>JALMGJ010000002.1:209122553-209500053 GCA_023362775.1 Charina bottae | reverse complement strand
GCACCGGCCCCTAGAGTCGGACACGACTGCACAAATGTGCGGGGGGAACCTTTACCTTTTATACAAGTTATTAGTTTTAGGAGCTATCCAGGTTCTGGTGCTGAGTGGTTGCTGGAAGGCATGATCAACAGAGCCACTCTCTCTAATCCAGCATCATGAACTGAATTACAGACTGATGTAGTTTTCCAGGAGCATCTTCAGTAGTGTCTTCCTGAGTCTGAATTTAAAATGTAGTAATAGGCGTGCATAGCTGTTTTCTTCTGATTCTATTTAAATAAAAGGTATTACCTGATACAAGCATGTTGTAATGAAATCAAAATCTTTAGGCATTTTTCCCATTTAATTCTCGTATGAAATGATACAGCAGACTATTGTTTTAATATATGTCTTTAAAAGTGAGTATCTATTTTTATCACATCATTTATGAACCTCTGCATCCCAGCACAGGGACTGTCCTCCAAGTAACCTATTGAATAAATTAGCTTTCCTGCCTCTATTTTATGTACCCAGAATATTTTATATACACCTTTGTTACAGCATGGGTGAGATGTTATAGATTTTGCTGAACTATGACTCCTAGAAACCTCACCTCTGTTCCTAAAAAGATAGATAAGATTTGGAACTTCCACAGAGTAGGGGAGGGAGGTAAAAAAAAACCCAAGAAATTGGCTTCATGTGCAACACACATTAAAAAGTGGCAGGCCTTTGGTTGCATATTTACAGCTGCCATCTTGAATTTTGGACCACCTCTCATGGACACCCCTGTCAGTGATGATAGATGCTCGGAGCAGAAGTTCTGAAACATTTGGAGGGCTACAGGCCATTGTTCTTGCACTACACTGACCTTAAATGTTCACTTATTATCTTGATTCAATCTTAGATATATTTCAGTATTCTTGTCAGAATCGAACCAGATTATCTGTGGTCACATTAGAAAAGCATGACCCCATCATTCAAATTTAAATATCTCTAGTTCAGACTTTAGAAACATGAAATTATTTCATATTCCTTCCTTTGCCACTTCTGAATAATGTATGTCTGAAAAAGAGAACCTTCCAATTAGTCTTTTCCAAGGTAGTACTTCTATATATTTTGAGATTACAACTCCTAGGATGGGCAGCTAGCATAACAAAGAGTTAGACCAAAGAATCATGATGGGGAAGGCTTTTTCAAAATATGAATGAATCCCTAAAGCAAAGATGTAACTTTTAAATCACAGGCATACGTTTGTGATAAGTTATTTCCATCATTGTGGTGACTTCTCTTTATTTAAAGTTGAGGTGGGCAACCTTTTTGAAGCTAGAAGAGCCAACATAACTTTTATGAGGTATTATTTTCAGCAATTGGGAGGTCACAGGGGGGTGAGACAACGACATTATGTCATAAAGTGGACAGGATAATTTTTTTAAAGGTTTAACATTTTTCTAGGGTTTCTGAGAGACTTCTTTTCTTTTTGAAGCATTAATACAACTTATTCACTCTATTTTCATCTGTAAATATTTGGAAATCATGTTGTTGATTCTGACAATTTGCCACAAAATTTTGGTAGTGTATTCTTAGGGTCTTCTGGGGTTGAAAGCAGCACAAGGATTAAGCTGTTCCAATTCAGGTTATGTACTCTGGGTAACTTCTGTTTTATATTTAAAAACCAGATCATGCTTTTGCAAAATAAAGTGTTTGACAAACTGTGGTGCTTTATTTTCCAATGGACTCCATGGCATGTGAATTCTCACTGAAAACCTTATGCAAACAAGCACCTCCCCCCACTTGAAATATCATATTTTAATAGTTCTTAGAACCTGATCAAGTTGAACATTCATAATTGTCTAATAATTTATGGGACAAAAAAGCCAGGGCAAATCTAGTTTACATTTTTCACAGCAGAAACCATGTAAGATATTGCTCAATCACCCAGATAATACTGGTTTTAGGATTATACTTCTTATTCATCAGGTCACCAAGAGATAACAGATTGCCCAAGGCCACTTAGTAACTCTCAGAGCTGAAGATAGAGCTCCCCTATCCAAGACTAATACTCACTCTACTGCAACTTGTCAACCTGAAAAGAATGGTGAGCTGTTTACATAAATGTCAGAAATTCCAAGACAGAATCAGTTCTGATTTATCATGCTACCATAAACATGTCAAAAAGATGGCTTGCACAATAGGGTGCTGTAGCTGCCGTGGAGCCCTCTACAAACTTTGCTTCCACTTTCACTTTCAATCCAAGCAAAATGGATGGCAGGAAAGTCACAAGGTGGTCGTGTGAATCAGCTAGATAACAAATCATACAAACTGAAATATGGCAAAGGCAGCATAAAGGTTGGAATGGAAGGACAGATTAGAATCAGGCAGTAGAATTTATCAAGGAAAAAAAGGAGACAAGCATTTCTAAAATACTTGAGCAGGGTTAACAGATGCTGTTCCCGCCATGGTTTAGATATTGCCCAAATGTACAATGTGCTTTTCTATGCACTGTCATAAGTCAGCTAAAACATATGTAAACATATGCTGTGTCACTCATTAAGGAGAAGGGTATAATTACACTTTTAAATGTGGCAAAGCATTCTGAGAGTAGCATATAATTTTCAGAGCAGGAGCCTTCATGAAACATATCTTTCCCTGAGTGTTTATACAGCCTGACATCTTCAGGTTTGTTCAGATCAAGAGCCCCACTGTGAATGAACAGGCTTCAGACAAAAGGAGGCAATTTGTTCTGGAGGTGCCATTTCATAGAAGAGCGGGGAGGGGAGATCGCAGGAGAGGCCAGAAGGAGACAACCAATATTATTGCTTCCAATTAAGATATTTGCCAAATCCCAAGTCATTACACCAGGAGGGGGGGGGGCAATTGCAAAACATTTTTAATCAAACAAGCTGCTTCCTTTTTGAAAGACGATAGCACTGTAATTTATCAGATGGCAGATGAGAAGCCAGTGCCTTGGGGGCAGGGCGCAGGGGGCAGCAATAATGTAAACCAAGGGGACACAGCTCTTTCTGAGGCTGAGGCTGACCCTTGACTGGGGGGGGGCATACTCCAAGGAATGGAAGTGATGCACCTCTGCTCTACTGAGGTGGTGAGCAACCTTCAGAGTATATAGTTACATTGACCACCAGGAGGCAGTACCTGAATGGTTTTGTCCTCTTCGGGACTCTTCAGATACATATAGCCAGATGTTACTAAAGATGTTTGAATAGTAATTAAATTGTCCAAACAAGATCCTCAAGTGAGAAGTCCTTTGTGCGCCTTCTGCTAGAAAAATTACTTCCTCTATTGGACTGGAGCAAACTGGAATTAGAAAATTTCTTAAACAGAAACCTTTTCTCTCTTGTGTGTAAGAATAACTGCATGTTATTAAGACATGAATTGGAGATTATGTAAAACCCATTATTCCAATTTGCTGTAGCATATACTCAACTGGAGTTAAACATAAAGGAGCTACTACTCAGAGCTGGGTGTTCTGAGACAATCTCTCTAAAGACATTTATACCACAGTAGGTAAGTCAGTTGCTTCTTTCCCTTTTTCTTGCTCTCATGTCACCACCATATAGCTAAATTAAAATACTAGTAGTAAATAAATAAACAAATATCACAAGCTACATCAGCTGTTCTCTTCTTCCTTGACGTTCAGTTTTCTCTTTTCTAGCTGCAACTATATGTAATGGTATGTGGGAATGACCTTGGGAGGCAGTAGGAAGAGCTGCAGACTGGATAACCATCATGTAAATGATATCTCAGCCCAGAGAAGGAGAGAGGGTGTGGGAAGAGTTTCAGAAGGCACCCACCCTAGTTTTCCAGAGAGTAAAAAGAAAGGATGGAGAAATGCTTTCAGTCTTTCAAGATTCTGTTAATGTAACCATACAGTAAAGATATAGTTAGTATTCATTGTTGTACTTCTTGTCTGGACTACCTTGAAGGGCTAACACTATGCCACTACCTCATTCCTCCTTCTTTTGACAACTACATTGACCACCAGAAGGCACCATGTGATCACTTTCATCCTTTTATTGGGAGTTTCAGGTATGGGTACCCAGATGTTATTCTCTGGGGCTCAAACCCTCTACTGGGAGTTGAACTCACAGACCTTCAAGTTTTAGATGACTATATACAGCAGGGCTTTCCAAACTGTGTGTCGCAGCACAATACTGTGTCTCCTAGGGGCCCCAAGTGTGTCGGTGACAACCCGGAAGCACTGATGAAAATGCCCTTGGTTCTGGCAGGAAGGCGAAAATCGCACGCACACGCTGCCCAGCCGCTTTCCTGCTGCACAGCTGATCGGCACGGGGGGGGGGCAGGGTGGAAATTCTCCGCGCTGATCAGCTGTGCGGCGGGAAGCAGCCTGGAAACGTGCGCATACGTGCAGCAAGGCTTTTCGCCTCCCTGCCGGAACTGAGGGCATTTTCGGGGTCCCCAGTGCCTGCCCTTTCGAAGGGGCAGCAGCAGCGGCGGCGGCGGGCCATCAGCACTTCCTGGTTCCAGGATGCCGCTGCTACCACAGCGGCAACCCAAAAACACTGCCGCCAGCACTTCCAGGTTTTTGTGTGCCGCAGTGGCGGCGGCGCTTCTGGGTTTTTCTGCACTGGCCACCGGTGTGTCGCCAATGGCAAGTTTGGAAAGCCCTGATATACAGTGTTAAAGCTTGAGGAGCTATCCAGGTTCTGATGCTCAGCAGTGTTATATACAGAATGGTATATACAGTCCACTTTCCCTTAAGCTCTCAGAGATATACAGATGTTACAGATGTTACATTATGTCATGCCCCCCATGTACAAAGTTCTACAAGGGGGTTGGATTTCTCTATTTTTATACAGTGTAAACAATACATGACATAATATAACACCTCTTAAGGGAAGGTGGCTATATATACCATTCTTATCAATTCAGAGTATCTATTAGTCTATCTAATACTCAACCATGGCATGCAGAGCTTTATTTGCTAAGTGGGCAGGCCCATGGGACTTTGGGGGCAGTTTGCAGGGCAACCCATATTGGATCCTTAACCCTCTGCAGTGTTTTCGGCATCCTTTTTGCTTCTTCCCCCCCCAGTGCAAAAATAGGTTCAAAGTTTTGGCCCTACCCCCTCCTGTGGGCATCTTTTTAAAACTTTGCCCACCCTAATGAACCTATCTACCTAAATACTGTCAGTAATCTAGCATTCCATCTCTGAAAGCATTTTGTTTATTAAAAATATACTGCTTAAAGAGCTTTCCAAACTTTTCATGTTGGTGACCCACTTTTTAGACATGCATCATTTCGTGACACACTCTTACAGCAGGGCACAAGGCAGGCACTAGGACCTGCATGTGAAACCTGGCAGGGCTCGGAGGCAGCAGCAGCCGCGACACACCCAAACACTGCAGCTGACACATTAACGTGTCCTGACACACAGTTTGGAAAGCTCTGGCTTAAAGTAATGCAATGTTTATTAATGAACTGTTGGTTATGAAGAATAAATCAAGGAAGTACTAAATTGGTAGAATAAGGAATTGAAGG
The DNA here is from genome assembly GCA_023362775.1 of Charina bottae. Taxonomy (NCBI): domain Eukaryota; kingdom Metazoa; phylum Chordata; class Lepidosauria; order Squamata; family Charinaidae; genus Charina; species Charina bottae. The sequence goes on along the minus strand of JALMGJ010000002.1, from coordinate 209,494,560 downwards.
CGATGAAAGAATATGAATATGTGCTATTGAGCAAAAGATTAAATAAAGATCTCTAACTATATTAAGCTTACTATTTGCTTTTCAGGTCTTTTTTTATTTCCTAGGTTTAAAGAACTCCACGTTGAGTCACTTGTTTCTTTCCATCTTTATTCCACAGGTCATTTTATGCTTATGGACTTGAACTTAAATACCTGTACTGACATAAAACTTAACAATATCCTAGGAAGAAAAGAGAACAGAGAGAGGAACTGACATTTAAATGCCCAGAAAGGTTGAAGGGGAAAAATATTTAAACTTACTTGTTCAGTAGAACCAAAGAGAAAAAAAATGATCCAGCGGGAACTACTAGCAACAATGAATACAATTCACCAGGCATTCCCACTCTTTTTTTTTAATAAGAATTTTATTAAGGGTTTGCAGGCAGGAGCCAATCGTGCGGACTGGGGGGGCAGGGACCCGTCTTTTTCATGAATATGGCATATTACATAAGACCCCGTCCTGTTTTGCCATCCTGAAATATGGTCAGCCTAACTCTTCAGAATAACCCTCCCACAAAGGTGAGCAGATGTAGTGAGTCACTGAGGCTAAGAGCTGGCAGGAACACAATTACCCTGGCTGATTAATTAAACAATACCTGAGGGAGATGCCTTACATGTCAGATTTGTTTGCTGCACCTCTGCTCTTTTAGACTGAGTTGACTCTGTTCTATAGGACCTAGTCATCTGTTCTAGCAGCTCATCTCCAACTGTTTCCACATCTGGAGAAGAGTTTATTTCCAAGTCTTCTCTGTGATTCCTTGTCTCATTTAAATTCTGGTCCTGAAGAGGCATCAACTTCTACTTATCATAGGACTCTTCAGAAACAATCCCGACACTCCTCTGCTTTCAAGCATCAATCCACTTAGTGGTACAAATCAAACTTCCAGATGGAGGGTCAGTTCTTAATTTAAACTCCAAAATATACACTGGAACCCAAACATGAACATACATCACAATTCCATTCTTTAAGTCTAATTTAAGTTAAACAAAGAATTCTATACACAAAGTCTTTGCATTAAATTAGGACTACCATATCTGATTTATGTATACCAGATGTATACATCGTAGTCCTAGTTGAATTCCTTCTACTAAAAAATAACCTGAAATGTACTTGAACTACAAACATATTGATGCTATATAAACAAAAGATGCTGCAACATTAACAAACTGTTTGATTGTACAATTGTATGGATGATGAAATGCAATTCAAACTGGCTTGCCATCCAGAATTAACTAAAATGAAACTAAAAACCTCCAAATGGAGTGAGGAAAAAACAAAACAATTTCACTCTCTATCCCTTGTGGTCCCCAGCATCTCATTTTTTTTGCTTCTTCTCTTTGTGTATACAGAGGACTTACTTAAATTGTTCTTTCGACTTGGAAGTTATTATGAGTCTCAGTGGTATCCCTTAGTTTAAGTACAGAGAACATCTTTATAACCAAGAGAGTATTTCAAAATGGAAGAGACTTTTAAAGTGTAACCCCTGTAGATTGCATTTTTCATGGTCTTAGTGAGTAAAGAAAGCCAGCAATTTCCCTCTATCCAGTTCACTCTGGGGCTCATACAAAATGTGTCATATTTTGCAGAGATGCTGCATTAAATGGATGCAAAAAAAAAAAAAAAAAAAAAAATCCACCCAACAATTTGGAAGAGTCATTTTGGAAACTGTAAGCTTCAGAAGATAAATTCGTTCTCACATAGTACTTCAGCCCTAGTTGGCAAGTTTATCTTTACTAAGGGATATATAGTTTATATAAGTATTTTAAATGTATACAGTTTAAAACACACACACACTCACACACATGTATGTATGTATGTATGTATATAAAAATTTATATAATACCAACTATTTGATGCAATGTAAGGCCATCTATTATATACAAGTACATATATATACTTTATTCCATGTTAGGAGGATGTTCCAGATTTTAAAAGCCAATATGCAAAACATGATACTCTTCCCTAATGATGGAGCCAGCCTTTCTCCCCTCTTTCTGTCTTTGCCCAGCCTTCCCCAAACTCATTAGTTCAGAATGTAATGTGTACCGGCGAGTACCCTTATTTGGGAAACCCATATTTGCATGCAATTGCCAAGTTAATGTACATATTAGCCATAGTTTTAAATAGACCTTTCCACAAGGAAAGTGACCAGCCTTCAGAAACATGTGTACACATTTGCAGGTAACACTCAAGCTGCATGCTTGAAATCAGCTACTAAAATGGGCTTACAAATAATTGAAGCCTTCTTCACATCTCCAGTTAATATTTGCATAGCAGCATCGAAGGAAAGGTAACTATTAAAAAAGCAAAGCATTTTTATTAACCATTTTATTTCTATAAGCTCTAGAAAATTTAATCTGTAATTTAAAACAAATACACAAACAAAACAGCCAAGAGGATGATAAATATCATAGAATGTCTATGGGGGATATAGAAGTAAATTAAAAGGAGGAGTGGGGGGGGGGAAGAGGAAGAGGAAGAGGAAGAAGAAAGTACTTTGGTTTTCTCTGCAGAAAGCAAGCTGAAAGGGCAGTCTGTCATCAAGCGGATACAAAGAGGGGATCAATCTGGATTTGAAGGGGAAAGGTGATCTTTCTGGATTTGTTTGAAGAAGATGCCAACAGGTTTTATGTGCTTATCCATGCATGCTTCTATCACCTTTCCCCCTTCATATCCAAATCACTCTCGGCCCTAATCTGTAGTCTTAATGCCCCTAGTGATCAAGAAGATAAAAAGAGCATGTAGTTGATGCTTTTGCAGCTGCATCTCCAACAGTAGTATCAACCCATTTCCTAAAGGTTATGCCCTTTTTTAGACTGAGGACCACACCTAATATTTGAATGGTATGCCATGCCTAAGAAGTAAATTTTAATCAAAAATGTAGAAGGGGAAGGGGAAGGGGAGGGAAAGGAAGTAGTAAGGAGGGGCAAGATGCCCAAAGAAAAGAAAAGAAAAGAAAAGAAAAGAATAGTTTTAATATTGCAAAGCAGTGGAAGTTATGCAGAAAATATATAAACCATGATATATAAACAATACAAAGAATGTAATTCATGATGTTTATTATTCAGTATTAAACAATATATAAATATAGATTCCTATACCTAACTTCAACCAAAATATTATATTGTCTCCGGAGAGACCACAAAACATTTAGAGATGGGTGGGAGGCTAGAAAGAGAGATTTCAAATGGTAGGTGGCACAAATAGTGCTTAATATTTTTCTAGGAAGATATTGGGCTCACAAGGGAGAAAGTGAGATGGATAACAGCAAGAAAGAGTTATGATGTATTTGATGTGTTTTTAAACTGAACACCAAATCTAACAAGGAAACAGAAAAATATACAAAACAGGCAAGTCTGTGTATGTGTGTGTGTGAGACAAAGAAAATTGCTATTTAAAAAATACCTTAGCTATCTAGTCTGCCCCCTTGGAGAACAATATTTTCAGCTGTTATCACCCATCTGGAATTTATGAGAAAGGGTTAACCCCCAAGCAGCAGATCAAAATTCAGCCGGGCACAGCTCTTCACCAGCACAGAAAACTACCCAGAGACATGATGGAAATAATGGAACACAATGCCTCCGAGTATCAAGAATCTTCACAATCCATTGCCTGAGAGTGACATGCATTTCAGTCTTAACAAAGGGAAAATGTGAAAGCACACTTATCATGACATTCAGCATGCTCAAATCAGAACACAAATTCTGTGGGATAAAAATCTTTTGATCCTCCGAGTTTGTGCAACAAAAAGGCAGCTCATGAATAATATAAAGGCTTTTTTTCCTGCTTCATGAAAGAAAGAGGTGGAGGATAGAAAGATGGACCATCTATGTAATTAGAGATGTCTGGATTATACTGAGGACCTTTAAGCTAACCAGAGTTCCCAATTTAGATATACTTGAAGAATGTGATTACAGCAGATCTGGATATAAACTGATTTGGTATGACCAAAATGCTAATTGGAACTTGGTTAACCACTGATTTTCAAACTACTTGAACACCCCAATACCTCTCCTGTTGTAGAAACATGTCAAATTATATTTTGAAATGAAATTCATTTAAAATATGTACTTAAATGTCATTTACTGATATCTTCTTTGCAATGACTTGATTATCAAGGAAAGCTTATACTATAAAAATAGCAAAATTTAACATTGGATTATTCAAAGGAAAACAATTAAAATAAAGTACAACTTCTACTTGAAGAAATCCAAGGACCTTTAACTCATGGCCATATCTTTTTACTGACTTATGTTTTCATATAGAGCATGTTATAACTTGTCTTTCTAAACTGGTATAAATATCATAGACTCCTTTCCTCCTTCCCTCCATCAGTCCCTAGTATTAAAGAATAAGGTCATGCAGAAATCCAACTTTAAAATAATTAGTAATAGGATAGCATAGATAATGAGATCCAAAGAGAACAGGAAAGGAAAAGTTCCATCTCTGAACTAGGTAAAGAAACCTGTGTAGACCAGAACCTGGAGAATGAGGACGGTAATTGTTCTAGCTGTCACCAATCTCCAACCAAGGGTTTGTAAATCTTTGTCTGCTACAGCCCAAGCAAGATTTAGATGCAATTAATAAGTGATGTACTCAAGGAGTCCTTTGCTCACAAGAAGAATGACTGCCTGAAGCTGCATCCATTAGGGTTTAGGCTTTCTGGACTGAGAAGAGGCTAAACTCCCATTTCCTAATTAATCTGAGGATTTTCTGCTACTAGTCTTCTCCAAAAGTCTTTCCAGTAAAGCTTCTTAATGAAGCAATCAGTGAATAAGAAAAAAGAGCCATTGATCAACTATCCTAGCTGGAAATTCTGAGAGTTTTGGTCCAATATATCTGGAGGCCAACAAGTTGTGGAATGGGGCACTATAAACTTTGCCATATTCTGCTGGCTTAATTTTAGAAATACTGATGTTTTTAAAAGGTCTTACCTCTCTAACACAGACATTATACGTATATCCATATTCAATTATTGTAATCAAAGGATAGCAAATAAATAGCTACCTACTTAATAAATTCATCTGTACTGCTACCTGAATTTTCCACAAAGGAATGAAATATGTGTCCCATATATATTAATGAGTCTAAGCTAAATTATGGAATGGCATCTTTCAGGCATCTTTATGCAGGGAAGATTTATGGAGGAGGAAAATTCATTGCACAATAAATGAGGTTTTTTTCCAACTATTTCATATCAGCATTCTCAACAACAATGACTACCACAACACAAAAATGACAGTAATGTGTAGAAAATGGAACAGGAACAAAGTTCTCCACTTGAGAGATTCTGTTCCTAAACTACTTGAACTACTAGCTCTTGTAATGTCAGGCTTAATGTATTCTGGTTTCTTTCAGCCTGGCTCAATATACCAGGAAGAACTTTATTCCAGCTTTATACAATAGTTAAAGCTGCCTTCTCTCTCTCTTTCTAGTTTTTATAGCATACACCAAATCCTCAGGTCATTGTAGATAACTTCAAGGTTACCATCTCTTTTTTCCTCCTTCCTTTTTTTTCCTAAAGAAATGTGAGATGCATCATTCAGCATAGAGCAGATATGAAAGGAGTTCAACAGTCTTGATAAGTGACAGCTGGACAATGTGCCACATCAGACAGTGTAGGTTTAAAAATAGAAGCTTTTCAAAAAGAAAGCAAAAACTAACTAGCTAAGAACTGAGGAAAGAAAAGGCAGGGGGGACGCTAAAAGAAATATAGAGCTGTTTCAAACCACAAAGTTCTTTTAAAGGCTTGCCCCAAATATTGAGCCCCATTCTAATCTGTTCAAACAGCAAGCCATTTCTAACATGCCTCTGTGTTGTTCTCCCCACCTGTAGGTTGAATAGGTTCTGTTGGGACAGGGCTATGGCAGGCAGTGCACTGGAAACCCCTATGGGTTGTAGGTACCTATGTGTTGTAAAGCCATCCTTTCACTTTATCACCAGATTAGAAAGTCATGACAGGAATTCAGGGAACAAATCCTCAGTCTGTTCTTGCACAGTGTCAGCCTAGTCTAGTATAAGTTGGAAGGCAGCAAAATCTCCAATTAAAGAGCAACAAAAATGCCCATATGCAGGAGAGGAACACATAGGAAACATATTCCACTCAACTATGAAACGGAAAGAGAAGAATAAACTCAGTTTGCTTGGAGTCAAAGTTCCCCTCACTTTGTTCAGTGTTGCCATTGGTTGCTCATGACTCTTTCCAATCCATGGGGGTGTATTTAGCAGCAGAATCACAGTAATTTCACCTTATGGTAAGGCTCATTATGTATCTTACACGGAGTCAATTCAAAGTTACTTGCATACGATTATGCCTCATAATAGGATTGTGATGCCTGTAAACTTGGACTACAGAAACGTTAGACATGTGCTGTATTAAAGGAATAAACTCCCTCCATTTGCTTCCTTTGTGTGCAAAATTAAATCCCTCCCATCGACTGAACTTTGCTGATATATTACCCAGGCCAACAGACAACTGACAAATACTACCAGCCCCAATCCTATTTTTTTCAGTGAAACTTGTGGTCTGCAGGGTTCTGAATGTAACTCAAAGACTAGAAATAATGAGGGAGCAGCTAAAAACACCTTGAATCTAGCAATAGCATTTAGTTGGAATCTAAATGTTGAGCAAGTAGCAACCCACTTAAAGAAGAACCTCAGAGCAGTTGTCAACCAAGAAAGTATCAGGAGTAGGCAAAGACCTACAACTGGGGTAAGCAACCTCATACTCACAGGAACTACCTTCTCCCTCAACATCTCATCTGATGTCCACAAGTCTCCCTGCTCCATCAAACTAACATTTCTTAACAACATTCTTATAATTATAAAGGGAGAAAATCAGGATGTTTGAAATCTAACTTCCAGCATCATATTTATTTTCCAAGAATGTTATGGGCCCACACTGATCCCCTTGTTATACTTCAAATATTCAAAATAATGAGTGGTTTTACTTTTGGGGGTGGGGGTGAAATGTACCTGCCTGCCCAGAAGGAAGGCCACAGTAAACTGAAGTGAAGGAACGGGTGTGGAGCAATCTCCTAATTCGCTATCTCATAAATGTGTGATTTATTATTGGCTCCCTGTGTGACAGCTATTTTATGAGAGTGCCCATGACATATAGACAATATTCCATATTCTGGAAAGTCCGACTATCCTAGCCTAAGGCAATAGATATACTTTCATAAGGAGTTCCTATGATCTAATGTTGGTGGGGGCAGCCTTTTGAGCTGTTCTTCTGAGGAACTTGCAGAAATAGCAGCCAATCAACATCAAAGGCAATTTTCATCCAATCACTGGCCTTTCATATACCTTTAAGGTATCATTAAAACCTGAGTTCTTGCTGAAGTGGATGGTCTATTTAGGGAACTCTTCCTAAATTCTTCTCCTTACATCTAGCCTATTGCCATGGTCAAATCTGACCTAATTTGACCATGGCAATAGGCTACATGTAAGGAGAAGAATAGCGGTTAAGACACCAGGCTTGTCGATTGGAAGGTCGCAAGTTTGGAGGTTCGAGACCCGAGCGCCGTGTGACGGACTGAGCTCCCGCACTTGCCCCAGCTCTTGCCAACCTAGCAATTCAAAAGCATGCAAATGCAAGAAGATTAATAGGTACCACTTTGGTGGGATGGTAACAGCGTTCCACGCGCATCATGCTGGCCACATGACTGCGGAAGCATCTTTGGACAACGCTGGCTCTTCGGCTAACAAACGGAGATGAGCACCGGCCCCTAGAGTCGGACACGACTGTGTGGGGGAACCTTTACCTTTAAGGAGAAGAATATCCAGATGCCTCATGGATCCAGTGGGTTTCTGTAGGGTATTGGGGTATTTCCTCATAATCTGAGAGGCCATTCCATTGATTGCCTGGTTATCTACTGGCACCAAAGAAAACATGACCTCTCAATGAGATTGCCCTTGAATGGTCTCTTTCTGAGCATGGATCCTGGGTTGTCCCAGGAGATGGACTGAACCTTACTGAGCAGGGTACAAGCTCATGTTTGAGCCTACTTTGTAGCAATAAGAGAGGTGAAGCACTGTTATTTCTGCAACTTTATATTTGCTCTTCTTTAGGCTTCCGGCACTTCACAGGTTCTCCAAGAATTTTCAAAAGATTACAGTCAGTGTTTCTACAATTACTTCTGCCATCTCCTTCAGCCTTTTAGGATGTAATTCATCTGGCCCTGGAGACCTGCATTTGGTGGGGAAATGGTATCTTACTATGTCTTTATCTGTTCTGAGCTGTATTTCCTCCCTTTCTTCAATGATGCTAGGAAGGGCTCTTTCCTTCATCTAATACAAGACAGCTGCAGAGAAATGTTTAAGTAGTTCTGCCATCTTCCTATTTCCTGTGATTACTTCCCCACTTTTTCTGTGCAACAGAAAAACCCTTCTTATTATATTTTGCATTCCTCACCAGCCATATTTCATTCTGAGCCTCAGCTTTCCTGAGTCTATCCCTGCAGGCTTGCACTACTGTACAAATTTGTACTCTTCCTAAGCTATCAGTCAGTGTTTTCATTTCATAAACATCTCCTTTTTGCTTCTCAGTTTGTCAGTGAGTTTCTTGTTCATCTATATAGGCCTCTTAAATCTTACCTCATTTTTCCTTTTTTCCAGAATCATTTGTGCCTATGCTTTCAGGGTCTCATTTTTCAGGATCTCCCACTTCTTTTTGACTTGTTTATCCTTTAGGAATTCACGTGAGTCCATCTGTCTTCTAGAAATCCAAGGCACATGATTGAATTCTCTCAGCTGCTCTTCCCTAAATATCTTGAACTCAGTGTCATTGCTGTCCCACAACATGCCTGACCCCTTCAGCCCATCACCCAATCCTTCCGTGTTGGTTAGAAATAGGTCAGGGATAGCTTTATCACTTTGTTTTTTTCCATTTTCTGAAATATGAAATCATAAGCAAGAGAAATCGGAAATCTATTGGATCATCGCCTTCTGGCTGAGTTTGTTTTCCAACAGATATCAAGGTACTGTAATTGAAATCTCCTATTACCCCTGTACCCTCCTTTTTGAGAACTTGCTGATCTTATTTAAAAAGACGTCCGCATTTTCTTCCTGGGGAGGTGGCCTAAAATAAAGTCCCATATTTGGATCAACGTTGTTTCTTACTGCTTTTAATCCTACCCCAGTGATTTCAATAGAATTTCCATATTCAGGGATGTGATATTCATGGCTGTTCATGAAAAGCCAGTCCACGTGTCTTTTTGTTTGGTCTATTTGTTTTGAACAAGTTATATATTATAAGTACAGTGCTCCAATCATAATTCTCATCCCTCAAGATGTATATTGTATCTATCAGTTCATATTTGCGTTCCCATGTTAAAATTCCAATTCCTCTTGTTTGTAACCCATATTGGTGCATTGGTATATCAGGTATAAGGATTGGAGTCTGGGGATATCACTGTTTCCTGGTGTCCCTACAGTACAATGCCCATATTTTCTTGGAAAAAATAAAGGGCAAACCTGTAAAAGGTGCAAATCTGAAAGAGGTTCAAAAGGATTAAAAAAATTAATTGTTTATGTTTACAACTTCGCTTTACAAAAGAAAATTCAAGAGCAAAACTAAGAAAAACTTTACAAAAATGCATATTCTCATAAAAATATATCTAAAATCAGTGTATGCAAATTTATTTTAAAAATACAATTCAATTTCCATATTTTTCACATGAATGTGAAATACTCTCCATGAAGTGGTACCATTTATACGGTAAAATTTAAATAACTAAAATAAAGGACAAAAGTGAGTTTTTGGAAAATAAATTAATTTAAAGGACAGCTCTCTGAAATAAAGGACTGTTGTTTTTAATAAAGGGTAGATATATGGTCACTGTACCCGACAGCCACGTGTTGAGGATTTCCATGCAACATTTTCTGCCTCATGTCACTTTTGTTATTATGGACAGCTATGTGTCCTAATGCCCAGCCCTTTTGTCCATGAATCTCTGCCCTTCTCTCCCTCTCCCTCCCCCTCCCCTCCCCCTCCCCCTCCCCCTCCCCCTTTTCCCTTTTTGTTTACTTTAAGGTTCATAAAGCTACTTCCAAATGCATTTTCTTTGCCCTTGTGTCCTACTGGCCAACTCTGCCTAAGTGTCTACTCTACTGGTGATGCAGCCTATGGTCTAACAATCCAAATCTTTTTTTAAAGACACTATCTTCTGAGCCAGCCTTCCTGAGTGATCCTGCTTTCTTTTCTTGTCCTTTGATCATCAATGGGGAGGAGGAGAGGTCAGATTACTTTTGCCTCCAGCTCCTTCACCTTCCTACACAGGCTTTATAGGTACTGGTAAATCTCTAAAATGTTTGCCTGCTTCTAGCAGCATCATTTCTTTCAATATGGATAAGAAGGATGGATTTGATTAATCAGTTTCATTAGCTTTGATCATTATTTGTTTATTTTATTAGATTTATAAGGCCACCTGACTCCCAAATGTCTCTGGGCAGCTTACTTAGTTAAAGGGGGGAAAGAAAAATGTTTAAAAAATCACCCAATGCCTGACAATACTTCAGGGAACAAAGCCATGTTTTTAAAGACTTATGGAACTCTTGTAGGACAGCAGCCACGCAAATCTCCAACAAGATGCTGTTCCAGAGGGCAGGCATTGTGATATAGAAGGCATGCTTCCAGGGTCCCACGGTGACTTTTTTTTTAATTGAGGGGACCCAGAGCAGCCTCATTCTACCCAATCTTACTTAATGGGCAGAAGCCACTGGAGGCAGTCAGTCCCTTGATACAGACCCAGCCAAAAGTATTGGTACACCTCCACTATTCCCCAAAGAATCCCAATTTGCTGTGAAAAAAGTTGAAACTGACACAAGTCAATGGCATCCACCATTCTTTATTCCATAGTCCACACAGCAGACACTTTGCTTCTGATGTATGACTTAACATATTCTTATAAATAATAAAACAAATGAAAATGGCATTTTGCACATTCTCTGTTTGAAACACATTAGCAGGTCAGTTATGGTTAATATAGCTGAAGTTTTTTATAAAATACATTAGAACCTGAAGTGCGGTAAAGTGGTTATCCAAATGTGACCACACACAGGGTGATGTTTGTAATGGTATGCACTATAAGCACAAAAAAAGAAAAAAAAATAGCGCCTTTCATTCCAAACCCCAGGAGCACAACAACTGTGGATGAGCATTAGTCACAGTCCCGTTTGCCAGCTACTCCTGAATGGAGAAAACCAATTTTTTGGGGGGGGTGTAAATCAGCTCTGGTTCAATTCGAATTGGAGATTCACAATTCAAAGAGGGCATGACTTGATTTGAGTTTGCAATTTAAGATTCAAGAGAAAAGCAATTCAATTCAAGATGCTTTGAGATTCGATTAAAGAAAGATTCATCATAAACTACAATGGGGAAGAATTGAATGCCTGTAGCGGCTTCTTCTTTCTTTTCTTTTCTTTTTTTTGCAGAATGGGATGAAAATAGCAGGGATAATGGGCCCTTTAAAGTACATTAACCCTGTCAAGTTTCAGCTGAATATTTGCAAGGGTTTCACTGCAATCTTTTTTTTTTCAAATTTCCCACACACACTTTGTTTAAGGCAAAGATAGCAGGCATGAAAATAGAAGTACAGCAGCCTCCAAATTGCCCAGCAAAGAAACTGTGTTGTAATGAACCTGTGCAGAAAGTATCCTACTCCAACTTAAAAACCTTATTTTAAAAATGCTTTAAAAGTAAGCTCTTGCTTTCCTCACAAACCAGGTTTGTAATGACACTAAAAATGGACCCTGACCTGACTTTGTGGGATGGCGTCATTTACTGCTTCTAATTAAGGGGTTTGCTTGGGTGCCCAGAGAATTTGCATAGCTGGTTAGCAAGCTCGGCCCCTCCTGAATGAAAGGATCCCTTCATTGCTGGCTTCAATGTGCAAGTACTACTGGCAATATGTGGTGTCTTTAGGGCAGTGTAGAGGGAATAGGGAATGGCCTTGAAGGACAAGAGGAAGAGCCAGTACCAAGGCAAACAAGGCAATGGTCAGATAAGCAGAGCTTGAGCCTAGGCCAAGAAAATAACTTGAGAAAACATCTCAGACAAGCCCCTCCCTAGTTCACATGAAGATAAAGTGAGGGAGGGGGAAGCACATTCAGACTTGTAAGATTCTGTTACTATAGCTGTTACAATAAAAGTAGTCCTGACCTATATGTCATTGGTTTCTTAGTCTGGGCTAGAAACCAGGAGTCTGTGAGTTCTAGTCCCGCCTTAGGCATGAAAACCGAATGGGTGACCTTGGGCCAATAGCTGTCTCTCAGCCCTAGGAAGGAGCCAATAGCAAAACAGGAGACTGTGAGTTCTAGTCCCACCTTAGGCATGAAAGCCAAATGGGTGACCTTGGGCCAGTCACTCTCTCTCAGCCCAACTCACCTCACAGGGTTGTTGTTGTGGGGAAAATAGGAGGAGGAAGGAGTATTAGGTATGTTCCCCACCTTGAATTATTTATAAAAATAATAAAGGGATAAAAATAAATAAATAAATAAACTTGGAAACAACCAATTGACTTGTCTTTCTGCCGGGGTCAGGGGTTAGGGGTCAGGGTAGTGCTGCTGCCTCTGTTAACAGCATTTTTTGATCTATCAAGAGGGTGGCAAGGTTGAAACAGCTTTTGGAAAGAACCACTTCACCACTGGTGGGCCTCAGTTGTGTCCAGTTTGAGACTTGCGGGACATACTCTAGGTTAATTAATTAGCAAAGATGCCAAAAGTAGTCTGGCACAGTATGATAAATAATGCCAGAGATAGGCAAGTCACACAGAGAGAAATTAGCATCCATTCACTGATTGTTGAGAGACCTAAACTTAAACCAGTCCCAATCATGCCAAATTTAAAAGTAATGTTTGACCCAAGAACCCAAGCATCACAGCAAATCACGAGGATGCCAAAACAATGGCACACCTGCCATGGAAATGTCTCAGTTATGTACTTGCATCCCAATGACATCAAACTCATTTAATCATTTGCTTGCCCTTCATGGATGCCTCTTCCCAAGAGTGTATATAAAAATACACATTCAGAGTGCTGAAAGCTGAGCCGAGCTCCCAGTTTTGTAGTTTTCCATTCATGCAAGAGAAGGCAATTCACAGAGTTTTCTTTATCACGCTTTATTAAGATGAAAGAATTCTGGTAAATGTTGCAAGAAATAAGACGTTGGAAGAAATAGATGAGTGGAATTTAAACCTGATGAAAAATGTGGACATGCAGAGGAAGGTGAAAAACCACCAGACCAGTTCTGGGTACCAACTGGGTACCAACTACCACCAGACTAGGTCTGGGTACCAACTATCAGAGATAGGAATGGCCATGGAATGCAAAAATGGCACAGGAATGCAATCTATCAAGATCATACAAGGATCAGAGGACAGCAACTAGGGATAAGAAACTTAACAGTTAACTGTCAGGAAGCAAGTCACATTTGACCCAGCAATCTAACGGGCCAACAAAAGATCTCAGTTCATGCACACAACTATCATCTATGGAGCTCTTCTTTCTTCCCCAATCCCTGGACACTTTCTGCTAGAGTGTAGCAAGGCAAGTGAATATGCATTATGTATGTGTTTGTGCATGTGTGATGCTTAAGCAGTTGTAAATAATAAAGCTTTTGTAGGTTAACAGAGACTCTGGGTGCAATGTGTTTCCTTGAGCATTTCATTACTGCATAAGATCTTGAACCTCTGTATCTCCATTGAAAGCATGTGAGTGTATTCTCATTAATAAATACCCATTCACACTCCTACTAACCAAGGCTATGTGCTACCAAGCCTCAGCCACACCCATCTAGACTAGGTAAAATCCAAGGAAGCAGAAGGCACTGGGATATTTGAAGGAGGAAAGGAATGAATGATCAGTTCTATCAATGGGAATTGGTAACACAAGTGAACTAATTTTCAATATGGAACTGATAGATCTCAGTGTACATTAGGGTGGAGACTTTCTGAGTTTTTTCCTTACAGTCTTACTGTGAACTGGAGGAGAAGTGAAGCTTCCTACAGGGAAGTCTGCTGCTGGCTGTTTACATAATTATTATTATTTGAACCTTTATCAGTCTGAGAATAAACTCTGACAACTGCAGTGGAGCAGGTGGGACACCCTGCAGATGATGCCAAACTGCTAGAGGTTGATAAGTACAGGTTGTGAGGGTCTTGGACAAGCCTTTCCACAGCCTCCACAAATCCTGTTGAGGGGGCTATATATTGATTTGATTCAGTTAAGGCTTATTTATTTATCTTATTTATATGCCATCCATCTTACAAACAATGACTCTGAGCGGTGTACAAAAAAACCCTTACCCTTCTCCTTGTTGAAGAATATCTTGTACTTCTCAGCCTAGTCTTTTCTAACCTGCACAGATTAGGTCTCAATCTCATTTTATCATCCTGGGTGTTGGTCAGACTTCCCAATGTTATGTCATCCACAAATTTGATAGTCAGCCTATCAATCCCGTTATCCAGGTCATTAATAAGAAGGTTGAACAATACTGGCCCAAGACACTTCCCTGTGGGGCCCTACTAGATACTGCTTTCCAGCTGTACACAGACATTAATGCTGACTCTCTCAGTACAGTTAGTTAGTTGTTGACCCACCTCACTGAAGTGCCATCCAAATTATTCTTTAACAGCTTGTCAATAAGAATGTAGCTTTTGTACTGACTGAAATACTTCTAGGGTTAAGGTCATGGCAAGTTTCCATTTTGCATGTCACGTATGACACATGAAAAAGGAAGTGTGAATCACACATACATCTTCTCTTACCACTTGTACATCTGAACCAAAATATAAATGTTTATAGTTGGGGAAGGATAAATCTATTTCAGCATGACAGAAAAAGCTCTTTTGTTCAAAGCACACTTATACAGCAATCTAATTCCAGCGAATTCTTAAAGGCAATCTGACTACTCAAGAGAATTGCGTTTAGCCTGGATTCTATCCCTGGTTCATCAGGTGTCTTTCTGTTCAACATGTGTTCTACATTCTGTGGAAGTAAATGTTACTTTTCTCCCCAGTGGCTCATTACACTCAAAGCAAACAGTTAAGCCTCAAGACCTTCTATTTCTGGAGTGTCAAATGAGACCAATAACTTTACATAACCTAAATCCTATTGAGAGTTAAGGTCAGACAGTCAGTGGAATTGACTCTTCACTAGAGAAACCCCAAAGGGATTTTATTGTATGTTGTGCCAAAATGAACATTGTGAGATTCGAAGCACAGATTGCCACTAAGTACAAGGCCAAATCTCAGCTCCGCTACTTCTCAGCATGTTGGTGACTTTCAAGAACCTCTTTCAAATATCTTCAGAGACCAAATCAAACAATGGAAACATTTTCCCCATCTTAGAGAAGTATTTAGAAAGGAAGAATTCTGTTTCCTGCAGCACAGACTAGGTGACCATTCTTTCCCAGTTTTAGAAGGTTGTAGTTCTACACAACATATAATTTCTTTTCATGTTTTCCAAAATCATCTAAGGCAAGTTTCTTGGGGAAAGAACAAAGCACAGATGTCAGTAGCAGAGCTACTAGATCTGAGTTATAAACATCCCAATAATGACTAGATGGCAGTAAAGAAATACAGAAAACTCTTATTCTTTGGTGCCATTTAGTGGTGATCTGAATTTCTGCAGCCCAGATATTGTAGCCCTAAACAGTACAAAATGAATACAAGGTATGATGGGTAGAGTGTGTTTCAACAGTATTTTTAATGCATTTTTAGAGATGTCAATAAGGAACAGCTGTATTCAATAAAAAATGGTTATAAATGTATTAGATCCATACACCTAAGTACATTTAGCCCTGCACTTGGTAGCCAATGGCAAAATACATTAATGAACACAAAATCAACCAATGTAAATGAATGTAAAGAACCCTAATCCTGAAAGTATGACATTAAGCATTGCTGCCATTATTGGCCAGCCTTAATCTGTAGCTCAGCCTTTCCCAATTTTGTGTCCTCCAGAAGCAATGGGACTAATACTTCCAGAATTCTCAGTCACCATGTCAAAATTCAGGGAGCTGTATTCCTGACATAGCAAGAACCTTTGTTCAATGGATATCTTTTTAAAGATTCAAAGTGTAATTTTTGGTAATTTCTGAGAATACAATCTATTTGTGTACTGTTACACATGATATACTGTATTTATGAAGGAGATTCTGCTCTACAAAATCATCATAGCGAAATAAGGAATTAAGGAATTTTTGGAAACATTATAGTTGTGTCAAACTATTTTACACAAAAGGGTTGTCATATAGAGCAGCCTTCCTGTCAGGCCTAGACCAAGAACGACTCTGAGTCAGTGTATTCCAACTCTAGTTGTTTATTGTTCTCACCATATAGACAGAATTTTTGACATAAATTTATCATTTATGGTGGTCATGTAAAAAAACTAAAAAATATTGGGGGGGAAATCATTGTTGTATATGTAAAATTGTAGAAACCAATATCGAAAAAAACCCAGAATTCTACTTATTGGGTCTCATGGACATAAAAATAAACAAGGACTGTAAAAAACTATTACAGCATTTGATCACAGCAGCAAGGATAATTTTTGCGAAACACTGGAAAGAAGAACATATTCCGTCAACAGATGAATGGATTATCAAAGCAATGGAACTAGCACAAATGGACAAATTAACAAATTTATTAAAATGTAAAGAAACTGGAAATTATGAACAAATTTGGAATCCCTTTTTAAAATTTATACAAAAGGACTATAATATAAAACTATTTCCGTAAGAGTGGGAAAAACAGAAGGGGAAAATATTGTATAGAAAATAAATGTTAAATATATATGAAGAAATTATTAAAAAGTGGAATATTAGAATGTTAAAAACAATTACATGGGGAAAAGAAGAAAATGAATTGGGTAACGAGAAAAATATAAATTATAAATACTATAATGAAATATGAAATATGAAATATGAAAGGGATAGATAGATATAAGAAAAATAGTGTTATTTAATATATGGTAAAAAGGTTTCTTCTTAAAAGAAACAGGAAGTCTTTTTAAATTAATTGTTGTATATGTAATTATGTAATGTCATTGTCTTAAACAGTTGAATGTAAAAAAAAAAAGAATTTTGGCTGACTAAAGCTACTCTGACTAACCTAAGGGTAAATAACCTAGGAAGGCTCTAGGGTGGAGCTACCTTGAACCTCTTAACTTTCCCAAGAAGAGTGTCCAGGCTGCAAATCCTCTTATCTGCCTGGAATGCGTTCCCTCCCTGGGAACCAGCGACAGCGCCGGAATCCACCACACTTCCTCAACTTGGTCTCCTCAAGATAACTTAAACTACAACTTCTATCATCTCCAGAATTCTGGATATTAGCCACATAGCCTTTGGGCAAGAAGACTTTTTTTTCTATGTACAACATTTAGAAATTGTTAGATGGGGTGGGGGAGGAGGGAAGGGAGAGAGGGAGGGAGGATTTACTATGACACATTTCAATCAGCATTTTGTCCTTTTGTGTAGGTCATTCTACTAAGCTGGCTCTGGTTCCAGTAGTCAGTGATCTGCTGGTAGCTGAGACAAACCATCAGTCATCAGTCTTGATGTTGCTGGATTTGTCTGTGACATTTGACAACCTTGATTCTTCAAATTTTATTATCTTCTTTGAGTTCATTAAGTGTTGGCAATATGGTTTTCCATTGGCTTTAGTCCTATATTTCCCATCACATTTTTTTAGTTATATGGAAAGGTCTTTGCTCTCAGCCCTTCCCTTTATCTGTGGGTATACTTCAGGTCCACTTTTGCTCATCTTGTACACTTTACCTTAGGGTTCTCTGATTTCTTCTTTTCAGTTCAACTATCATATTTGTACCTTCGATTTGTTTAGTTTAGATTTCATCTCTTGTAGCTGAGGGTAGGGCTGTCAAAAAATATGTCAGTAAACCAAAAACTGTAGTGAATTGAGAGGTTATTAATCCAACTCAACTAATCAATTCAAGGCTCTAATCCTATCATCAGGCAGATGTTGCCTTTGTGACCCATCTGTAGTTTTAATTTCACACATTATTCAAGTAAATAAAAAATTTAAATAATAAAAAAGGAAATACTTTAATAAAATACTTAAGTTATGAATTGCTTCAATTGTGGATTAAATTGTGAATAAGCTGATAAATTTTCTTGAGTTAAAGTAAAGGTAAAGTTTCCCCTCGCACATTTGTGCAGTCATGTCTGACTCTAGGGGCCGGTGCTCATCTCCGTTTGTTAGCCAAAGAGCCAGCATTGTCCGAAGATGCTTCCACGGTCATGTGGCCACATGACACGTGCGGAACGCTGTTACCTACCCACCGAAGTGGTAGCTATTCATCTACTTGCATTTGCATGCTTTTGAATTGCTAGGTTGGCAAGAGCTGGAACTAGTGCGGGAGCTCACTCCGTCACGCAGGGCTAGGGATTTGAACCTCAGAACTTGGCATCTTACCCGCTGAGTCACCACGTCCCCCTTTCTTGAGTTACATGCTTTCTATTGGGTAAAAAATATATTTTTATTTATTTCCAGATGAAATCAACTAAGAATCATAAGCTTATGATTATTAGGAACCACAACTTCCAGAACACGGCCACACAGCCCGGAAGACCCACAACAGCCAATCATAAGCTTCTTGGAATGTGCTGGTACAGACAAGTTTTATATTGGGGGAAAAATGGTAGTAAGTACAGTTATTTCTTACATAGTGTTGAAAAGCTATGACTGCATTATTCAAGCAAATAAAAATATATAACCGGGCAATAGTGCCTTCATCCAAAGGAATTTCTGATGACTGTCATATCAGTTGTTGGACAGTTGCCAAAAGGAAATTTAGAACTATATCAATAAAAAGAACTTCTTTAGCTATAACTAACATATTGGAATTTACACAGAGCCTGTCAGAGCTCAGCAGACCTCTGCCAATATGTTAGACAGCTAAGTGTATTCAGGGTGGCTGAAACAGATACGGAAGAGACGCCTGCCTTTGAAGTAAGACCGATTCGCACCTAAGGGGCCAGTGCGAGTACACATATCTGTGAGCGGATGTCTGAGCACCCTGAAGCCACGAGCTACACGTGTTAACATCAAAGGACCTTGGGGAGGGGAATGTTTAAATGTGACATGTCATGCTTTGCTTGTTCATTCAAGTCTTTGTTCATGTTAGCCTTCATGCTTTGTAATAAACCCTTCTGCTTCTAAGAAACCGCGAGTCTGTGGTTTACTCTAGAGAAAGGGGTTTTCAGGCATCGGAGTGGAGCACCTTACAGAGCCTAAGAGTCATTGTGGTAGACCACTGTGTAGATCATTCCAGATTTATAATGATTATATTTCTACCACCCTTAGCCAAAGACATTAAAAACAACTTAAAATATTTCAAACTACTTTGCTGAGTCTACAAAAATGAAGAACAGGATTGCTGTGACTCACAGTATGATGGATGGATTTTGATTGTTTCCAATATTGCAGATCCTTTTGAGTCATCTGTGGCATAACTAAGTTTAATATACAACTTGGATTATTTAGTAATTGATGGAGATTGACAATGAGCTCCTAACACTACTACTCAAAAAGCATCAGGCATTTATTTTGTCTGTTCCTCTCTATTAGATATTTCTCTGGGAAAAAATAATAAAAAATGTGGTAGTAAGAAACAGGAAAGTTACAAATTAAGGATGGCAACATGAATAGCAGTTGTACGATAAAAATCTGAGAAGCGTCTGATGACTCAGATCCAAATATGTGAAACCCACTGAAAGAGATTATGAGATGAGATGACAGTATCTGGTGTATGATGTATAATGCAGTAAGACACAAAGAAATGTGCATGTTCAAATCACTGCACAGGTGTACATATCTTTTCAGTGATGTTTCTCATTTGCAAGTATAGTTAAAAAAGCTACTTGCAAATATTTGAGATCTGCAAAATTCTTCAGATTGTCTTGCATTCAGACTTTAGAAGCTGAAATAAAAGTTTTGAACCTACTTATACCTGCATTTTGAATACAATGTAGGAGGAAAGGTATGTTAGTGTATGCTAGCCAAAACTCAGGAGTCTAGGAGCACTTTTTCAGATTAGTAAATGTTATCAAAAGACATAAGCTTTCAGGAACTAGAGTTCACAAAAATTTATGACTTTTAATAAAATATGTTAGTTTGTAAAGCTGTTACCATATTCCTTTTGCTTTCTGCATTTTCAATGTGATTCTTCTTCACCAAATTTGGAACTTGATAGCACCGATCCTATAGGTATTTCTTATTTTTCATCTGGCTGTCTACAAAATAAAATCTGATAATTTGTCATGGTCAAATATTAACTCTCATTCAACATTATATATTAAATATAATAAGATGGTAACTATCATAATATATCTATCATAACTATATTATAATATTATTTATTTCTACACAAATTTATATACTGCCCACTTCAGAGTGTCTGGACTGTTTAAAAAACACATTGTTTCTTGATACATTATTTGACTCAGTCAACCCTGATATGGAATACTGCTGGCTTTCAGAATATTTTCTAATAAGCCCATGTTTCTTTGGGTATTACATGTATTAGGTATTAAAAAACAAACAAAGACAGCTTAAATAAATTTAAAGGAATTTTGAGGGCTATCCAAAAATTAGAACATTGATTATTCAAACTTAAGATGCCACAGAATGAAAATGCACCATACCATTTAGTACTATCTTGAGAAAAAAAAAACATTCAGTTAAGATGGTTTCTTTCCAGAAATGCTGTATATGTATAATTACCTTTGGACTTCCAAAAGGGTAGACCTAGAATGGATGGTGTAGCATAAAAAACAGTGCTTGATGTATCATGGTTGAATTATTTTCTTCTACATTAAGAAAATTATTTGAAAAAATATTCCTTTCATGCACTCATCATCCAGTTATAATATCAGCACCTATTGAAATATGTGATTAAATGTATAAGAAGTTAGTATAAATTTGTGGAAATCATATACAGAAAGTTATCAGAATTAAAGCAATTTAATTCTGATAACCTTGTATGGTTATCCAATTCACCCCTACGTTTTATGTCAAGAGCATTTTTCAGTTACATTCTGGGTATAGTTGAAATTCTTTGGCAACAATTCTTTGTCCCAAAAATAATGAGGTTTAAGTGTTCAAGGACATTGCATGTTCAGATTCAGTCCCCAGAATGTTTCTGATCTATGGATAAAAACTGATGTTTTTTCTTCCCCTTAGGTAGGAGTGAATGAAAACACAAATTAAAGCATTCAGCAAATCTCTACTCTAAGAAATATTAATGGAAGAGTCCAATGCCTTTATTTGTTTGTTTGTTTGTTTGTTTGTTTATCATTAAAGAGTGCTCTTTTATTTATTTGTCTGAGTCTGCATTTTTGGAGTTACAAAATAGATATCTGATGTGCTAACCTTGTTTTTGAAAAACACAATTGAAATACACTATTGGTGCTGTGAGCCTTGAAAAAAGATCAGCAGACAAGAATTATTACCCAGTAGTATTAAATGATACTGCATTGTTATGTATCCTGTGATTTTGTATTAACTCGCTATGTAAGACAATGGTTATCTAATTGGATTTTAATTTACTACTTACTTTTATTAAAGAAGAAATGCAAGGTTTCTGTTTTTTAGTGGAATGCCTGTAGCACAGACATACATATCTCTCAGGTTCCTGATTTGATGCACAGCTAAAACTAGTTTGTGGCTAATTCTTAAAAATCTCTTTAAATGTACAATCTTCCCCTCTTCCATTATCAATACATTAGCAATTGTTGCCATTCTGTAAATAAGAACTTTATATTCAAAATGGTAGCAAAGAAGTATTACTTGTTACAGCATTGCAACACGAGCATTAAAACTGAAAGCCCATGGCCTCCGAGGCAGGCACCGTAAGATCCTACAGAGAGCTCCAACTTCCAAGGCAGAAACCCAACACCAGGGTTTCTCTCTTGTCCCCTTAGAATACTTCCGCAGCCCTTCCTTCCCTGAATACAGACATCTGATGTTAGAAGGAGGTGGGGGAAGGAGGACGATCAGGAACTGGCAGAGCTAGATAGGGAATAGAACTGGATCCCAAACAACTTCAGATTTAGATTATTTTAAAAAGCAAAAGAGAAGGGGGGAGGCAGAAACAGAAGCTAATGCTCTTTCAGAAGAATCCAACAGACCCTTCTAAGCAATCTGCTGGGCTTTCTTTCTCTGCCAGATTTCAAGACGGTTAATATATGTGCATGAATATATTTGAAGTCACAGCAAGTGGCTCCACCCTGCTGGCCTTGGCTGATCTTAAAAGTCTGAGCAGAGGGAGATCTGTTCAGCACCTGGATCACCAGGAAATTCCAAGGTTATATGCTTGGAAAAAACATCTTGGAAGAAAGCAATGGCAGATCACATGTGTGTTGTTGCCAATAAAACATTGTGAATGTGTCAATATCATGCTCAGAAGTCAAGCTTGTCTCCAAGGAGGCTTAACTTTCATGAGTGGGTACTATTGGCTGGAGATGTATTGAAGCTCTAATCTGATAGGTTAGACCAACGTACAGTATTTCTGAAAAGTTGGGGTTTGGTTTGGTTTGGTTTTTTTGTCTGTTTATTGGCCAGTTGGAATCAAATATTAAATAAACTTGTTACCCAGCCTAAGAATCACTAGACACACATCCCCAATATTAAACACACACGCTGAAACTGAAAGGTGAGTATTTAAGCTATTTAGAAGATCTGGGTAAATAGAAAGGTCTTTCTGATAATTCCCTTCCATGTTTTATTCAGGAGAAACACCCAGTATAGAGTCTAAAAAAGATGCTAAGGTTTCAAAAGATATCTTGATCCCAAGCTGTTTAGAGTGTAAAAAGTTAAAACCAGAAGGTTTGTTCAAAACATTTGAAAGGCTGTTTCCCAAAGTGCATTAGCACTTACCATGAAGCGTTAAGGCTATCAGGTCCTCCAAAAAAGCTCAGTGGAACTGCTTCAAAGGCTTCCCCAGGTGTTTTCCACATGTGTACATGCACAACTATTTCATTTCATTTGGAACCAGAATTGTTGTTTTTATGTGCAATTGCACACACTTGTGGATACAATCTGGGAAAACCCTCAAAGCAGACTTGCTGAGCCTTCCAGAGGCTGCAGTGGCCTCAGCACTTTGTTTGCACCAACACACTTTGTGAACCATCTGTTCACCTGTTTTGCACCACCTTGACAGCCAATATGGTAAATTAGCTGAGAGCCAGTTCATCTAATAAATCCAGACATAAAACAGTTTTAAACAGCTTAGTTTCAGATATAATCTGTCAGACCTGTTTTCACCAACTGTGTTGCTTGAACTATTTTTATAGGCAGCACCACATACAAGGCTAAACAATAAGCCAAACGGGTAAAGGACAATTCCATGTCCTTCTGGCATCTAACTTCTGTCCAGGGATTCCAGCAACTACATTAACCTGAATATTTTTCAAAATGATAATTAAAAAAAAAAACTTGTTTTGGATTTTGGGTGGTTTTGACAGCCTCTTAGGAAAAGCAGGAAAAGCTGTAGCCCCTGGATACCCTTCCCACTCCATGCAGTGAAAACGAACTGAACAAAATCCCCTTCAAGAAGTTGCTTTTGTTTCAAAACAAAACCAAGCAGACAGTATTCAAACATTTGTTGTGAGAAAGGCTGCATCAGGATTTTGACCATATAATTCAAAGATTGTCTCCACAGTAGCCCAAAGATTACCAAATAGATAAAAATGGGCCAAAAAGCCTAGGTCACTTCACTGCACTCCACAACAAAATCAACGCAACTAAAAAACGAATATGGAAGTGGGTCTTTTTTTATCAGGCTTTTTTTTTAACATCAACCAAACGTTTATTTTGTTTCCAGTTACTCATCTTGGGACTCCCTACACCCATAGGGAAAGTGCTATACTCTGTATGCTGTTTCTTTCATATTCTACTAAAGCGGTAATTGCCTGCTTGCATTATACATTTCCCTATGTATTTCACTCCAGAAGTGCACTTAATATTTTCATTAAAATCAATAAAGCCAAGAAATAACAAGGGTTCAGGTGAATACAAACAATTAAATTCCTCCTGTATGTATTGTTAACTATTAGTGTGGGGGGGGGGGGGAACCAGAGAAGCTCCATTCCACACCTGTCCCCTTTTTTTGAATAGCAGCTAACAGAAATCCACTTAGCTGGCTTTTGTCTGCTTATGTCCCTGGCAGATAATGTGTAGAAATCGGAAGTTCTAGGGCCAGTAATTCAGAATTAATTTTCCCTTCAGAAGAGTGATGTGGACAACTGAGTATAGTAATGGTACCTGATCAGAATTCAGGGGATAAACAAGGCAATTTGAGATAATGACATAGAAATAAGGGCTCTTTAAAAGGTTTGTTCATTGGGTGACTCTGGATGGCGTTATCACTGGTGCTTTTCATCTGCCTGAAATGAAAGTCAAAAGAGTTAATCATTAATGCATTAGCCCGATGTACTTGTGTGTGAGTGTGTGTGTGTGGGCTGAAGCGAGTGTGTGTTTGTACTGTGTGTGCTTTGTAGTTGAAAAGAGAACTGTACATCTCACCCTTCCCCTGATATGTATGTATGTATGTATGTATGTATGTATGTATGTATGTATGTACGTACAGTATGTATGTATGTATGTAGGGGGTGCGATGGCTCAGCGGTTAAGATACCAGGCTTGTCGATTGGAAGGTCGCAAGTTTGGAGGTTCGAATCCCTAGCCCCGCATGACGGAGTGAGCTCCCACACTTGCCCCAGCTCTTGCCAACCTAGCAATTCGAAAGCATGCAAATGCAAGTAGATAAATAGGTACCACTTCAGTGGGAAGGTAACAGCGTTCTGCGTGCGTCATGCCTGCCACATGACCGTGGAAGCGTCTTCGGACAACGCTGGCTCTTCGGCTAACAAACGGAGATGAGCACCGGCCCCTAGAGTCAGACACAACTGTGTGGGGGAACCTTTACCTTTACCTTTATATAGTGTATGTATGTATGTATATACTATATATATATATACATACATACATACATACACACACACACACACACACACACACAGTATATATTGCAGTGCTAGGAACAGCTAAGATCCTGCGCAGAACCCTCAAACTCCAAGGCCTCTGGTAGAGGACCAGAGGTTGAGGAAGACACACACCACCCATAGGGGTGAGAAGGGAAATTTTATATATATATTCCACAAAATAAGCTATTAAGCTACCCAGTAATTGTTTATTAAGACTTTGCTTTAGAAAAGGTCCCCCTCCCACCCCTAGAATAGAAACTATTATGTTTTGTGGAATAAACAGAAAGCATTACTCCTTCTCACTAATTCTAGCAGCCTAATTTATTTATTTAATTTTTATCCCGCCGTTATTAGTTTTATAAATAACTCAAGGTGGCGAACACACCTAATACTCCTTCCTCCTCCTATTGTAGCAGGCCTAATGTAGAAACCTATGTAGTCTTCAGTTTGAACAAAACCTATGTTCCTCTCCTTTGTTCTGCTGATTCCTAAGGGGTTACATTCTTTTGCTTTGCTTTGCTTTGCTTTGCTTTGCTTTGCTTTGCTTTGCTTTGCTTTGCTTTGCTTTGCTTTGCTTTGTAAGTATTTGCATTCTGCATCAGCAGCAGCCATGTGGAGTGGGGTCAAAAAGTCAAGATGGTGGCTGTGACTATCCAATTGAAGCTCCACCCCTTTTCTACATGCATCACACATACAAATGGTGGGTGGGGCTTTGTTCAAGCAGTCGTAACTGCCATCTTGATTTTTTTGACCTTGCTTGAAGACACTGTTACTCTGTATTTCTATTTAAATAATATATTATTCTGCAATATTTATTTTATTGATTGATTGTTTGATTATTTATTTTATTTATTTATTAATCAAATTTATTACTGCACATCTCCCCCCAAAGGGGGACTCTAGACTCTGCCCATCTACACCGACTCTGTGCAGTTTACAAATAAAAGTTATAAAAACCATTACAAAAATACAAAAATATAAAAAATAGAAGATAAAAGGAGGAAATTAAAAGATTTTTAAATATAAAATATATTTGAAAACAATAAAACTCAACACAAGAAGCCATTTATATTCATACTGGCATATGTTTGTGGGTGGGTGTGCACCCATGCACATGACCTTATGTGTCTCTCCATACTTTTGAATACATATGCATGCCGGTAGTACATGCTTGCAAGCATTGCATTTGCCATAGCTGAAACTACCCCGAGTAGAACATATCCCAAGTAAAACTCAGTCAATAAGTTACTGTACACAAATGAGAGCCATTCAAATAATTTTCCACTGGCAAGTGAGGGAATGTGTGCAGCAGCTTGCAATGTAGATTGCCCACATTGTGTGACATTTCCATGCCAAACCCAGATTTTTATTGGAGAAGTTTGCATAAACTATTTCAGGGCAAACAAGAGAGTTCCCATGTAAGCCTATGTAAGCCAGGGTGCCTACTTTGAGGTTAACATGCTGCATAGCCTATATTTTTATTTATACCGTATATCAAATTTATTCCCCACCCATCTCACTCAGAGAGAGACTCTGGGCGGACTATATGGCTATAAGCTGCCTCTGCCCCCAAAAAGAAGCTGGGGTGATAGGTACAGTGACCATGGAAGAAATAAAGGACAAAAAGGGGCAAATCTGAAAGAGGCTCAAAAAAAAAAAAAAGAATAAAATAAATTGTCTATATTTGTAATTTTGCTTTACAAAGGAAAATTCAAGCGCAAAACCAAGAAGATAAATAATTAAATAAATCCAAGGGACAGCTTTCTGAAATAAAGGACTGTCCTTTAAAATAAAGGATGCATGGTCAGTTAATGATAGGTGGCATCTTCAAGGAAGAGCCAGGGAGCCACCATGCCTTCTATAAATGAATGTCTTCTGACAGGCCATTTTGGGAACAGATAATCCTCTTGCTTGTGATAGCACCCATAACTTGCTCTCAAACCCTGAATTCCATCAGCCCAAAGATCTGCCTATTTCTGACTTATTTAGTGAGCAACAAAGAAGCAACTATGACCTTCAAGTCATGAAATGTACAAAACTCTGCTCTTATCCTTCTGGATTTTTTCAGAGTAATTGTGTGTGTTTTTTTTCCATGCAAAGTTCTACGCAAACTAAAGAAGTCAGTTTCATGCAAAGTTCATGCAAATTAAAGAAGTTAAGGCATTCCTTTAAAAAGAAAAGCTCAAACAATAAAAGCATGTGGCATTAATGCCCATATCTATTTGCCTATTAGCAGGTTTCATCCATTCAGAAGACAGTATAACAATGCAAATTATAACAAATGAAGCTCTCTCTTCTTCTAAACCCCGCCAATGGTGCATGTGACTGCATACACACCCGTGCTGCCAGCCACTGCTTGTAAACATGTAAACTTTGCAACATGAAGTAATTTCTGAAACCTCATCTCCCTGTACGTGCTTGGTCTGGAACTGGACACAAGCAAGGGTTTACCTAAGAGGAGTTGGGGCAACCCTGCTTCATGATCTCTAATTACTTTTCTACCATGTGTAAAAAACTGTGATGGAAGCAAAGAACATCAGTTCCCATAATTCCTAGTCAGTATGTCAGGCTGGAAATTGGAGGAGTTGAAGGCCTATGCATCTGGAGGGAAATGGGTTGAGGAAGGCTGATTTACCCATATGAGGAAGGCTGATAAGATCTCACCTGACAGGGGAAGAAAGCCTCAGGCCAGAAGTGCGTCCTGAAGCATGGTGGTTTGGAATCTGTTAATAAAGCAGTAATACAATCATTGTACAATTGGCATTGTTATTAATGAGATCAACTTCTTCATTACATGTTCTTCCTCTTTGGGATTAGTAGTTTTTAATAAGTTCAACCCATTTTGAGAAATAAAAGACACACTATTTGAAGCACTGAATATGATTAAATTTTGGGTCAGAGCATAAAGCATGTGTCAAGAGTTCAGAATCATTTCAGAAAATTTTCACCGGCATAAATTACTGCAGAATCCGGCCCCACAGTATGTGTGAAGATCATGTGATGCAGTTGCTATAGTAACGGCTTATTCTTGTTGAAATCTAGGGTAACTACGGCTGCTAAACCCTGCATCTTCTGACAGCAATTTATTTAACCTTGCTTCTTTCATATTCTCTTATTGACTCATTGAACTTAAAAAAAGAAGAAATGCTTATTCTGTAAAATAGACTTTAATTTATTAAGTGGAGCTCTGTGGAGTATTTGTTGTTCCCAGTTTAATAGATATGAGCATTTAGACTATTTTATGGTTCCATTAATTCAAAGCCTGTGTGTAAAAACATGTATAATTATCCACCTTCCTTTTCCCAGGGCCACCCAATTCGCTTCCCAACAGCATCAAAATATTTATCCACTATTATAACATTCTACTCAAGATGATGTTAGTGAATTACAAGACTATAGTCTCAGCCATGGGCCCGTCTCCTTAAGAACAGTTAAACTAAAGTAATTAACAAGCGCAAGGATGAAATTAGACATAAAACTTTAGTAAGAAGGCAGAAAAAGAAACAGAAAATGAAAGCAATTCAGTGGCATTTCTGATCAAGCAGTAACCTCAGCTGCAATATATTTCTGTCACCCGAATAATGTCCATAACAATAGAGCCATATTTGCAATCTGATTAATGTCCTGCATTGGAGTCAGTCTATTATATATAAGTAAGCACAATGTGTCCAAGTTTTCAAAAGACAATGAATGATTTAAAATGTACAATAGCTTCTACAATAAACTTTCTGTGAAATCACCCAAGAATCCTCAATATTTAGGCAATCTTTTTTTTTTCAGAAATGCTTATGCGGAAAGAACAACCTCTTTCTCTTCAAGATGGGGGAGAAAGATGTGAAAATTGAGAGCTCTTTCACATGAGAAGCACATGCTTGCTCATTTCAAGAAAGTTTACATTATGCATACTCAGTAAATTGAGAATCTTCACACCAATCTATAAACTGCAGAAAATACGTGAATCTTACCTAATATGTAGCACAAGATACTGCTAAGAATCAAGCCAATCTCTCTGCCACATCTCAAAGAGCACTTTTCTAAACATATTATATTCAAAAGACCACATTTTATAAGAATGTTCTTTTTTTTTAAATTGAGAACCGCATGACAGAATTTGGAAGAGTGCAAAATCTTAAGGATATGTGCAGTCTAAATTATACCTGCATCCCCAGAGTTGTGGATCTGTCAGGATATGTGAGAATGAAAAAAGGACAAATTCTTCATGCATCCCTATTTTCCTGCAGGTTAGTATAAAGAGCTAGCCATGAAAGGTAATGGAGGTCAACCTTAAGTTCCCCCCAAAAATGTTGGAATATATGCCATGCAGTTGTAACTATTTTTTTAAAAAATATTGAATATAGTCAAGATAGTATAAACATGTTCACAAGGAAAGGAGGAATTCCAATATAGTTAATTTTGGTACAAATTGGATTATTGAATCGTATTAGATCTGCCCATTAATAAAAACAGAAACAAGATGCCTGTCTGTCTGTCTCACTATGTATCTTGCTTTTCTGTCCAAAGGTTGCTAACAGTCTTACAAAATCAGTACCAACAAGAACAACTCTAAAACAGCCTAGCTTTGTTACTGGGAGCAAACTTAATGAAAAGCAAATTCTGTAGCATGCGTACTTAGAGTAATTATGGGGGGGTGTCATCTCAAAAAGGGCTTGAAAACAATATCTATTTGCAGAAATAAAAATGTGCAATTATAACATGTGCAATTCATGTTATGGATAAAGGACAACACTGTTTTGTATGTGTGTGTATGGCATGGGCTGCACTGGATGAAGGAATGATGGCATGGGTGGAGATCTGCCATGGTTGTGGGTAGAGTTTGGCTGTACTGGTGTTTTCCTGTTGTTTTTACAGGACATGTTTTAAATTCTGTTCTTCGGGAGCTTATCTTATAGTTTCTGTATCTTTCACCACCTTTAAATGGCAGAAATTGATGCTACCAGTTGTGGTCAATGGGAGATTTGTGGCTGCAAGAAAATGAGGTCAGTGTCCACATGAAGTCCTGGGGCTTGCTGATCCCTGTATAGATGGATATATCATACATACTCACCATAAGAGAGATGAATGTCACTAGGTGACGAGTGCTCAATCCGTTATCTAGCTAATGGACAAGATCCCCCCTTCTTACAATTATTTAGCTTGAGAGCAGGTCCTTGCTCTCCCTCTGGGGCATCCACATTTTGTCCACATTGCAGTCATGGCTGCCATCCTGACCTTTTACCCTCCTCTCTGCAGACGCCCCTTCGCTCCCTCTTGGTCATTCTTAACCAGCACAGGATAGCCCTTCAAATAAAATATGCCTTCGAGGGCTTCCCTTCATAAAGAAGGACACATAACCATCCTTTAGATGGAAAGATTACCTTGGTGGAAATACACAAGAACCTAAGCAAAAGGGGCTGAAACATTTTTTAAGTCCAGAGAAATGAGATAACATTCAGAAGCAGCTCAGGCAGACACCACCCTGAGTCACAGGAGTATAAGAGGGAGGAGGTATAGCACAATCAGACTTTCACAATTCTGTTATTAAAGCCAACCTCAATAAAAGTCATTTTAGCCTTCCTGTGGAGTTGATTTCCTGGTCTTGCGGGGCAGGCACATACTATCTATTCCTCCAAAATATTTTTAGGGTAAGGACTTTCCAGGGATGTTTTCAGAGTTCTCCCCCCACCCCCAAATTTGAAATAAGCTAGTTTACAATGCTAGGATAAAATAAAAAAGAGTTCACTGACCTAATAATGTTTGCCATTCCATGGCAATATTTCATCACTTGGTTTCTCATTCATTTCCTACAGTAGCAGTTCTATGCATTACACATTTCTAAGGGACTTTCCCCCAGTTATACCTTAGCCCACCACAAACATGCCCCAGCGACAATGTTTTCTGCTGTGGTCCTATGGCGCTGCCTTCATTTCATTTCATTTCATTTTCAGTCCAGCTATGAGTGAAGAAGAGTTAAGTCATCCTTACCTTTATCAGTGTGAATGTAGCCTTTTTCATTTTATTTATTTATTTTATTTTATTCATCACATTTATATCCCGCCCATTTCCCCCACAAGGAGGGACCCTTTTATCCTAGTACCATCCAAGGACAACCTCAGATGGTATAAAACCTGCTAGGTACTAGGTGTTGTCACTTATTACCTTGGAGGGAAATCAGGAAACTTTACTGACTTGAAACAGGCACTAGACATAAGATAGGGATCAACAACCAGGACAGAAAACTTTGTGCCGAAATTGTTTTCTGCCAGTTCAAGGACAGGTGGATAGCACTTCAACTCAGCACTGGGAAAAGGCTGTAAATCTTCCCTGCGTTAATCTACAAAGTTGCCTTTTAACTTCCGCCTCATTAAAATATTCCATTGTTACTTTCCCATTCAAAAATCCTCTGTTGGCAATGTTAGGAATTTGTTCCATCACTGATCTGGCATGATAATAGATTACTACTAATCCGACTGCTGGAATTTACTCTTTGGTAAGAGACACACTGCAATATAGATAATGGATATAATCAGGATATAATTCTCAAGCAGCATGACAAATCATATTAAGCAAAATGTACTGTTTGGTTCATCACTGATACTGCTGTGCCAATTATGGAAAGAGTGAGAATGCTGGGTACAATCCAGCAAGAATTTCCTCTGCATGTGGCTCATTGAAACAAACAAATTAGAGATAAACCATGGTCTAATATACTAGGATTATAGATTCTACTTCTCATGTGGAATTTAATCCATAGGAAGTACAAATAAAAGTCTCAGTGGTTCCAACTATCTATGGGTTAATTCACAAAATGACACTCTTGTTAGATCCACTCCCTCAAATAGCCCCTTTTCATTCCCTATGAGTAGCAAATGGGCTGTCTGATTTCCTTGCCATGAACTACTGAAGTATGTCACTGATTGGCACTAAGGCTGTAGACTAGAGCAGAAGGCCATGCTGGCTAGAAATTTGGGGACTTTATGTTGGGGAATACTATCTTAATCTGCACTGCAATTTTCCATAAAAATGCTATCCTGTTCATAGGGCAAGGATGCAAAGAGTGTGGTACAGGGCAGCATGCAGCTCAGTAGCATCCTTTTTATAGTGTCCAAAGCTCTCCCAAGGTGTTTTGCATTTTTAAAATATTTGTGGGGAGGTGGTTAAGGGGAAGAATGGATCCCCTTTAAGAAAAAGGAAAAAAAAAACAGCCCACTAAACTGACTCCTGGCTCCTTTTGCAGACTTGGCATGCCACTGAAACCCTACTGCAGCCTTCAAACTGATGGAAGTTGCACTCACTTTTCATACAGCATTGCCAGGTGGTTCCAATCCAGTAACGAGTGAGACTGGCCTCCATCTATGACATTGCTGAGTGTTTACTATTGTATCTCGAGTTGGCTTCCTCTTGGAACAGTTGCATGGCTTCTCGCAAAGGAGTTAATGCAGAATTCGTTGCATTGCTGGAGGTCATTGAAAACAATCGTGTCAGCTTTCCACCATAATGAGCAAAAATGTAATGCTATGTTTACAGAGGAGGATTTTTTTTTAACATCCAAACTAAAGTTTACTTCCTGTTGCAAACTGCTTGGCTGACAGGCAAGCAACTGAGTGCATGCCTGCTGTCCCAGAAAGATAAATTATGGTTGGCTATTAATTCTTAGCAAATGCTGCAAACTCTCAAAAAAAGGAAGTATTTATTTATTTATCTTATTTATACCCCGCCTATCCCCTCCCTAATGGAGGACTCTAGGCGGCTTACAACATCATTGCATATATATTTAATTATACATCATATATATTACAGTACCCGCGCGATTAGGGAGGGGGTGAGGGAACCGGCTCTTCTTTCCAGGCATCGGAACTACAAGCCCCAGAACGCCTTGCTTTCGGAGCCGGCTGCTGACATCCCGGAAGTTGTTAATTGGGATCCGTCGTCCTCTGCCGCCGTCCTCAGCGACCATCCACGGGCTCCTCCAGATCTTTGTCTTCGGCTCCGAGGCGACTCCCCGACAGGATGCCAGCATATTGCCCCACGTGAGTGGTACCCATTTATCTACTTGCTATTTAGCTTTCGAATTGCTGGGTTGGCAGAGAGCTAGGGTTAGTGACGAGAGCTCACCTCGCCACGCGGATTCGAACTGCCGACCTTATGGTCAGCAGACTAACAGCTCAGCGGTTTAACCCGCTGAGCTACCGCGCCCCTGTCTGAGCTACCGCGCCCCTGTATGCCTATTGCCTACTATGCATAAGTATGCCTATTCCTGTGCTGTCCTGGTTACTTAAAAAAGGTAAAGGTTCCCCCCGCACATTTGTGCAGTCGTGTCCAACTCTAGGGGCCAGTGCTCATCTCTGTTAGCCGAAGAGCCAGCAAAGAGCCAGCGCTGTCCGAAGACACTTCCAGTCATGTGGCCAGCATGACGCATGCGGAACGCTGTTACCTACCCACCAAAGTGGTACCTGTTCATCTACTTCAGAGCTTTCCAAACTGTGTGTCGCGACACAAAAGTGTGTCGCCACACACAGCGTGGTGTGTCGCCACACCACCCGGAAGCGGCAGCGCGCGCATGCACGGCGGCCGCCATGCACGCACGCACCGCCACACGCCCCTCCCGCGCCGCCGCACGCCCCCCCGCGCCGCCACCGTGCGCGCGTGCGTGCCGCACGCCCCCCCATGCCGCCACCGTGCGCGTGCGCCGCCGCACGCCCCCACGCGCCGCCGCTGTGCGCACGCGCCGCCGCACGCCCCCCCGCGCCGTCGCCATGTGCGCGCGTGTCGCCGCCGCCGCCGCTCGGTGTGTCGCCAGCGGCGGCACTTTGGAAAGCCCTGATCTACTTGCATTTGCATGCTTTCGAATTGCTAGGTTGGCAAGAGCTGGGTCGAGTGCGGGAGCTCACTCCATCACGCGGGGCTAGGGATTCGAACCTCCAAACTTGTGATCTTCCAATCGACAAGCCTGGCATCTTACCCGCTGAGCCACCATGCCCCCCTTTTTTTTGGTTACTTAAACAATCAAAATAATCTGCTCAAGTCCTCTTTTGTTTCAATAATTGCTACCTTACTGCTATGTTATGTACTGATTGCAGAAACACATGAATATTAAAACAGGAGAGTTAGAGATGAAAGAGAAGACCCAGATCCACATTCCATTTTGTCATTGCAAATAAATAAATAAATAAAATTGTATGACACCTGACTCCCAATGACTCTGGGTGCCTTACAACAATCAAACAAAGAAATTACAATAAAATCAATAAAAGATAAAAGATGGCAAGCGCAACAGACTGGATGGAATGAAGCAAGGGGTCTCACACTCCCTCACCAAAGGCCTGGGTGAAGAACCAGGTCTTCACTGCTCTTCTGAACAATAGCAGAGTGGAAGCCTTCTGGATCCCAGGGGAACGTCATTCCAGGGGCAGGCACTGTTACAGAGAAGGCACATTTCCAGGGTCCCAATAGATGACATTTACTTTATGACCTTAGGACAATCATTATTTCTCAGCTAATCTAACTCCCAGAGTTAGAAAATGGAGAAGAGACAACTATGTACACCAGATGGCTTACCTAAAAGGCTGACTTTGAATCAGGATGCTCAACAACCATGTTAATATATGAGCTATAAACAGAACGGTCATCCCCAGTTACTGGAACTCCTATAGAATGTCCCTTTTGTTGTTCAGAACAGAAAGAACATTGTGATGGAAGACTGGTTAAAGGGACCAGTGGTGTCAGTAACAGCAACTGTAATCTAAACAATGTTCTAAATATTGCCAGTATCTGGCTGCCATTTTAATTTCTCACAATTCCTCCAGTACTGATGTTTTAAGACATTGCCTAGCATTGATCAGGCAATGTTTAACCACTTTCTTAAATGGTATCCATAATTTATTAACAGACAGATGCTTTTCTTTGCTGCAAAACCTAACATCTTGAGTTGTGGGAATGTAATAAAACAAACTTTTGGCTGTCTCTTCCCCTAAAAGAGTAGTAGAAGAATGATTTTGGCAACTACTGAATCTGTCCCGTATAATAAATTTTATATTTTGGGCTTCCAAATTATAACAAGCTTTCTCTTTCCCTTCTCCAGTCTTAGTTTTTTAAGAACTTGAAAACTTGCTCACTATTCTTGACAATTTAGTAACTAACGTTTGTCTATCATTTTAGATATTATAATTAATATTCCTTCATCCAACTAGTCATTTTACTTACTTTTTCTAAGTAAGTATTTCCTAGTGTTTGTTCTTAACATTGATCACCTGGGCTGTTATTTTTAATAGTTCATTTTACTAATACTTTTGTACTTATTGTTGTTAGCCATCTTGGGCATAATATATGCAAACGTGCAATATGATTAAAATATGTCCATTAATTGTTGTCTAAAGTCTGATGCACCTAACAGAAAATTGGGCATATAAAAGTGAATTTACATAATCAGTGAAAGCTGAGGAAATACTAACATATCCCCCAATTACAAATTTAACAGCAGATGAACCCTGATAGCTGTATTTGCCTTCAAGGCAAAATTTTGTATATAGAAAAGAAACCCTGTCAACTTCTTCCAGCTATCAGTTCAAAATGTCTAATGCTGCCTAGTTAAATTAGCATGGCACTTAACTTGCTTCTCTTACCTTCTGCAGAACTACAAATAAATACATTGCATTTTCCAAGAAAATACCTTTCTGAGTCTGCTTAATTCCATTAGACAGTGTGAAACCATGCATTCCAGCTGTATACAATGGTAAACAGAATAGGAAGTGCTTTTGAGCATACTGCAGATGGGTAAGAAAATCAATAGAAAGTGAGAGAAAGCTTCAAGCAATATAGATTGTTTGAACTACTTACCATTATGTCAAATTCACTTTAACATCAGCAAACAGACACACTGTAAGATTAATGTTGAGCGCCCTATTTCTGTTGCTTTCATTTAAAAGCTGAAGGTTACATAGATTTTGATAATTAAGGAAATCTTCGATAGTCAACAGTTGAGTTTTTAGTTAATCCTTAACAGTATAATCATGCACTACTCAAAAGTAAACCTGATTGGGCTCTGTGGGACTTAGTTCAGGTAAATGTATAAGATTGCAGCTTTGGAAGCAGATCCATGTCTGACTCCCTCCAGTTTAATGCACTGGAATAGAAGCTTGTTTGAATGCATAGATATTCAAATGCCCATTTTCCCCTTTCTTAACCCTTGGGTATATTGATCATGACTTGTAAGAACATTCATCCTGGTGAGCAGCTAGATCAGGGGTCTCAAACTCAATCATCATGAGTGCCGCATGAAAGCAAGTTCATCACCCCAAGGCCGCAAGACTGAAGCCTTTTCATACATATGGATACAAAAGCCTCTGGTGAGTTGAAAATGAAGAAAATGAAGTGTATCACAGTATGCCATTAAAGTTAAATATCTTCTTTAAAAACTTACTGTGAAACAGAGCTACTTGCAAAAGAGCTGTAAAACAGACATTTTACCATCAGCTGGCAGTGTTTGGCGTTAAACAGAACACCAGCGTTTGGTTTTATTGCTGGATTGAAATACAACATTTTTTCCAAGAACATATCTAGGATGACATAATCTCATAATCTAGGAAATTTATTTAATTTATTGCATTTGTATGTTGCCAAATCTGAGATGATTTCCACGGAGCAGGTTACTAAATAATCATCAAAACATCCACAGTATAATATAAAATGTAAACATCCACAATAAAAATAAAGTAAGAACTATGAAACATCCAATATTAACAATTAAAATCCACTACAGCACTTTGGTCCATCCATTAATTAACAGTATTAACACATTGTAACTAGTCCTTTAATCCCACCAAGAAATCCCACTAATAGCTGCCCAAATCCTGATGTTCTTTTTCTTTGCTCTCTTTGCTGGGCAGAGAGATGGCCTTGCGCTTACTTGTTTCTTCCTCTTTCTCTCTCCTTGCCTTGCAGAATACTTCCTTATTCTTATACTTCCTAACACCTATCAGAGAGGTGTTGCTTACTTGCTTGCTGCCTTTCCTACTCCTAGCCTGGCAAAAAGAACTTCATGGTGGGTCAGCTAGGCCCATCTCTTCTCTTGGCTGCCTCTTCCACAACCTCCTCCTTCTCACCCTTGGGCATTCCCAGCCCCCCACCTCTCTTCCCTATCCAAATATCACCTACTCATTCCCTCTGCCTGGAGACTCCAGCACCACCTCGTTAGTACTGCCAACCATGGAGTGGGGGGGGGGGGGAGGATGTTCCAGGAAGGTGGTGTGGTTCAGTGCATGAGGCCTTCTCAGTCCTGTCAACAGACCTCACCATTGCAAGGAGGCCCTCAGAGTCAAATCAAGATGAACAGCTAGGTCAATGCTAGCAGACAGCTCATCTTCCTGGAGCGCTTCCCATGGCCCAACCTGCTTATAGTCATGGCATTCAACCTTGCTGGGCAGTATCCTTAGCACTTGTATTATTGTAGCCATCGAAAATGACCTGGCCACATGCAGCCCATACACCATGGGTTTGAGACACCTGAGCTAAACCACTAAATAACAGCTGTTTTTTCACCAGTCCTAAATTCTTAAACCCAAAGAAATTATTCACTTCTAGAAAATGCTTCTGACCAACAAGCCTATATAAATTGGCTCATAAAAGACTTTTCACTTGAGAACTTCCGTTCAGCAAACCATTTAAGCAATCCCTAAAGTATTGTATTGAATGATGGTAGATTTGAGTACATGCCTAATTACCTTTGCTGAGTCAGAACAGAGAGAAGCAAAACCAAAATCCCAAGGCTAAAATCTATTCAGGAAGTAGATATTCAGGCATCTTAGGTCTGATTGTTTCAGCTAATCTTATTTGTGGCTGTCATTTCCATCCTTAAGATCTGGAAAAACTCAGTTGTAGAAAGATTTCTGAGTTACCTTTCTCATCCCATATATTACATGTCATGCACAGATACAACACAAATATTGGCATATTCTCATTTATGTTATCACACTGACAGATGATATAAAATCATTCAGATATTCTTAAGTATAACCTCAATTTTTCTGAATAGCTATAGCCAAATCTTAAAATGAAATCACTTATATCAGTAAAGTAAAGGTAAAGGTTCCCCCACACAGTCGTGTCCGACTCTATGGGCCGGTGCTCATCTCCATTTGTTAGCCAAAGAGCCAGCATTGTCTGAAGATGCTTCTGCGGTCATGTGGCCGGCATGATGCGCACAGAATGCTGTTACTTTCCCACCGAAGTGGTACCTATTTATCTACTTGCACTTGCATGCTTTCAAATTGCTAGGTTGGCAAGAGCTGGGGTGAGTGTCGGAGCTCACTCTGTCACGCGGTGCTTGGGTCTCGAACCTCTGAACTTGCGACCTTCCGATCAACAAGCCTGGTGTCTTAACCACTGAGCCATCACACCCCCTACTACAGTATTTCAGTAAATCAATGCATTATTTGCAAATGTTCAGTATACAGTAAATATGCTGAACAGAATGAGGAATTATGTTGCAACGTATTATAGATTTCTATAATTCAGGGGTTGGCAACATTGTATCCATAAGTATCAAGACATCTGTTGTAATCTAAAGGATGGTCAGAATGATGAAGTAAACGTCAAAACATCATGACACTAACTGTACCCCTTACATACGTCCATGCGGAGTATGTCTTGCAACTTCACAACTCTCATTTTGTCATTTGCCTCCCCTGCAGATTCTCGTGGTATCTGCAATTAAAATTTAAAAAGTAAATACTCTTATGAAATCTCATTATGATCTTCTGAATTTCAGCCTATTTTTAAATGGGTAGAGGCCTTGACCATTGTGGAAGGTGTACAATATTACCTAGGTTCTGAAAAAGTTGCTGACTTATGATATATCTCAAGGAGTGGATAGATCAAAGCTTGCTTGGAAAATTCAGGATTACAGAAAAGTTTGCATTCTGTTACTGAAGACATTAAGGGAGAAAAACAAATGAATCCTTTTCAAGGCTGATGTGACTCTCAGACCAATCCATAATCATTGAATAACTCTCATTGAACAAAATAGGTCCAATAAGTAAGACAGAAAATGATTATAGTAGTGGGCTTCAGCATTGACTACTGTAGTTAATGGGCGAGCCACCATCCACTCAAGAATCTGTTAGAGACAAGCCAATCAGGCAATGCACCAGACTCACCGGGATTGCCAATTTATCAGACGGGGAATTAAAACATTGCTTCCTGAGTAGGATAACATGTACACTGGGGGATAATTGGCTTAGTCATTTTAGAATTCTGTCTTCAAGAAGGAAAGGGGAAGAAGAGAGTTTTGCCTGAGCAAAACCAAAAGGGTTTTTTCCCATCTTTACCCTCTCTGGTTAAAGAGCCTTGGTACTGAGGCAGAAAAGGAAATAGATGGGGCAAATTAGTGAGAGACTGCTGGAAGACATAACAATCATTTGAGTGAAGAATGAAGATGAGAGGGTGAGCACCAGGTTGGGGCCCCAGAAGCCTCCAGGAAATCAACAGAAAAAGGAACATCTCCAAAAAGTGGAGGATAGTTTTCCCGGCCAAAGAGAGGTAAAACTGTCTGGATCCATGATAGAAAGAGAGAAACTAGTTTCTCTGAAGGATAGAGGAGAGGGAGAGAGCTTCTGATCAAGACCCTGAAGCCTCCAGGAAAATACAGGAGTAAGGTTGAATTGTTCATAAGGCTCTAAGTAAAAGCTGGAAATCTGTAAGAAGCAGGGTTTATCCAAGTAAACACTGAATCACAGAGTTATAGGGATCAGTAATCTGGAACATACCATCAGGTTTATATGCTTTATTTTCTGAGGGCCAGCCTATTTTATTGCCTTAGATATCTTGATTGTTTCTGATAATTGTCTCTAGTAACTTTTGTATCTGAAGTTTATTGTACTTCAGAAAAAGCAAATTGAGTTTCTGTATTTTTGACCATCTTAGGTTTTGAGCCTCAGGTCCTACCTCCCATGGATCTGTGCCCAGTCTCCCCATAGCCTTTTATAAGAAAGTATGTTTATGCCAGTCATTGTCATCTTATCAGCACACCCATATGTGATTGGAAACCTTTCCTTTTTCTTATTTTTAATAACACTGATTTTAAACTATACTTTCTGCTTCTGTTTGTAGCTCCTAGAAAAAAGGGGGAGGGGATCTGTGATCACGTACCTGAAAGCTACAAAAGTATCTAGGTCAGATCATTATAGCTGGAAATATTAATCATGTTTTAGATATCTTATTAGATCACAATACTTCCTACCTAAATTATTTCTCATACATGGAAATTATAGCAAGGTTATATCTTGGACTTTAATTTGGTGAATATACGGTAACAGTGGGAATATACCCTTTTTTCAACTCCACATGAAACTACTCTCAATTAGATTATTTTTTATTATCTCAATCCTTAGTTGAATTGATAAATGAATGTAATATAGGTTTACTGTTATATCTGATTATTCCCCAGTAACACTATCAATTAGTACAACTAACAGTTGTCCAATTCTTTTGAGAAGGTACTTTAAACACACCTATCTTTATATAAGTGTTTGGAATTTTTCTTTCCTACTCATAAGTAGAGATTCTGCAAACTTAATGGTTGTTTGGGATGCTTTATGGGCTTGTATGTGTGGTTGGATTATTCTTTATGTTTACTGGAAAAAGGAAAATCAAACATTTAAACAAAACAATTTTGAAAAAATGTTACAGAATTTTTGAGTATATATGCAAGATACTATAAAAGCTTTTATGCATGCTAAACAAGAACTTAATTCTCTATGTGCACTTGATATATGCTGTACCAGTTGGCTCTTAGCTCATTTTCAGAGTTCGGAGAGCTGGGTTGAACTCCTAGTTCTATTGTCAGAACTACCACAGAAGTGTAGCATTTCATTAACCCAGCCAAGTTACAGATTATTACCCATATTCAAGAGGTTAAGGGCTGAGAAAGTAAATGAAGACCATGCATATATTATCATGCCATCCTAAAAAATCTCTAATAGTTTAATGTGCAATAAAACTTATCAGTTAGCTACCCATGTATGGGTGAGATAGCCCAACATGCCATTCAACCTCCATATACAGAAGTTGCAACGTTGTATATTGTCATATACAACCTCAGAAGATGTCTATGAAGATGTCAACCTCAGAAGAAGCAGAAAAGTCACTGTGAGGCCATTTCAAAGGCTATAAAGCAATTTTTTCATATGTTATATTTCTTCTATATGGCTCTTTCAATACATACATGTTTGTAAACATTTTTTACTGTACTGTTAATGGACTCTGTGAAAGATGTATCCATTGAAGCCACAATGAAGAATGCTACTATTAAGCTATGAAAGCTCTTATGGTTTGGCACCTATACTGTATATCTGCAGGATAGAAAAGTTCATTTATTCTGATTGAGGATGTTGATAATGCCACTGATGTAAGATTAGGGGATAAGAGCTAGAGCTGGATGTTTTTCTGGGGGTGCCCCTGTACAATGGACAGCTTACCTCTGCAAGTACAAATAGTACCATCCTTATCAGTCATTTGGAGGTCAACTAAACAAAAATAACCCTCAAAGCTTATAATTGGAGCTAATAAAGCTACTTAGGGCTGCTGGTTCAGGGTTAGCCAGAAAAAAAAGGGAATTATTTTATATCTTTACTGATGTTCAACTTCATCTTTTTGCAAACTGTCAGGGTTTTAAAATGAGGATAGTGTTAATAACCCTAACCCTAATCCTAAAAATTCTACCTGGTTAGCATTCAGATGAATGTTATGCCTAGAGGCAGTATTTCATTGATATTATAGTTTTCTACTGAGTGGTGGGGCAAAGTTTCATGAGAAAATTAGTAGATTGGGGTTAGGGTTGGGGTTAGGGTTGGGCATCCTTAAAGTATATGCTGAAAATTACCTGGAAGGATACAATCATCCTGAATTGTTATAGATAATGGTAATCTTAAATTTCTATTATGTTTAGTATTTAGAGGTTGGACAACCATTGCTGGGGAAAAAATATGGCCATTAGGGTGAGGTTAGGGTTATAATTAAGCTTCTATGAAGTCTCTACAAAATTTAAATATGAGTTTGAGGGTATAGTGACCCTGTCTGATTAGTCAGATACTGAATTGGAGGAGTGAGACATGACAGGTTCTTAGTTTGCAACTCAAGAACCTGTGGACTCTAGATATCTGCAGGACTTGTCAGAAAAAGCAGGACTTGTTGTAGAATGAGTCTGCAGTTCTGCAGCCGTCACATAAACAGCTATATATTGCAGAAGCACAGTTGAAGGCTAAGTTTGATTTCCTGCACTTATTGGTTGGGCAGTGGTTAGTGGAATTTATTTATAGATGTTAGGGTAAAATTAGAGTTAGGGTTAATTTTCTTGAAGTCTGCTAAATTAAAGTGTGAGGGATAGAATCAGGGTGAATTTTATGCATAGCCTTAAATTCCAATTACAGTTAGGATTAAGGGGTTAGGCAAGGCTTAGCTAAAAAGTTTTTTTTCGCTTTTGGGGTAAGGTTAAGATTTTCTAAACCTTACCCCAAAAGAAACATTCCAAAAGTACAAAATTGAAACCATAATATGAAATGCAGACTACCACTGTCCATGAAAATTCATCCTGATTCTCTCCACAACAATAGCTTTTAGCACATTGTGCAAGGAAGCTTAAGACAAATCTAAAACTCATCCTAACTCCAATCAAATAAATTCCCTTACTGTTGCCCACCACAAAATCATAAAAATTTCAATCTGTGGTTGCCACTACCCATAAAAAATTACCTCAATTTCCCTCAGTTCTAATCATCATGATAATTTTTGGCATAGACTTCAAATAATCCTAACACTAACCTTAACTCACCATATCAGCCATAGAAATATACTAAAACAAACACTATCACTAAACATTTAGCCTAGTGTTAGCCTTTTCATCATGTTATAAGATAATAAAAATTAATGTGAGGGTGCAAGTTCAGGTGAACATTTATGGGAGTTGATTTTCATCCATTTCAAACTGAGTTGGGATCATCACATGGACAATCTCAGTATCTTAAATTTGGGTGAAGTGAAAGGTAGGATTGAAATGCTAGAAATAACAAATAAATGAATAAAAGTTATTTGAAATAGAATCCATAGTGGATGTCGTTTACATCCTTATTGCAGATTCTCTTTTTTCCTATTTAACAATTTACATATTAATTATTGAATTGGTTAATTTCCCTATTGCTCTTGCTTCTGGAGAAGTAAAATATGTACAACGTTGTCACAATTCTTCCTTGACCTGTACTTAAGAGTGATGTCACTGCTGTTTTCTGTGGCAAGCACATAGCATGAGTATTATTTACTTCATCCACAACTCCTTACAGAGGTCAGTTTTGCTGTTATAACCTCAGGCCTATATAGTAGCTCCTTTTGTCATGTCCAACAACAGTATGGATGCCAACGCGGCTTGGGTATAGTCCAGCTGCCTGTTGAATCTAACTACTGTCCACAGTATTTTCAGTGAATTGCACTGTATTACAATAAACGAGTGGGGATTTAAAGTGTAA
Source organism: Charina bottae (assembly GCA_023362775.1). NCBI lineage: Eukaryota > Metazoa > Chordata > Lepidosauria > Squamata > Charinaidae > Charina > Charina bottae. The sequence goes on along the minus strand of JALMGJ010000002.1, from coordinate 209,451,006 downwards.
ATGTTCAGAATTTAAAGACTCAGCAGCCTGCATTAGTGAAAAGCTACAGATGCTACAAAGAGCTCTGATGGCTCATTAACATTCACATCATCCCCACCCTCGTTATCTCTCCCAGATGTTTCTATGACTGTCCCTTTAAAGAATGCCTGTCTAAATTTTATTTACATTTGTTCGGCAATATTGATCCTCAATGAATAAATGCAATACGCTGCTGTCAGCGCTGGAGACTAATTAAATCTATGTGTGAGCCTGATGCCCTGATTGAAAAATCTGCCACAAGTAAACTGGGTTTAAATAAACACTTTACTGTAGTGCTTTAATTACACTTTAGTTTGTAATGTAATTTTTGGCTGTTTAAACTATGATTTAGGCTGAGCTAATTACAAATAATTTTCTACTATGTAATTAATAATAACAAAATTGTAATTAGACAGCTGCTCTGGATCAGGGTGACAGTTTGTGTTAGGTGACTCGTGATCAATCTGGCAGATGTACAAGAGCACATAGACGTGGGAACCAGGATATACTGTGGCTTCTTCTAACTTTTTTCCAAGTGAGACTGTCGTTGTTCTTAGGAACATCCCAGAACAATTGTTGATTTTAAAAAGTCATTACCGTTTTTATCTTGCCTTGGTAGTTTTGTTTCTCTTATAATCACCTGCATATAGTGATGTACTGTCCCAATTACAACAGGGTTAGCCGACATAGTGCCCTTAAGCAATACTTTGTCCAGAGATACTTCCCGTGATGCCCACAAGCCTCCATGCCCCTGTGTCTTATCATTTTTTAAAATAATAATAAAAATAATATTTTTTTAAAAAAATGGAACAGTGGCTTGCTGCAAAACCAAGCACCAGCCTCTATCTTTTATCTTTATTTACAAGAAAGCCTCTGGGCCCTTATAATTCCCATATGCATTATTAGAAAATAAAAAAATATAGGATATTCAATCAAGTGCTTGTTTGATTAGGAGCCATTAAGATGGAGGGGGAAAAAAATCTAAGAGTACATGTTTAGACATTAATTAGACCTGTGCTTCCTGTGTCATAGTTCTGAAAGACCAATCTGAGATAGATAGCATTTGCCTAGATTTCACTAAGTAACTGTAATGCAGAGCAAGTGTGAGAAAATTTAGGGCTAGTGGGATCTATTTTTTTTTAAAAAAATCATAGAACCTGAAGGTCTAATTTTAGGGGCAGGTGAAAAATAGGGGAGCAAGACATTGAAATGAAAGCACAATGAAATCACATGCATCATGACATCACTGAGCAAACGATGCAAATTATGTAATTTTCATCAGTTTGCATCATGATGCCGTGACATGAATGGCATATGGTATGCCATTTGCATAGTGCATCATTTATGTCAGGGGTGGGCAATGTTAGGCCCGCGGGGTTCCTGCCTAAGGCCCGCAGGGCTCCCGCCCGCAAACCCCTCCCCTTCCATGCGATTGGCTCCCGCCCACAAACCCCGCCCCCCGTGCTTGTGATTGGCTCCCGTCCACAAACTCCGGCCCCCGGTCTGCGGAAATCCCAGAAACCCCACCCCCACCCCCGGTCCCCAGTTATAAATATCCAAATGGCCCTTGGCAGAAAAAAGGTCCCCCACCCCTGATTTATGTCAAGGACATCATGAAGTATCTTTCTCCCCTTGCATATGTTCATGGAAGGAGGGTAATGGAGTCCATTACAAAGCCTATGCCAGGAACATAAATGCTGAGGCACTACAGCTGGTACATATTTAAATTAGAGCTGAGCAAGAAAGACTTCCTGAGGTTTTACCCAAAAATAGGGCAGAAAAATGAAATGGATGGTTTCTACCAAGTGCAGGATTATTTTCAAGGGAAAAGAGAAATTCTCCAACAATTTCTTATGGGTATCTCAATGATGACAGTAGCACTGCTGTTGAAATGCTCACTGAGAGATGTTCCTTCATGATGACTTTCCTTGGATTTAATTCAAGTTTAGGAAGCCAAATAGTCTATAGGTAATTGGAAATTTCAAAAGAGAAAGAACATACCCTCCAGCCATGGGAATTTCTCTGAAATTCTTTTTTCTTATAAACAAATTTCTAAAGCAAAGTCTATTTCATCCAACTGAAGGAGAACTGGAAAGAGAATGCAGGAGCATTTTGTTGTCAGTGCTAATTTAAGTACAAACCTGTTTGAAGAATTTCTTCCCTATCATTCATTCCTTGCTCAGGTCAAAACGCTAGATGCTGTAATTCAGAGTTCAAAAGTTTATTAGCATTAACTGATATTGATGAATATCTAAGTAAACAGAAATTAACTGTTCTTGATGACCAACAAAGATTAATGCTTAATAATCCTATATCAACAGAGGAAATGGTAAAAGCTTTCAAGAAAATTAATAGTGGAAAAGCACCAGGACCGGATGGTATGTCCACAGTTTATTATAAATATTTTGAGGATGAATTATGTTTACCTTTACAGAAGACTATGAATTCGATTTTGGAAACTGGAATAATGCCAGAGACTTGGAAAGAAGCACATACAGTATAACATTGATTCCTAAAGAACAACAGGATTTGACTTTAACTAAGAATTACAGACCAATATCATTACTGAATAATGACTATAAGATCTTTACAACTATATTGGCAGAAAGAATGAAAAACATTCTTAAAAACTTTATTCATCAAGACCAAGCAGGATTTTTACCTAAGAGACAGATCCGTGACAATGTCCGAAATATATTAGATATATTGGAATATTTGGAACAACACTATGAAAAACAAGCTGCCTTGATATTTATAGATGCTGAAAAAGCCTTTGATAATTTAAATTAGCCTTTTATGTTTAAAGTATTAGAAAATATGAATTTTGGAGGAAACTTTATTAAATGGATTAAATCAATATATACTCCCCAATTTGCAAAAATAATTGTCAATGGAGAATTTAGTAAACCATGTGAAATTCAAAAAGGTACAAGACAAGGTTGTCCATTATCTCCACTTTTGTTTATCTTGGTACTAGAGGTCCTATTGAGAGATGTTATACAAGATGAAGGTATCCATGGTATTAAAGTTAAAAAAGAAATTTACAAGTTAAGAGCCTTTGCTGATGACTTAGTCTTTACTTTGGAGAATCCACTAGATGGAATTGAACTATTGACACAGAAATTGAAAGACTTTGGATTGTTAGCAGGGTTCAAAGTGAATTTACAGAAAACAAAAGTTTTGACTAAAAACATGGACCATCATCAACAAGAGAAATTGAAAGAAATAACGGGATATTCAATGGAAAAAAAAGTAAAATATTTGGGTGTATACTTGACAGCTAAAAATGTTAAGTTGTTTAAGAATAATTATATCCCGCTTTGGACAGATATCAAAAAAGATTTGGATCAATGGGGAAAATTACAACTGTCATTATTAGGTAGAATTTCAGCAATCAAAATGAATATTTTGCCAAGAATTTTATATCTTTTTTAAACATTACCTATATTGGCATCAGATGAACCTTTCAAACAGTGGCAACGAGATATTTCTAAATTTATTTGGCAAGGGAAAAAAACAAGAATAAAATATAAAGTTTTACAAGATTCAAAGGAAAGAGGGGGACTGGGTCTACCGGATCTGAAATTATATTATGCTGCTTGTTGTTTGGTATGGATTAAAGAATGGATAGTTCTGGAAAATGAAAAATTATTGAGCTTGGAGGGTCATGAATTAAGATATGGATGGCATGGATATTTGTGGTATGACAAAGTGAAAGTAAATGTGGACTTTAAAAATCATTATATTAGAAGATCTTTATTAAGAATTTGGAATAAATATAAATTAACTTTATGTTATAAAAGACCTTTATGGATCTCCACACAAGAAGCATTTCATAGAACAGAAGTAAGAGCTAAAGATAAATGGTTGACTTATAAAGACTTTTTAAAAAAAGAACAAGGACAATATAAAATTAAATCAAAAGAATTGGCTTTAGAAGGATATACATTTCAATGGCTTTCTTACATGCAACTTGTAGAAAAATTTAAATCAGATAAAAAAGAATTTGAATTTGAACAAACTAAATTGGAGTTTGAGATACAATTATACGAGACAAATGATCATTTAATTGCTAAAATGTATAAATTATTGTTAAAAGGTGAAATGGTAGAGGAACAAGTTAAAGACTGCATGATCAAATGGGCAAAAAATATTGGTCATAATATTCAAATGCAACAATGGGAAGATATGTGGATTAAACGATTAAAATTTACTTTGTGTTACAATTTGAAGGAAAACTTTTATAAGATGATGTATAGATGGTATATGACCCCACAAAAATTAGCTAAAATGTATGGGAATGTTTCCAACTTATGTTGGAAATGTAAAAAAAAGAGGGGTCATTTTATCATATGTGGTGGACTTGTGAGATTGCTAAGAAATTTTGGACTCAGATACATTCATTGATGCAAAATATTTTACAAATTCGAGTTCCATATAAACCAGAATTATTTTTATTGGGAATAAGAGAAGAACAAATAGGAAAGAAATTTACAAGAATTATGCAATATATGGTTACAGCAGCAAGACTTGTTTATGCACAAAATTGGAAAAATCAGACTATACCTACGATACAGGACTGGATGTTAAAAGTAATGGACATGGCAGAAAATGATAAATTGACATGTTTATTAAAATAAAATACAAATTATTACTTTCTTAAAGAGTGGAGACCATTAACGGATTATTTGCAAAATGCAGGAGGGGCAAAGCTTATATGGGGTTTTGAAGATTAAAATATATATAAATTGATATATTAGACAGGAAATGTTTTACAATGTTATATATAGACCTAGCATGTAAGAGATTATTTTATAAATTACTATGACCAGAGATAAATCGGAAGTTGACTAATTTCTATGTTTCATCTTTCTCTTTTTCTATTTGCTTTACTACACTTTTTCTTTTCTTTCTTTGATTTGTATTTCTATTTCTTTTTCCTTTTCAAACTTTTATCTATGTATACTTAAAATTCAATAAAATATATTAAAAAAAAGTTTATTAGCATGCAAGGCAAAAGCATTTAGCATTGAGTGTGGCCAGCTCCCAGTCAGGGTTGGAACATTCTTTTATAGTCAGGTATGGAGTCCTTGGTGCTCTCTGAGCCTTGTTTTCTTGCAGACGTTTCATTGCCAGGCTAGGCAACATCTTCAGTGCCGGGGAAAAAAGTATAAACAACTTAAAATAAACTTAAAATAAAAAGTATTTTAAAAGTACAAAATAGTCAGGTGTAAACAACTAGTCTGCACATGTCGAGTTCTAGAGTTTTCAAGTTTTACATTCCTAATAAGGAATAGCCTACTTTCTCACTTTCTAATTGGCACACTTTATCTCTGTTTCTACGAGTGTAACTTTTGTCCTTACATTCCTTTCTAATCTATACACATGACTCTCTTGTTTCTGTGTAATGGCGAAGAATTAACTTCCCTTCTAAATTGGCATTAGTTTAGCTTTTTAATAACTACTTTCTAACACTCCCACCTTTGAGCTTTATAAACAAATTTCTAAAGCAAATTCTATTTCATCCAACTGAAGGAGAACTGGGATGAGAAAATGTAGGGGCATTTTTCTTGTCAGTACTCATAAAAACTCATTGGCGATCACTCGTAGCCGAGTAAGATTGTCTTCCAAAGGTAAAATTTTAACGGTGGATCCGTAAGTGGCTATAAAGGCCAATTCTGGATCTGCACAACCTCCCACAATGAGGGCATAGGTTTCCGGGTGGGAGACGGTCATGATGAGGGTTTGCCTGATGTGCCTTCCTTTTAGCTCTTTTCTCCTTTTCGCCCTGTACTCGTGCTTCTTCAAAGTCCATAGCGCCATTAATAAAGGATGACCTCCAATTGAAACGCTCATGAGTTAGGGCTTCCCAATTCTCAATGCTGATATTACATTTTTTTAAATTAGCTTTGAGAGTATCTTTGAATCTCTTTTGCTGTCCACCAATATTCCGTTTTCCATTCTTAAGTTGGGAGTAAAGTAGCTGCTTTGGAAGACGATGGTCAGGCATTCGAACAACATAACCGGTCCAGCGAAGTTGATGTTGGATGATCATTGTTTCAATGCTGGTGGTTTTCGCTTCTTCTAATACGCTAACATTAGTCCGCCTATCTTCCCAAGTAATTTGCAGAATTTTTCGGAGGCAGCGTTGATGGAATCTTTCAAGAAGTTGGAGGTGGCGTTTGTAGAGGGTCCATGTTTCACAGGCGTACAGAAGGGTTGGTAGTACAATGGCTTTGTAAACAAGCATTTTGGTCTCCCTGCGAATGTCCCGATCCTCAAACACTCTACGCTTCATTCGGGAGAAAGCTACACTCGCAGAGCTCAGGCGATGCTGAATTTCAGCGTCGATGTCGGCTTTTGTAGATAGATGGCTGCCGAGATAAGAAAAGTGATCGACATTTTCTAGTGACACACCTTTAAGCTGGATTGATGGATTAAGCTGGATTGATGAATGATGTCAGTACTAATTTAAGTACAAACCTTTCTTTCCAAAATAGAGGCAAAAATAATATGTACAAAGAGAACCAATCTGTTGCACAGTAATGTTTTTATAGAAAAGCCCTATTCAGATGATACACTTAATTTGAATTTGACACCCAAGGAATAGCAAACAGTTCCTCTAAATCATGACACTGATGGTACTGAAGAACTGGTTGTCCATAGGTACAACATCATTGTCTTCAGAGAAGGACCTTCATATACACAATTGTACTGTTCCTGTGGAGATCAGCTCTTTGTGACATCACCAGCATGAGAGGAGAAAGAGGAAAGGCTGTTCCCCATGGAAGTATACTAAGGTTTCCTTAATATAATTAAGAGATACAGGAATATGTGAGAAGATTAAATCCAAACAACTTATTGTCAAACCAGCAGAAATGAAACCACCGACCAATAACTGCCTCAACAGAAGTTACAGTTGAAAGGTGGGAGAAAGAGGTGAGAACTCTGTTGCCTAGTTACAAAGAGAGCATTCCAGCACCCCTTCTTCCATCTCTAATCCCTGTACATGGCAGCAATTTTACCTAACTCATGTATGTTGCACATATAAAACAGAATTCATTCTTCTATTTTATAGCTAAGACACATTCTGGTTAAAGAAAGAAACAGTCATTATAAATTTACAGTGGAAGGAAGGAAGGAAGGAAGGAAGGAAGGAAGGAAGGAAGGAAGGAAGGAAGGAAGGAAGGAGTAGAATAATGTTAATCCTTCTGATGATTTAGCCCACATTCATTCACCATCCATACATTGTTGGCCCTATCTCTTCTTGTTTTACCAGACATACTTCTTAAATAATTACCACTGCATTCAACTGTTACATTTTTCCTACCATACACAGCTCTCACTACCTGTCAGAATTCAATGGAACTCTGACACTGAGGACGAAAGAAACAAAACCCAAAGCAGAAACGAAACTTACCCTAGGCTGCAACTATCACGATCTCGTGATGAACAGGTGCAGGTTCAAAAGTGCAGCACCCATGATCGATCTCGTGATGGGCAAATGCCAGACTCACAGACGCCAAAGAAGCAGGTGCAGAGAAATGAACCTGGGGATGACCTGACAGCGCGGGAGAATCCTGAGCGGCTGATTGGTGCTCCAGACTCACTTCCTTGCTCAACACTAATCAGCGCGAGACAAAGATGGGCAGAAAGGTGCGCCCAGCAGCAGGAGCTCCAATTGGCTCCTGAAGAGAGAAGGCGGGCCAAGATCAGGATAAAAGAGACCAGGTTGTCCAGAACCTTGACACTTGTTGCTGAACTTAGTTGTGCTATTGCAGAGCTGCCTATATTCAACTGCACCAATTAATGCAGGATTTACAATGATATTGTTGGATTACAATTTGTAAATAGTTTTCATTAATAAAACTATTTTATTAGAAAAGTTCTGGTGGTCAAAGTCCAAACAGAACACTACCATATAACAAAGTAGGCAGAAGCATGCTCTTATACACAGACATTTCCACTTCTTTCATTCCTTGCAACAGTCTACATACTATTTACTATCTTTCTACCAGCATTTGCACATCTAAAATTTCTAAATTTTTCCATCATTGATAAACCTTCTACCAAAGACCCAAATTCATTTACTTGCTTAGCTTTTGCCATTTATGTATAACTTGCAATTGTTTACTCCATTTTTTTCCTGTCAGAGACAACTACATTGGTCTTTGATATATTAATGTTAAGATTCATACTCATCCCTGCATCATACAATCTATGTAACATTCAGTGCAAATCCTTCATGTTGTCATCCCACAACACAACGTCATCTGCATACAAAATAGTTGTAAATTAAAGTCCCTAACCAACTCACCTCTAATGTCACCACAAGCATACCTTATACATTTTCCCATAAATAAAAACTAAGTAAGTAGATGTATTTGTGTACTTTGGTAGAAGGATTGGGAGATACAGGTTCAAATTGTTGGAGGTTGAAATGTTCTATATGTGCATGTGAACCTGGGAAGAAAAGGCAAGAGAAGTGACTTGAGATTTTCTCACAAAGCAGGCATAATGATAGACAAAAGGAGGGATAGAATACATTCTTAGCTCCCTATCTAACCCTTCCTGGTCTCTTGTGGTCAGTAGTTCATGATGTGCTTTAGAGTCAGTGTCATTGGATTCACACCTTCAACACAAATCCCCAGTCAGCCACAAAGGTTAGGGGGATAGTATTATTTATGCTGCCTTCAGTTTCTGGAGAAAAGGATCACTATAAATACAACAGATAAATAAAATAAATTATACCAGGGGCATTAGGGAGAGAGAACTAGTGTCATCTAGAATGCCATTCTTCTTGTTGCTATTGCTATCACATTCAGCAGCAAAACTACACTTTCCCCTTTACCATAGCAATTTAAAAGGAGAGCGAATAAAGAAGTTTGCACTTGCCCTGGCTGCCATTTTAAATGTACCCCTTGTTTCCAAAGCACTTTAAATAATTTCATTCCAATCCACCCATCATTGATTAAATGCCCCCCAATTTCTAAATTGTAAATAGAAGAGCAAATGAGATTATCACCACTTCACCACTGAAGCCACCAGAGTGTGATTACGGACATGGTGATATATCATTTGGAGTGTTCTCTGGGTGCTTAACATATTGGGCAAGACCACAACCAATCAATTTCTGCAAAATCCTTCTTAAAATAAACAGTCCAAGCTGAGCCTAGGCCCAATTCCAATCAGTTTTAATGACTAGAAAGATTGGATTCTTAATTAAAATGTTCTCCATTTCAGTTAAATTGAATTGCTTCCTGTTTTCTTTCCATTTCTTAAAGTTCAGTCTAGATGGGTGCTACAGACTCACAATTAGACTAAACTATACATTGTGTCACTTTCTACACTGATCTATTCTGTTTTCGTTCGGGAGTGGTTTACAACATCTGGTAGCTTGAATGAATATCGTATGTAAATAGCATCCTCTGGGATGAATTCACTTGAAAATTCTCTTTCAAGATTTTGTATATCCTGGGACATTCAGAAAGATGTACCTGTATGAAATGAATTCATCCACAAAATCTATTTTTGCTTGTTACCTTTTCTGAGATTCACTATTTACTGAATTTGTACAATATTCATGTATCGTCTTTGATTTTTCCTTCTTCATCCCAATTGTATACAATATACAAAAGAATAAAAAAATGTCCTCAAGAATTAATGTATGCCTGGATACTAATGGAAACTTATTCCATTGTTTGAGAGCATTGGCTAAAAAGCCAAAGACTAAGCAGAATTGTGAAGTCCATGGTGCTCTCTGAGCCTTGTTGTTTTCTTGCAGATGTTTCTGCAAAAATGTTGTAGGTAAACAACATTTACATACCATTCATAAGAGACAATAGAAAAGCCAGAAGACCAGAACACCTCTGTTCCAGCAATTAACAACAAGATAGGCAAAGATTAACAGCAAGATTAGCAAGAGGAGCAATCAAACAACACAATAGATCCTAATCAAGGAACTATTAACTCAGTCAATCAACCAAGCAGCAAACAATAACCCAATCAAGGTACTACCAAGGAGATTACAACACCCCCACCAACACAGGCAGGACAAGCCAGGGTATATAAACAGAGAGCAAGTTCCACTCCCTTTTCACACTGAAGATGTTGCCTAGCCTGGCAATGAAACGTCTGCAAGGAAAACAACAAGGCTCAGAGAGCACCATGGACTTCACAGTTCAACCCTGAGCTACAAATATTCTCTTTGATTGGTACTAAGCAGAATGCATGGCACCCCATCATTCAATGCCCAACCAGGTATAGTCAGAAAGTGACCAGGATTATAATCTTACTTTCCAGAAGAAATTAACATTTCAAAAGTCTACTACAAGATAGGCATTGGCTAAAATGACCATATATTCTCACAACTCTATTCTGGCCAAAATTAGAAATCAGAACTAAAATAAATTACATACTTTACCACTAAAGTGGTACTGTATATATTGACTCTGATGGCTGAAAGTGAGGAGGAGTTGAGGAGCCTTATGACGAAGGTGAAAGAAGAAAGTGCAAAAGCTGGGTTGCAGTTAAACCTCAAAAAAACCAAGATTATGGCAACCAGCTTGATTGATAACTGGCAAATAGAGGGAGAAAAAGTGGAGGCAGTGACAGACTTTGTATTTCTAGGCGCAAAGATTACTGCAGATGCTGACTGCAGCCAGGAAATCAGAAGACGTCTACTTCTTGGGAGGAGAGCAATGGCAAATCTTGATAAAATAGTTAAGAGCAGAGACATCACACTGACAACAAAGGTCCGCATAGTTAAAGCAGTGGTATTCCCTGTAGTAACCTATGGCTGTGAGAGATGGACCATAAGGAAGGCTGAGCGAAGGAAGATAGATGCTTTTGAACTGTGGTGTTGGAGGAAAATTCTGAGAGTGCCTTGGACTGCAAGAAGATCAAACCAGTCCATACTCCAGGAAATCAAGCCAGACTGCTCACTTGAGGGAATGATATTAAAGGCAAAACTGAAGTACTTTGGCCACATAATGAGAAGACAGGATACCCTGGAGAAGAAACTGATGCTAGGGAAAGTGGAAGGCAAAAGGAAGAGGGGCCGACCAAGGGCAAGATGGATGGATGATATTCTGGAGGTGACAGACTCAACCATGGGGGAGCTGGGGATGGTGACGGCCGACAGGAAGCTCTGGCGTGGGCTGGTCCATGAAGTCACGAAGAGTCGGAAGCGACTGAACGAATAAACAACAATATATTGACTCACTCAACAAGAACTCCTCTGCACAGTTTGCCACATGACATGGACATTGTTCATTATTTTTTAAACCAGACTGAATACTGTCTGCTGTGTTCACTAGATTCTTTACAACCTGTAAACAGCATGGATGTTTGTTTTTTCCTGCTTATTTCATACAGAAGAACATCTTGCAAAAAGAAATTGCAGGGCTGGGATGGAAATGGAAATCTGCCTTACTCTTTGGAAGTGGCAAATGGATTACTTTACTTTAGAAAAGGTCCCATGTATGCTCACTCACTGGTGAAGCTTTCTCCTTTCTCCTATATTTTCTTCTAAGAATGATCACTGATGGTGCGACGTTGTACAGTGAATAACCGAGCATAAGGGCTTTTTTAAAGTAAAAGAAAGGAAAAGGAAAAGGAAAAGGAAAAGGAAAAGGAAAAGGAAAAGGAAAAGGAAAAGGAAAAGGAGGAAAGGAAAGAGGAAAGGAAAGAGGAAAGGAAAGGAAAGGAAAGGAAAGGAAAGGAAAGGAAAGGAAAGGAAAGGAAAGGAAAGGAAAGGAAAGGAAAGGAAAGGAAGGAAAAAAATTACCACATAAAAGAAAAGTAACCTGTGGAGTCCTTGGTGCTCTCTGAGCCTTGTTGTTTTCTTGCAGACGTTTCATTGCCAGGCTAGGCAACATCTTCAGTGAGAAAAGGGAGTGGGACTTGCTCTCTGTTTATATACCCTGGCTTGTCCTGCCTGTGTTGATGGGGGTGTTGTACTCTCCTTGGTAGTACCTTGATTGGGTTGTTGTTTGCTGCTTGGTTGATTGACTGAGTTAAAGTCAATCAACCAAGTAGTTAAACGCAAACAACCAAGAAAAGTAACCTCCCTTCCTCTTGCAGACCCACAAATTGGATGAAATAAAGGAGAGCAAACAATTTAGCATACAGTAACTTATTTTAAAGATAGATGAACCTGCCCACAAGCATAGGCAAGATCAAGAGCCAGTTTGGTGTATTGGTTAAGGCACCAGGCTAGAAACCACTTACTTACATTTTTTGTAATACCTAATGTCTAATATTATGAACACACATTCACACTTTTTACAGTTTCTAGTGTAGGGAATAAGATGATTGTAGAGTAAAGCACAGAAGCCATATTGGATTCTGTGATCCAGCAATTTATTTCACTCTAGCAAAACTCAGTGGAGTAGAATCAGTTTCCTTCCAAACATTTATCTATACATTGCACAGACACTAGATGATATTTTCAGGCACAATTATAAGGGAATGTTCCATTAATTGTTTAATTTTCTGAGGCTTTCAATCACCTTCCCTGCAATCTTTCAAGGAGTCCTTAAAAGTTTTGAAAGGGTTCCCATGTCTTGAAAATGCTTACCATCTCGCCATAGCTAACCCAAGGAAAACTCTTTTTCCCCCCCTCGTTTTTATGTTGTTGATTATATCTTAAGCTTTCTCAGGAGCACATAAAAGAGACAGATGATTACCACTTCATTCCTAAGTGTTCGGCAAAATTTTAAGTGATATTACAGTAACAAAAAGTCTCCCCGTCAGTCATTACTGAAGAGTTTAGGGCTTGTGGCAGGAGATGTACTCTGAAAATTATACATAAATGCTCAGAAAGAATATGGGGAGGATGTTGCTTTCTCTGCTCTTCTTCCAACAAGTATTGCAAATCTCACAAACGTTTCAAATTGAAATATTAGACAAGGATTTATTATAAGGATTATGTGTCATGGCCAACTTCTATAGAGCCATCTGCAAAAAGTATTTTGTTCATTCATTTTCTGTAGCTTGAATCACCTATAATGTATGAGGATACACAATGTGCTCGCATAATGATTTCCCCAACTCAATGGATGTGACAAGTGGTGGGTTGATGTGAACTCAGATAAGATGTGAACTCAAAAGAACTCAACAAAGTAACTGCACACTTTCTGAAAACTGTAGGGAGAATATTCTACCAGTGAAATCATGAAAGCTACTGAAAGCATGATTGTTGGGTGAAGATTCTTCCCTGATTTCTTGTAAGAGTTTTACAGACCAAATGCAATACCTCTGCATCCAATCAGTGACTATGAATTGGGATGTGGGAAATAGCCTTCCTGATAGTTGCACCAAGTTATGAAACTCTTACTTAAGAAAATTTGTCTTGCTTGCTCCACTTCAGCCTCCTGGATACACTTCAGCCTCCTGGAAAACAACTTGTCTTTGAGCAACTGTTTGATCTACTGAAATAAGAGTTTTCACTGATACCCCTTTTTTCAGGTCTGTTTCATCTGCTATGAGCTGTTTCTTCTTAGTAATCTATGAGTGCTCCTGAATGCTGGGTATAAATAACAAAACTAAACATTAAAAATGAAAGCAGCAACCACAACCAATTTTTAGAAATATGTTAAATGTGTTTTAAATATGATGATTTTATTCTAAAATTTCCTTAAATGAAGATCCATGAACTAGTTAAATTTCACTATGTGTCAGAGTTCTAGTTAGAATCTTGCCATGTACATTCGTAGATATGTGTCAGCCTGAACTCGAATGGGAGGGGGAGCGCATTCCAAGAGCCGCGCCAGACTGTTGGAGCCTGTTTTGGAGATCATCAAGGTCATCCACCTGCACGAGTTGGAGGGGGCTTGAATGGAGTGGGAAAGTAACAGACAATGAGATCATGGGGCGAGGAGGTTGGCACGGGGGAGGGAAGCTAAAGGCTACCTTTTGGCAGGAAACATTATTGAGGTCTTTGAGAATGCTTTGATTTACATGTATCCTTAATAAAGCTTATTCTGCAATTCAAAGGAACTGCATGGAGAAGTGTTTATTGGGGCATTGAAGTCAGGGTCATCACACTATGTCCCTCTAAGCCAGGCTTCTTCAACTGTGTATCCTCCAGATATGTTGAAAGGCTTTATACACCTGGAGAAGATCAGTTGGGAAAGACTGCCATACTGTATGTTATTAGTGAACTATGGCCTACTGTTTTGAAGTCTTTGGGGTATATCCTCACCAGCAGTTTTGGATTGGATCTGTCCACCCAATGGATGCAAACAGAGAATGTCTACAGAGAGCCCTCATGAATTGGAATACCTGATGAGACGGGATTCGGAGGAAGGCAATCTCTCATAGGCTCCCTTCCTATGAAACAACTTGCCCCCCGAGGCAAAACTGTAGTAGTAGCATAGTATTCCAGAGGCTTATTAAAACTTGACAAGGCTTTTGGAGAATGCAATTCCATGGATAAATGTTGATGGATAGTATTATATTATATTGTATTATTTATAACTATATCTATTATTATTATTATTATTATTATTATTATTATTTGTTTTAAATTGGTGACTTTTAGTTTGTATTTGTTATACTGGAAAATGCTTAGAGTCAGCTGAGATTGTGGCAGTATAAAGTTTCATAAATAAATAAACCATCCCTCTCAGTCTCACCCAGATGATTGTAAGGACCTTTTAACAAGCTGAAGCACAGGGGAGGAGACAAAAGGAAAGATCTGCACAAAGTAAAATGGGTCTGCATGATGTTGTATGGAGTCTATTGATCTAACCTGTGATACAAGACACAGTCTTTATTGTTGTTCATCTCTTTTAATCAAATAGTCACTTGGACTATGGATGATAACATTATCAGGGATGCAATGAACAGTGAGAATGAAATAATTTTGTTTGATTAAGGGTTACCCAAGGAACCAGCATCTCCACTGAGATTGGTTGATCTAAAACTCTTTCTCTAGGGAAGAAAGAGCTGATAAGCATCAACTTACCTCTTTCTGTCCCTGGCTTAAAAATAAAAAAGCTTGCCATGTATTTTTATACATCACTCTGTGGTATAATGTTCTTTTAAACTACACAAAAAGAAAATTAGCTTTCTTCTTTGACCACTGATCCTTTTAAGAGATACACATCTGTTTGTAAATTAGATACATATTGATGTGGCATAATTCAGCACTTTATTTACTTTTTATATTTTAGAAAAAAGAAAGACCAAAATGGCTCATCTCATTAAATGTTCATTCAGACATCTCTATCCCTGTGATGCTTTGATGGTTCCTACAATAGCTATATAAAGTACCAATTGAAACCAGCTCTGACATATATATACTTCTAGAAAATATGAACAGTGCTAAATATGTTAAAGTGATTCAATTCTCAGTGAAAGCATTTTAACCTTCTTTTAGGTCAAGAAATACCCATTTTCCAAGTTCACCATAACTTGAGAATTAGTCCTGAAAGGCAATGTGCACTGTATGCCTTATTTGATCCAACAGTTTTATCAAAAATGATGTCATTCTGGACCATTTTCAGGGCTTTCATTAATTTTACAAATACTGTTCTAACTTTCTTGGCCTAAAATAGACCCCTGTCTTCATTGCTTGAAGGAACCCTAATCCTGACTGTATAAAAAATCCCCCTTGGCTGTTATTAGCTTAGTAGGAATAATATAGATTTGTATGTATGCCTTTCACATTCACCTATCCTGTTTTCTCCATATTGGCATTAATGGCTTTTCCCCCCCACAAAGATGGTGCTTGGAGCAGATTCCGTCCCTTATGTACAAGGTCAAGAACTTAAGAAGCTACCTTTTATGGGACCAGACCATTAATCAATCCAGCAAGAACAGTGAATGGCTTGGACAAGAGTTTTTCTAGTCCTATCTGGAGCTGCTAGGGATTGAATTTGGGACCTTTCGCATTCAAGTCATGTGTTCTAAAATGGTAATAGAGAAGAATTTAGCCTAGAGATACAACCAGGGATCATTACTTTTACTGCTAATAAGAAGAGGGACTTTGAAAATGACAGTCACTTTGGACAAGTCGATTTATGCATCCCAAGGAGAAATCCGTGAGGCAGCTGAAGTCAATTGGATCTTTCAGGCTGAGGTTATTACCTCATGATTCCAGATCAATCTAAATACAATCCATGTCAGCATGACAAGCAAGTATTAGCCAGTTCTGTCATATTTATGAACTATTTTTTATTAAACCCACAAAAATCTGCAGTTGTTATCCTATATAATTTGGTCTTGTGAATTTTGCATACATCTCTCCCTAATACATGCACATTTGTATACATCCCTCATATACATTATGTAGGATTTTTGTATATAATATTTCCAAATATGTTTTCTTTCATGTGGATTCTGTGACTTAAGTTTCTATTTGTTTTACAATGGATACCATTTTGACAGATACTGCCATTTCTCTTGGATATTTTTTTTATATCCTTATTGAATTGACATGGAATTTTATGCCAGTGGTCATCATAGCCATAATATTGTTACTAATAATATTATTAGTATTACAGGGCAAAGTGTGAGGTCATAGTTGGGGAATTCTGGGAAGAAACAATCAGTAACTTGATCAGCAATTGAAAAGTCCCAATTATTGTGATTAGTGAGGCTTATTCCACAATAAAGAACTCATAGGTTGTGTAGTTAGAAAGGTAAACCATCAGTAATTTAGACTTAACAAGCTATATTATTACCATACAGTATTCAGACTATTCCTGGTATCTAGGTCAGCCATCCTCAACCTTATGCCTTCCAAGTATGTTGGAACTGCAACTTCCAGAATTCCCACCAGCAGAAATTCTACTCCCAGCCCCAACATCTGAAGAGCTCCTTGTTGGATTCCAGAATATTCAACCTTGGTTCCAGGATATATGAAAAGGGGCATATAACAGAGTGTATTGTTATACAAAAAAGTGCATTTTACAGAATTGTTCTTTTGTATTCTATCCAATTGCTGTATGTAAATATTACATTTAATGTTCCTGAGTGCAAGTAGTTTTAACTATAAGGGGGGAAAACTTCTGTTGATCACATTTTTATGGAAGAGAAAACTCTGATACATTTCTCAATGGATTGCTTAGTTGCTTAGTTTATTGCCTTCAGTGCTTCACCAAATCCTTCTGCTTATGAGTGCAGGGTGTAGTGACTGACAGATCGGTGAGAACCAGAGATGAAAAACTTATTTATGTGGATTGATGACTTGAATTCTCTTTCAGGTTTCCATTTTTTTATGGCCTAAACCATAAAAGTTTTGATGCTGAGGGAAGGTAATAAAGGGTGGAAATAAAATGCTATAATCTCTGTAGCTTCATTCCTGCTCAGCTTCTTAGGAGAACTTGTTCAAAATATCTCCAGTAGGTAATAGATACATAAAAAGCATTGAAATAGAATGTGAGAGAAAGAAAAAAAAATCCCAGGTGCCCTGCAAACATCCTGTCCAATTTTTTAAACATTTCTCTCTATTAAAACTCTGAAGGGCCAAGTCACTAGGTACTCATTTAACTGATAGTGCTTCTGCATTAGATGTGCTGTGGATCTTTTATACGGATTCTTGGAATGCTTAATGCCTGCTCTTCCAAGTTTGTGATGCATTTAGGAGGCAACCACAGAGCCACTCATGTTTATTTGTCCTTGAAGGCAAAGGAATCAAATGGGCTCCACTGATGGGGCAGCAGCAAACTCAATTTAACTTGGGTTTTGGATGCAAAAAAATCATGGTCTGAAAGAAATACTGTACAAGCTTTGTGAAACTTCATATTCTCTCCAAATTGGATCAAAAACCTAATAGTGAACAGAACACAATTGGGGATTCAGGATTCCCTCCTGAATCTGTAATGTTTAAAAAGGTTATATACAGGCTACCCCAACTGCTGGTTTAGAAAGAGAAATTTAGTACCTTTAAGTACTATTTATTTAAGCGAAATAAAGTACCTTTAGCACTGTACACCAGACACCCAGTTAATGACACCCTTGCAGAATTTGTTTCTGTGTACGTATCGTCTCTAACTGTATTCTTTCCTTCATTAATTAGTCAATTGGCCTAAAAACTCTGCAGAGATTTTACTGAAATGCTTCTCAAGAATCCAAATTCCACACATCTATTTTTCAGACAAAATTAGGAAGCTCTGTTTTTCCTCCTTTGAACATTGCAGATCAGGATCAAAGATCCATCCTGTTTTGTTTTTTAAATGTTTTCATTTTTCTTAGAGAGGGAAAAACATATATTAGACTAAAGTCATGGTATATTTATTTGAAAATATCAGGTTTACACATCTTGCTTTACTGTGAAATGGAAAGAGATAGATGCTTTGAATTCCAGATTCAGAAGTGTACTTCAGTGATGTAAGACTCTTTCGCTTCAGTAAAATTTCTCTTTGCAGCAAGCCTGAAGCCTGGGACTGCAAGGATAGCTTTGCTATGCTTGTCTGTTTGTGATAAACCATAAAGCTAAAACTGGTTCCTTTAAAGTTTTTCCATCTTCTTAATTGCTTTTTTTCCAGGGGCAGACAATTGCTTTCACAATATTCATGTTATGCTGGGCATTTAGCACTGCTCTGATAAAATATACAGCATAAGAAGGTTTAGAAAGTCATACTAATGATGTATTATTCCTCATTTACACCTATAGGCATAGAATCACAGGGAATTTTCACATATGACAGTAAAAGCACCTTTGAGCCTCTCTCACACAATATGTCCATATGTGTGAAGGTTGTAAATGCAAGAAAGAAAGAAGCGAAGACCCATTTTGAAGGCAAGCATAAACCTTAGTCAACACAGGTATTAGTTTCTAATTACAAATGCAAAAAAAAAAGTTGAAGTGACCTATTTTGAAAATAGATATAGAATTGGGAGATGCAAAATGACTATAAAGTGAAATCCCTGGCCATAAGATTGGCTCATTTAGATATTGGTGTCCTAAGACCTATGTCATATAGAACACCACAATAAATGTAGTGAAGCAGGATTACCTAGGAAAGGAAATGTTATTTATTTATTAGCTTTATATTGTGCATTTATTTTTGTACAACTCCAGGTGGTGTACATAATGCTCCTGCCTCCTATTTTCCCCACAATAATCCTGTGAGGTGAGAGCAAACAACTGGTCCAAAGTCAACAACAGACTTCTTGCCTAAGGAAAGATTAGAACTCACAGTCCCTTGGTTTCTGTTTCATCACTTTAACCACTGCACCAAGGTGCTCTACAGCATCCAGTAAGTAATTAACTACTATTATTTGGGGTGGGGGTGGGGTGGGGGTAAATGGAAATGCACTGTTTTGACTTTGAACAGAAATAAAATCCTTCAACTCCTGAGTTCTCTCAGGAGAAATGTTACCTGGTCATAAGTACATGATGCTCCAAATGAAATTTCCAATTATACTCTCTGCTCTAAAGAAGAATTAGGGGAAATCAACATAATTTACCTGTCAGGAGTTGGGGATGTGCAGGAAATGTCTTGAAAAAACTGCCAAATATTCTTATTGCAATCAGTTTAATTTAACCGTATTTCTTTTTAAATCCTATTATTTATGAGAGTTCAAACATTGTGCCAAGAAAAAACACAAACATAGTATAAATGTATATGATATCAGTGCTGAACTTTTACTGAAATGGTGTAGCATTTTTTGACATTCCCAATAGAAAGCAATTTTGTCTCTGATGTAGCATTGAATCAGGAACCTAAAATACGACTTTTTTTTAACCCACAACTGCTCACCCTCTATACAGGCCAAAGGCAGAACTTTAGATTGACTACACCACATCTACCAACAAAAAATATGGATGTCACACAGCAATTTACTTCATATTAGAAACTTTACTATGGAACCTGAATGGGATAAATTTCTACTTGCTTCAATGTATGGGATAGGTAATATCCATTCTTAGAAAAAGTCATGAGACAAAGTTCATTTAAGACCAGAAAGGACACGTATATCTTCTTTATTGAAAACATAACAATAATAGAACAGCATCCCCTCCCCACCCCCTGGAGATCCAGAGGTTCCCAAGCCTGTTGGCCTTTTGCAAGGCATTAAAGACCTGGTTTTCTCCCAGGCTTTTGGACTGGAAAGTTACATGAGCCTTACTGGTTGATTTGTTAGTTCTAGTCCTCAGACTAGAAGGGGAATTATTTTTAAACCTTGTGCATATGTTTATTTTTATGTTGTGTCCTGTTTTGGTTTTAACTCTAGGTTCACCACCTAGAATCACTATTGTGAGATGGGTGGCTATAAATAAATAAATACATAAATAAATAAATCATAAGTACTTCAAGAAAGTAACAAGAAAGAAATAATACATAACATAGCAATTAACACATTTTGATACCACATACCACTTTCTACGTTATAAACCTTATTTACTTGTAATTACTTAAAATTCTACACCAATATATGCATAGTCTTAGCTACTTCTGAGCACTGCTGGGAGCAGAAATGTTGAGAGAGGTTTCAGATGTTCTGTGTTGCCCCTCACTCTGCCTCTGTCTCTCTTTTAATGTCTGTGCATGCTTACATATGTTTTAACTAGGTGTTGACTGCAAAAAAAAAAAATCCCTTGCAAGGTCTGCATGCAGAGATAACCAAGAAAAACAACTTCAGGTTATTTACCACAACATACTTCACAGGATCTCCCCAAAAATGTGTTTCAAAATGTTTGCCCCTGGAACTCCTGGCTTGAGCTGTGAACAAAGTCAACTCCCTAAGGATTCCTGCCTCAGTGATGATCAAAAGAGAGACTCCCTGCTGGGTTTTGTGTCTATGTTAGGACTCTGCTCCATAGCTGTTTGTTATCAGAGCTCCACAGGGTTTGTAAGCAATACACAAAGGCACACCTGCTCTAGCATTCTTGTCCCTGGAAAGCTAGAATTCAGGAGTGGCTGATGCAACAGACAAAATGGCTGATGACTTGTCTTTTGACAAATATATCTTGATTCCAGTAAACATTTGGCAGAGTACTCTATGATAGTTTGATTAGCAAACTAGCTGAGAGTGGCTGGTGGGACCACATGACAATTAGGTGAATATATATCTGGTTCAAAAATAATATTCAAACAGTGTTCCTTAATGATTCCTCATTAAAGTGGAGAGAGATATCAAATGGGGTGCCACAAGGTTTAGTGCTGGTCCTCTAAATAGGTAAAGGTAAAGGTTCCCCCCGCACAGTTGTGCAGTTGTGTCCAACTCTAGGGGCCGGTGCTCATCTCCGTTTGTTAGCCAAAGAGCCAGTGTTGAGACGCTTTCACGGTCATGTGGCCGGCATGACACGCGCGGACGCTGTTACCTACCCACTGAAGTGGTACCTATTCATCTACTTGCATTTGCATGCTTTCGAATTGCTAGGTTGGCAAGAGCTGGGGCAAGTGCAGGAGCTCACTCTGTCATGCAGGGCTAAGGTCTCGAACCTCCAAACTTGCAATCTTCCAATCAACAAGCCTGGTGTCTTACCCGCTGAGCCACCATGCCCCAATATGGTCCTCTACTCTTCATTAATGACCTGGATGAAGAGACGGAGGAAATGCTTATCAGATTTGCAGATGACACAACATTGGGTGGGATCACTGATACCTTGAAAAATGGAAAGAAAATTCAAAATGATATTGGTAAGTGAGGGAATTGGGCTGACAACAAAACGAGGAGGGGAGGGGAGGGGAGGGGAGGGGAGGGGAGGGGAGAGGAGAGGAGAGGAGAGGAGAGGAGAGGAGAGGAGAGGAGAGGAGAGGAGAGGAGAGGAGAGGAGAGGAGAGGAGAGGGCATCATATACACAGCACCTCTCAGGTCATAGGATAAATGGTATTCTACCTCAAAGCCCTCTGGAATAACCGCATCTTTTATCATTTTTTTAAATACCACCAGGAAAGGGATCAAACTTGCTCTGGGCTGAGCTATTCCATACACAGAATGTATCTTCTTAATCCTTTTGGCTGAATTTCTCAGTAAGTGGAGACTCCAAATGAACCTTTGTTATTGTCACTAAAGTAATCATTCACATCAAGCCTCTTCCTATATTGTTGCTGTCTGTTTGCTTTAGCTGGACAGTTGGAATAACTTTCACATTTTGGGTGACCTTTCTGAGAGTATATACCCTTGGCATATACTCCCATTGCTCTTCATTCATCCTGCCATGGGACACACACACACACCCTGCCATGATGAGCCAGCATAGCAGGACTTGAGAGGCCTGTGGTTAGTAAGTTAAATTTAAAAAGAAATTCTATTCAGATTTTAAAATAACGTAATTCATTGTATCTAAAGTGTTATGGAAATAGAGTAAATATGCATTTGGTGTAAGCCAAGATATTTATTTGCAAAGGAGTGAATGTATACAAAATAGTTTTACTATCTTTCTTCACCATAGGCACTTCTCCCACAGATATTCCAACAGACAATCAGTATACCACATTGACATTTCAGACTGGCTTGCTAATTGCAAGCTCTTAGACCCTGAAGAGAAGAAGGAGGGTCTTCTACTGACTAAACATTTTTTACCTATCTGCCCTTAGCATTTTATAGCCTGTGCTCTATGTACCATTTTCAAGCTCCAGAACAATGTCAAACCTAAACACTCGATGATTTCCCAAACTGCCATTGGACCTCAATAGTCTCTTGCTTGGAGGAAGAATTATAATTTTAAAAGATGTTTGGATCCTGAACAAAGAGTCAGGGATGGGAGGAACAACTTGTTCTTTCATTGTGAGCTTTGTCTTCTCAAAATGGAAGAGCTCTGTCTGAAAACAGAAATCTTGCTCATGAGATTTTCCCACATTTGCGCTATGCTATGCTTTTATATTCATGGAATTTGTTATTGTTGCTTAACTTTTCACAAAATCATTAGGCTGGAGCACCACTCTTTTTTTTTTATTTTCCCTAAATAGTACCATTTGACCCAGCATCCAATTTAATCCAGTTTCCACTTTGGAACATATTTCCTTACAAGTGGCAAGTCTCTAATAGGGTCACATTGAGAGGTAGCCAAGTCCCATTATTCCTTACCTGATAAAACAATGAGGGTGATCTCAAATGGCATTCAATCAAAAAAGCAGAAGGTTATTAGCAAGGTTTGGGGCTCCAGTTCTCCATTTTTAGGGAACTTGAATATAGTATAGCATTTTGATGATAAAATTATGGTGATAACATATTACACTAACATCTGTTAAATTATATTTGATATTCCTTTGGGTACTGAACGTTCAACTATAGTCATCTTTTAGCTGAGCTTCCGGTGTCATTCACCTCCCTTCCCCAGTATTCATTTTATTTATTTATTCTACTCAGGATATACCTCTCTTTCAATGAACTCAGAACAGTGTATGCAGTTGTCTCCCTTCCCTTTTTTATGTTTTCCCAACATAAGAGATTAGACTGAAAGATAGTGATTTTTCCAAAGTTCCTAATGATTGACCAAGAGAGGATTTGGATTTGGGTTTCCATGGTTCTGATCTAATTCTCTAGCTTGGTTTTTTTTTCAATCTGATACAAAATCATTGAAGTGGATGAAAATACCTATTATCCTGTAATCAATACTGCAAAAAGGCTGATTTAATTAATAACTCTATATTTCACACTTACTCTGATTTTTGTCTGACCCTTGTAAATAGAAGACTTCTTTACAAAAATAACTAGCTTGTTATCCTGCAGACCTAGAGATGAAATTAAACCAGTATAATGTAATTTTATTCATTCGTTCGTTCATTCATTCCATTTATGCAATGCAGTTATACTTATCCATGTAATCTTAATACTCAGTCAATCAATCCTTTGTTATGGTCCATAATCAAGTCCCTGAATATGACACCATGAAATAAAGCTGTATAAATTTTTTTTAAATGACTAAAAAAAAAAGGAAATTGCTAGTTTTTAAAAAAAATGACATAAAAGCAAGGCTGTCAATGAGGATACTAACATGCTTCCTTGGCATAAAGTTCTGAAATCTGGATGCTCCCACTGAAAGAACCCATTCTTAAATTCCTGACAACTTTATCATCATGTCAGCCATTTTTGTACTGCTCAGAATAAGTTAATCCATAGTTTCCAAAGAAAGATACTGATGGCTGATGGCTGACAGAAAGAGGTGGCTTAAAAATGAGGACTGTTCTTCTCTATTTTGTGAAATACGTAGAAGTGAATGCAAATATTATTATTAGTATCACATTATTAAGTTTTGCTGTTCACATCTAGATTTGATCATTTAATTGAAATAATCAGATAACTGCTCTATATGGTAAACAAAACTGACTGCACATTTAATAAATATGCAACAATATTATGAAATATCTAAGGCAGTGATGGTTGTTTAATGGACCATACTCTTATTCTGTTTATATCAGAACACAAAACTATTGAAACAAGATTTTTTTTCCCAAAAGGATGGCTATCTACAATGTGTAGGAAGAAATCTTTATTTAGATTGCCTCACACAGTTGCCCTGTTTTCTAATGATAGTGATGTTGCCAAAAATCATAAATCCCGGGCACAGAATACAACTTTGTTGAACATGTACTGCTTTCTTTCTGTACAAAAGTGCCATTTTCTGAAGGTACTTTTGTTAAATGAGATTTTGCAGATGAAGAATCACCAGTCAGCAAAAGGTCACCTGTTTAGTGAATAAAGCAGTTATTTAATGTTCATCCTTTACTGTCAATGGATGGGACATCATTTAATGGATTGTGTAAAATATGTAATCAGACCATCCAACAAAGAACTTTGCATTGTTAGCCATTTCTCTATTTTTTGCAAGTTATTTGTTTTGTTTCCCTATTCAAATCTATAGCCCCACTCTTACTCTCAAATATGTTGGGGATGAATGAGTCTGCATTTCCATAAGATTCTCTTTCATGGTTTGTGATATGTTGGGCCAGCTTTCTCATGAAACATAGTGAAACTAATGTCTCACGTAGAAAATTGTGGCTGTACCTGCGTATCACTTAGCTAGAGAAGGGCTATTCTTTCCACATTCCTTAGGACTATTACTCACATATGTTTATCCATATTATATACCACCTTGACTAGCTAGGTGGCAGCACCCAATGGACCATTGCTAATTTCACTTATCTAACCAGGATTGGACCTAGTTAATATTTAGGTGGGGGATCACCAGAAAATCTCAGGGATATAGACTATACTAGGAAATTGGGGAAATTTTTTTTGAAAAGAAACAATGGCAAACCACTTGACAAATCGAGCTTGACTTTTTATATACTATATCAGACATATTCATAATCATAAAATGGCATGTATGGAAAGAAGGGGAAAGCATGCTTTTAGCATCACTTGTAAAATCAGGCTGAATGTCAGAGAATAAGTAGCCAACATCTATACACCTGGAAACTCTTGAGAAATTTTCAAAGTACAGATGCTTCTGAAATTCCCTGAAATTTGAAAATCTTCCAAATTTCTCAAAATATTTAAAGTCTGAACTACTTGGAGTAGAATTCATACATTAAAAGTATTCCATTTAACTTTTTTTTTATTTCCATGCACAATTTGTCTCAAATTTCAGTCCTTTCATTTTATATTCTTTCCTTATCTGCTGGTATCACTGATGTATACATGAATGTTTATAAAATCCTAGAAAACTACGTTATTATGTTTATATGTAGAATCTATTCTATCAAGCTGTATTGGTGCACCAATAAAACACGGGGGGGGGGGGGAGTCCCAAGAGTATATAGTGGAAGTCAAATTGTCTAAGTGAGTTTTTCTACTTCTCAGTTCTAATAGCTATTACAATGAACTGTTAGGAAGCAGGAGGGAAATGCAGATATTCAATTAGTTCAGCTCAACAGTTTTTTTTCCTTTTTCTTTGTCCACATATAAGTTGGAGAATGCCCTTTTAAAATAAACTGAAAGCTGGCAGTGTCATTTTGTTCTGTGAATTCCAAGCAAAAGAGACACAGACTCAAGTCTATGCAAACAATCATGTAAGCAAATTGTCAAATACTCACCCAAGTTATGTGAAAGACAACTTATTATTTAGTCATGGCATGAAAACTGAGGATACGCTCCTTGAAAGTATAGAGTTAAAGTAGCTAAGATCTTTTCGGTAAAGGACTAATAAGAGATGGAGGCAGGGGAAATTTAATAATAATACAGGTTAATTTAATTGGCTGACCATTCTATTTGGAAGAAAAATTGTCTGATTTAGACAAAGGATCACCAACTTTATTAGTGAAGCATATGTTTTCTGTTATACAGTGGCATGTATCATCTAGTGTATTATGAAATAAGTAGTTAGACAAGTGAATATAAAGTGTACTGAAAAGACACCCGCATACAAACACTGAGAAATAATGACACATCTTGAAAGAGATGCAGTCTTACACAATTTTCATCTAGCACTGTGGAAATTGGCAGAGAATAAGATGCAATCCAAGACATTTCAGTTGTCTTCATTATGTTTGCCACATTGCTGAAAAGCTGAAAAGGAGAAACTCAGCAGGCAGAGACTTTACTTTATTTATCAACTTTGCTTATAGCAGAGTACTCAAACATCATACCTTCATCACTGGTCTGGAAATACTACAGGACACATTTAATAGAGTAAGTAACATCTGTGCTTCAATTTTATTTTATTTTATTTTATTTTATTTTATTTTATTTTATTTTATTTTATTTTATTTTATTTTATTTTATTTTATTTTTGGAGCCCCACTCCACAAAATAAATAGTACAAGTAATAATAACAATATTTAAAAAAAGGTAAAGGTTCCCCCCGCACATTTGTGCAGTTGTGTCCGACTCTAGGGGCCGGTGCTCATCTCCGTTTGTTAGCCGAAGAGCCAGTGTTGTCCGAAGACGCTTCCACGGTCATGTGGCCGGCATGACGCGCGCGGAACGCTGTTACCTACCCACTGAAGTGGTACCTATTAATCTACTTGCATTTGCATGCTTTCAAATTGCTAGGTTGGCAAGAGCTGGAGCTAGTGCGGGAGCTCACTCCGCACGCAGGGCTAGGGATTCAAACCTCTGAACTTGTGATCGACAAGCCTGGCGTCTTACCCGCTGAGCCACCATGCCCCAATAATAATAATAATAATAATAATAATAATAATATAATTATTATTAATAATAACAATATACCCATCACATTATTCCCTTTCTGAGTAAGCAACAATACGCAAAATGGAGAAAGGAAATAAGAAACCATCAGCCAAAGGAGTTAACATCATGCTACAAAAAATAAATGCTAGTTTACACCAACAATATTTACAAAAGCTCTCATACCTTTCTATTCTTATAAACTATACTTGCTTCCATGATATCTATACACTGCTTCATAGACGGCCTAAAATTCTTTAGACCTCTCACATCTTCCTCAGGATCCCATGAACTCTATCCAACCTCAACTTTCTTGATTTTCCCTTTCATCCTAATCCATTCACTCTTCATATCTTTCTTTTGCAATTCAGTCTTCATTTATTCTCTGTAGATGACCAGACTACCTCAACATAGTTTTATGCTAGTTGGTCAATTTCAAACTCAGTCTGTACTGATTTAACACTCATTTATTCTTGACTGTTTCTCTTGTTGTTTTGCCATACTGTACACACTTTTAAATAATTCCTATTGCATTCAACTTATTTTTATGTTTCCTCTGACTCACCTAAATTCCATGTAACATAGTGGGCAAAAGTAGGCTCTCAAACACAGCCATTTTTGCTTCTTTCAACGAACATTCATTCCTCCAGACAGATCACGTATTACCCACTTGCATGTCTAAAACTTTCTCAGTTCATTTTCCAATCTTTACTGAACTTTCTAACAAAGAGTGCAAATTCATTTACTTGCCCTAGTCTTCACCATTTATGTGTAACTTGCAATTTTTTACTCCATTTTCCCTGTCAGAGTCAACTACCTTGAGTTCATTAATTTTAAGATCCATTGCACCATACACTCTATGTAGCATTCACTGTAAATTGTTTGGGTTCCCAGCCAACCAAACAGCATTATCAGCATTTAAAGTATATGCACATTCACATCCCAATCAACATACTTCTAATGCTACTACAAGTATTCTTTATACATTTACAAATACATAATACGAAATAATATTGAGATTGTTATCTTGCTCCCCACTCACTGTTGGAGTGGGGAGCAACTGTCAATTTATTCTCACTGAATGCTGAAAATACATTTTCCAGATTTGGATCAGAAATTTGGCTTGCTAATGGATAGAAAACACGGAGTCGCTTATTTGTGCAGGGAGCAGGTAATGTGAAAAGTGGTATGTTTCACAGGATAACAGTCTCCCCTTGGGCAGGACAGCCAAGGATCTGGGAGCATTCCAATTTGTCAAGAAATTGCAGCCGGTGAAGGATAAAACAAAGACAGTTTCAAAAACGTAGCTCCCTCCCAGAGCTTACTTAGATAATAAATCCAACCACCCATTCTGCATCCAATTACCTAGGGGGATAATCAGTTGATTGGTTTGATTGTCAGGAATTTTTTGGCTGTGTTCCTTTCCCTTTGTACCCTTCTCCCTTTCTTTCTCTCTGTTTGATGGCCAAATCGGACGGATTTGGTAACTGTAATTCATTCTGCTAGCTGATTAAGTTGAGCACATGGGCATTTTCTCCCTTGATAAGCAATGGAATTTCCAGGGGAAAAGTACCCAGATAACTTCCTTTCCCTGTGGAATGATCAGGTGTGTGTTGCATGGGGTCTCCAGGAAAATAAGACATCATTGTGTTGTGAACCGCCCAGAGTCCCTCCTTGAGGGGGAGATGGGCGGTTATAGAAATTGAATAAATAAATAAATCATTCAATGGTTATACAATGTTGAAGTTATTGATTGCCCAACTACTGACTTCTCCAGAGCCTGATTCAAACATTTGCTTGAATACGGCAACTAAACAAAAAGGCTTGATTCTTTTTTTATCCATTTCACGTGATTTCCATATGACAATGCAGTGGCAGGCAGAGTATTTTAAACCTGTGTAATTTCCACCTAATCTTGAGCCTGGGCTGTCAAACCAATAAATGAGAGGATAAACCTGATTTTGTATTTCACACTGAGGTAGATGACTAAATACTCACCATTTTAAAACAAGTCTTTGCCATATGGAGGACTAAAAATCAAGGACAAAGTTTCTATTTTTGCCTTGTTCTCTGGTATGTCTATTTTCTATGTTAGAGGAAGGGAATTAGGACAGCAGTGTACATCCATTCCTGCTATTTTGTAGTCTTGTACTTAAAAGGATTTGCTCCACCTCCTTCTATGATGTTTCATTGTGTAAAATTTGTATATAAATATACTTTTATAAATTTCCTTGAAAACTTGTCATCAGGCAGAAAAGCAGGCCATAAGTATTTAAAATTTATATTTTAAATATGAATAAACAACTGATTCCAACCAACTCTAGGCACTTTACATAATAAAAAGTTAGAACAATAAAATAGAGAAAAAGGGGGGGGGGAACCATATGAAACAACATAAAAATCTTACAAGAGCTCACCTGCCACTTTGTCCACAGGCTTGAGAATAGCCAGGTTTTAAATAATTAATAAAGTACAATCATGGCAGGAAATAAGAGTTAACCCTGGAGTACTTTTGAGGCAACTTTATAATGGAGTGGCTTTCCAGTCTGTACACACAGCCAACTGGTATCCCTTTATTGGAATACCATTATAAATCATGACAAGTTCAAAATTAGTCAATCCATAGATTGGTCTGATTACTCAGAAATAAGGTGGAGTTGGTAAGATCAGGTTGATGGTGGAAAAAGTAGGTTGCTTGCTGTCACCTGGATTTAAGGGCCTGTACTGGAGCTATCCCTAGATGCTAAGATTCCATTGCTTGCTCCATAATATTATTGTTTAATGAAGCTGATCCCCATTAAATCAGATGTGATGCTTCATTTCATTCCTGACTGGAGGAGCAGGTAGGCAGGTATCAGCCACCTTGCAATAATACAATCAACCAAATAAAATTAATTCAACTAAATTATAGACGACAGCTTTGTTTGTCTGTAATTATTAGAACAGTGTTTGTGATGTGGTAGAAGAATGGAGGAAATTAAAGGAGACTTTTTGCACATTTAAAAAAGAGATCCATAATGATCTAAACATTTATTTTGAAGAAAAAGTGGTAGAAGGTGTTGAGATCAAAGCATGGGAAATTATAGTCCTCAAAATGTTAATAGCTAAAAGAACTGAGCAGAAGAAAACTTTCTATTGTTTTGCTATATAATAAAAAAATTAAGCTAAAGATGTTTCCAAATATGCAGGAAAAAAATAGAGAGAGTAATAAAAGAGAAGCCTGCATTTAGTTATCTGAAATTTTATTTTTAATAATAATAGCACAACAATAACAGCAACATGCATAACACTGAAATTGTTGTATTTTCCAGTTACCCTTACAATGTTCTTCTAAATCATGGAATGAATACTACAGGATTGCATAATCTACTTTCTTCTTTTTTCTTTTGTATGATTGGA
Source organism: Charina bottae (assembly GCA_023362775.1). Classification (NCBI taxonomy): domain Eukaryota; kingdom Metazoa; phylum Chordata; class Lepidosauria; order Squamata; family Charinaidae; genus Charina; species Charina bottae. The sequence continues at coordinate 209,420,556 of JALMGJ010000002.1, read as the reverse complement.
GCTAGAATTCAAAAATGCACCAACTGAAGTCTATTTGGATTAAAACATTCAAAGCCCCAAAGTTTTCTTGGAAACTTAGAACTAAATGGCACTTACCATTCTTCCAACAAAATGTGACCCCCCAAGTTTTTTTATGACAGGATCTGAAATCACAGCAGAATAGAATAATAGAATGAAAGCTTGGAAGGGACTTGGAGGCTATATAGTCCAACCTCTTGCCAAGTACAGGAATCCATTACTGAAGCAACAGTATGAAGTTTGAGGTGAGGGGAGACAAGTCATTTTGTTGTTTTTATCATTAGGCAGTCAGAGTTAAACCACACTGGAAGTTTTCTGCAAATCATTCTCACAGAGATCTATCAATAGAACCATATCTACTTTGTGCCATTCATATTCTAAGTATTATTATTTCCCCTTCAATATGGCGAAGTGGAGGTAACCAGGAGATAATAGAATTTTCAATCTAAGTCCATGTAGCTTGTGGCTGGGGAAGAAACCAAACAAGATTGTGGAAGACTTTGTGCTCATGTGTTGAGGGTCTGAATGTACATGTTTCCCATGAGAGTTTTGTTCAATCATTGGGGTGGGGGGGATTCTGCCAGCTTCTTGCACCAATGTCAAAAGCCTTCATCTCTATGCTTGGTCACTGAAGATGGTAAAGATGCCACCACCCAATTTCCTAACATTCCCACCACCACTACGCCAGAGGCTATACTGGTCAGCGCACTTCCCCAATCTTCTTTTACCAAAGAGATGAAGGGACTGCCCTAAAATCTAGATGTATGTCAGTACCTCCCAATTGGTTACACCAGTATTTAAAGCAAGGCTGGTCTGATTTAACTAAAGCCCTGGAACTACCCATGATCCCTACCCCCACCCCCTTTTTGTGGCCCTCAGAGTCCTCTGCAAATGAAAATTCTCTAGCATGGCTAATAGTCAGCAGCTTGAATTCCTGTTAATTGGAGGCAGGGAACACAGTGACATATAGAATATATTTTAAAAGTGTACTTTTGGCCCACTTTTTAAAAACTCAGTCCCAAACTCCTTTTCCCCAAACCTGAAAAATTCCATCCCAATGTAGCCCTAACAATATGCAGTGATATTCTACCCATAACAGTCCTTGGATCACCCAGAGAAGTGCACTTCACTAAACAGTTGACTATTCCTGTCTAAATTCTGAAGTCTGTGGTTCATGATCATGGTCCATCTACTTGTATTCTCTTCTTAAGGTGAGGCTGATTAGACAGAACCACAAATGGATTAGAGAAGGAGTTAGCAAGGTACCATGTTCAGATGTTCTTTCCTATTGTAACTGTGTGGAAACGTCATGCTGTTGTGTTACACTCTTAAAAATCCTCAAATCTGGATTCAGAGTAACCAAGATAAAGGAATGAAAATTTATTTTCACCATGTTTCAGTTCTCTGAGTAAGGGAAGCCACAAAACTGCATAAACATGTACCAGACAAGTCTGAAATCAGAACATTCCCTTATTTTGTCATATTGCAAAACAGTTTCTTAGCTAACCATCAATAGAAACTTGTTTTTTGGCATTTGGGTCTGGAAATATTTGGCACACCTGAGCTCATTTAGTTAAAAGGATGTATTCAATAAATTATCCTTTGAACATTCATTCTCCCAAACACTAATGTTAAAATGGGTGCTTCTTTTTTTTCCACATATATAGTAATGGCTAACATTCTGACAAATTACATTGGGTAATATTTTTTAATAATTTAGCATAATGGCTACAGCCTTTTTACTAACATAGCAATTAAGTCATCACTGATGTCTGGCCTATACAAATTTATTGTATGCCTGTTTTTATTGCTAATACCTTCAGAACCATTTTGTCACATAAGCTGACATTGAAAGCAGAAATCATACAGAGAAAACAAAGAGAAAGAAAGGTCATTAATTGAAAACCCTTATTTTTTTTATTATATTCTACCACTATTAACCCAGCTGCAAATTGCTGTGCCTTTCAAACATTTGCTTTCCCCGTGTAAGCACCATTGCTATAGTTTTATATTGAATAAGATCTCCACCTGAACAGAAGATAGCACTAAATGAATAACCAGCCTCATCTACTCATAAAGACTGTCTCAGCTTCACTGCCTAGAATTAACTCTTTGTTAGCAATATGAGGCAGAATACTGTTTCTTTCAGCAATGTATGGAAGACAAAGGGGAGAGAGGTTCTGTACTACACAGTGCTAAGAATAAACTATCATTTAACTGAAATGTATAGTCATTCTTATCGGTAGAATTACTTATCTGTATACCACCAAAGTGCCAAGGTCTAAAATAAAAGGCATCCCAAAAGCCCACACCACTTTTACCCATTGGGTCCAGGCACTGTGTACAGCCCTATAGTGTGTGATACATAGCATAGCATCAATGGCATCTGCAGGTTCTCATTGTTTCCATCAGAATGATGAAAGCAGTGTTGCAGTGTTGTGTCACAAGCTCTGTCCCTTTTGGGCATGCAGGTGACATCATCATGCACATAGAAAGGGTCAGGCTTGCATTGTGATACCATGACATTGCTTACATTACTCTGATCCACCTTGCCCACCTCCCATTGACACCACTGTATACCAGGTCAAGGTGTCAGAAATCCAGAGTACTACTTGACAGCAGCATAGAGATAACAGGACAAAAAAAGGCATTTTTGCTCTCAACTAGTGGTCGCCTAGAATTTTTGCAGCCCAGAGATATCACACAAAACCGTAGTACATTTAGGTTTTTTGTTTTTTGTTTTAATTGGAAGATAATTGATTGGGTTCAAACAAGCTAAGCCAAAACCAAGCAAACCTCATCATGATTTGGCACAGTCTATGAACCAGGTCACCATACAAACATATGGCCCTAATAGTATGTAGATGAAGCTGTCATGTTCCCATTGTTGAGTGGTAATCCAGAGTCTCTGGGGATAACATGTTCAGTGTATATGATAGTGGGTGATGATAGACAGACTGTAGTATTTAGTAAAGTAGGAAGAGCTATAGGTTTTAGGGCCACTGCATGCTTGAGGTCATTTTGGTGATAGTCTCTAATCTGATCATTTATCATCCCACAGGATAGGCCTATGGGTTCACATTAGAGTTTTCATTCTGAAAAACAGAAAGGCAGACTTCATTTTGCATTGGGCAAGTTGTTCTCACGGCCAGTACCAAAGGGTACATTCAGAAATGGCTCAGTGAATAAGGAATGCATTTGCAGAAATTTGGCTTTTGTACCTTCAAGAAAGCTGACTTGGCTTAATTGTGTCAACTTCAGACCTGTTTCAGCTGTCATCAAATTAGGCTAGATTAGAGTTTTTATATAAGAATGTAAGGCCCCTGCTTACACTGTTTTACCCAAGTTCCTGAAGTTACCAATAACAGTCTTGAATCGAGGCTTGGAGATTTAAAGTAACAGCATTTATTTTGGCCAAGACAAAGCTGGGTGAGGTCTCCACAGGCATCATGACAGTAAAATGCCTGGGAAGATCCACACACACACACATACAAGTACAGTACTTATATAGGTTTTACAAAGCTCAGTAAGAAAGCATAATGAACTCTCCTTCTAGTCAGAGGGCAAGGTTCCTAAATCTGCATTGCTAGTAGTAAGCATTCCAGAAGCCTCCAGGGGCAGTCTGCATGTCTCCTGGTATTCCAAACAATCCTTGGAGAGCGTTATCTCCCTAGAGACAACAGCAAGATCCCTGCATCTCCTTTCACCTAGGTTCTAACAGCAAGCAGTTTCCAAAAGCAAGATGGCATTAGGTAAGCTAAGCTAACCCTTACACTATATACTACTAAAACTCTGATGTCTGTAACCTTTAACTAGGTGAAATGGTGCATCATAGGCCAACGATTTTTGAACCAAGGTACCTCAAATGGGCTAACTTACAGAATGCATCCAAAATCCAGGACCCATGACTCTCATGGAATAGAAATTTGGCAAATTTTGTAAAACATTTTATGACATAAAAATTATCATAAAACATTTTATGACATAATAAAAAAAGTAATAAAACATTTCCTGTGGTCAACTCCAGATGTTTGACTGGGCAATACAGTTCAACATTGGCCACTTTCAAGGCAGATACATCTCTGGCTCTTGGATTTACTTGTATTGATGGTCTAAAGGTAACCTATTATATACTTCTGGCTTCAACTCTGTATTTGTTACTCACTGCTCATAGATATGGATTGACCCAATATTCTTCAGTCCTTCACTTCTAACTGATGACTAAGCCCTCTATTGGTGCAGTATCTTTCCCAAATTGTGAATTTTCTTTCTTTCTTTTTCTTTTGTTTTGTTATGGGAAGGAGGCATCTTTCTAGGCAGTAGATAGTTGGATAGCATATCTTGTTTGTTATATTTCGCCCCATAATATTCGTATTGTTCTGTATGTGTATGTAGGTGGGTTGGTGTATTTCTGAGTAAGAACTCTACATGTTAATACATTTTGGTTATTTGAAACCAAAGAAGCATCATGTTTAACTCAAGTCTTATATTGCAAAAATAAAACAAACCAACAGCATCCAGTGACCTGCTTTTTTGAGATGAGTGTCAGAAATCAAAGCTAAAGTATTTAGAAAGTGCTACCCCTTTAGTGATTTCATTTTGTGTTCTTGGGTATGCAACATATTGTCCTCCAGACAATTTTGGAGTTCAGCTGCAAACATCTCCAGCCAGTATGGCCAAAGGTAAAGAATTGTGTGGGAATTATAATCAAAAGTAACTTGAGGACACAAGACTGCTGACCCCATCCCAGTAAACCCTGTTTCAGATCTGCAGAAGGGCTCATACTTCTTTGGGGTAATTTTTAAATAGAAATAGATAACAGCTGATTGTTAAAAAGACATTTAAAAAGCAGCTTGGAGTGGATGTCAGAGCCACTCCCAAATCTTCCTGTTCTGTTCTAGGAATGTCACAAGCACCAGCTACCTATGCTACCTAAGCAGTATTAGCTGTTGCACAATAAACTGTCCACAAGCATTTGAAATAAAAGTGACCTGAGCTTCAGTCTATAGGACAATGTTAGTTTGATGTTCTAATGCTACACAGCTGAAATAACCCATGACCACATAACCATCTGCTCACTCAGGGGAAGGTTCTTGACCCAAACTGAATAGATTAGATGAGATAGCTACCTGAAATGTTTGCTGACAGTTTATACCATGTCAATAGACTGCTTAGGACCCTCTATTTTAAGCTTTTGTATTTTGCCAGGCAATGTTGTGACACATTCAGCGTCTTGTCCAATTTAAGCTTGTCATCTGTGAATGCCTCACTGCTTGTTTTCTTTTAAGAACATAGAATCATTGATTGCTGGTAATAACTAGACATAGAGTCAGCATGTTCATTGAACAGGCACAGCAATATGAGTCAGAGAAAGAAGTTGCTGTTCCTGAAATGTGTCACTGACTCCTTATCTGACCATGGGAAATTCATTGACTTTTCCACTACATATGTAAGTGGCAAGGATTCAATCCATTTCTAGTGGATAACTTCAGATCCACTGGACCAGTAAATCCATACAGCAAATTCAAAACTCTATAACATTGTTTATTTTATTTTTATTTATCTATTTAATTATCAAATTTTGCCACCGCCCATCTCCCCCTGAAAGAGGGACTCTGGGCAGTTTACAATAAAATTAAAAAAATACAATACAATAAAACCACAATACATAAAATATCAATATAAATATAAATACAAACTATAAATATAAAATAGAGTCAATATGGGAGTAAAAAGTTCTAAATCAGTTCACCAGCCATCCCCAAGAATGACTACTCCCCTTCCTGCCCCAAGGGAGATGGCAGAGCCAGGTCTTCAACGTTTTCCGGAAGGTCAGGAGAGAGGGGGCTTGCCTCACCTCTGGGGGAAGAATGTTCCAGAGGGTGAGGGCCACTGCAGAGAAGGCCTGCTTCTTGGCCCCCGCCAGACGGCATTCCCTTGTAGATGGGGTCCGCAACATGCCTTCTCTGCATGACCGGGTGGGATGGGTTGATGTAATGGGGATGAGACAGTCCCTCAGGTAACCTGGACCCATGCCACGTAGGGCTTTAAAGGTAATAACCAACACCTTGAATTGGACCCATAAGCAAACTGGTACCCAATGCAGCTCTCATAGCAAAGGTGTTACGTGTGTCGATCTTGGGGCACCTAAAATTGCCCACACGGCCGCATTCTGGACCAGCTGTAGCTTCTGGATACTCTTCAAGGGTAGCCCCATGTAGAGCACATTGCAATAGTCCACAGTATATGGGAGATGACTAGGGCATGAGTGACTGTTTGAAGGGCTTCCCGATCCAGGAAAGGGCGTAACTGGCACACATCACGAAGTTAAGCAAAGGTCCTCAAAGAGAGAGTACCGAACCCTGCAGCACCCCACAAAGGACGGGCCATGGGTCAGATCTCTCGCTCCCTATCACCACTGATTGGGACCGGGACCGGAGGAAGGAGGTGAACCAGCGCAAAACCACGCTGCCCACCCCAAACTCCCTAAGTTGCCCCAAAAGGATACCATGGTCGACGGTATCGAAAGCTGATGAGAGGTCAAGAAGAGCAAGGATGGATGCACTGCCCCCATCCCGCTCCCACCAGAGATTATCCATAAGTGCGAACAATGCTGTTTCCATCCCGTATTCCCATATTTTAGAGCATTGCTCCAGTGCCATATAATTCAAATCTAGAATAAGTGCAGGAAGCTAGTGCCTTCCAAATGTTTTAGATATCAGTTTCCATCTGTTCCAATCAGAATGGCCAATGGCAAGGGATGGAATGAGTTGAAGTCCAAAATATTTGGAAGCCACTAGATAGCCTAGTTCTAGGAGGTCTTCTCATTGACACTCCACACCTTCAATTTTTTCAGCCTCTGTATAACTTCACATCACCCATGGTATCTGAAAGAGTGATGACAACCCTGCCTGCAAAGACCTTCATTGCAGCAACAGAATGATATCAAAAATATTAACAGGGATGGGGTGGGCACTGAGAACAGAAGAAGGTTTTGAAATGGAAAGATGAAAATGTTGAGAGGATGAGATTGAGTAGCAAATGCTTCTATAGTTTAATCGATGGAGAAAAGAGATAGCCCCTTTTCTTTGTCTTGACCATTTTTTCCTATTTTTAATCTTATTGTACATGCATATTGTGATCCAAACCCATCTCTGCCATTGACACTCCACTTTTCTTTTTTACTTTTCACTTTTCATAGGGATCCCAAGCATAGCCAGGAAGAAAAGATGGTTACTGTATATTCTGACAGATTGGTAGTTATCTCCCTAAATGCACTTCCCAAGGATCGCTTGGGGCTAAGACCTGTTATGGAGAGAGAATGAGCATGAGCTACCATGTTGCTAAGTCAGCTGAGCATTTCACTCATGAATTTCATCAGCTTTTGGGACTGAAAATGATGGCTGCAAAAGGGTTTTGTGAATTGATATCCTACCACTGTCCTATACCTAAGTCCTCGATCAAATTGTTGCTCTTTCAACCTTGTCATTTTGCCTTTTGAGAAATGCCTGTTTGGTTACTGGCCATATTCTCATGACAGCAAGCCCACTATCACCAAGGTAGACATTTTATGCAATGTTCCATGACATACTCTCCAAATTTAAAAGGTCCTCAAAGGTACATAGACCCTTACCACACCAGGGTTATAACCTGCATTTGTTACTGGTCATGTGTGTTCATGTTACTGGTCATGTGTGTTCATGTTACTGGTCATGTGTGTTCATGTTACTGGTCATGTGTGTGATGGTCATACTCCATGGACTGCAAAACAGCCCTGGAAAATTGTAAACAGTGAGAAACTCTGCTTCCCTTTTTCTGTGACACTTATTCCAGTTCGCATGGTGACATTTCCTGGTCTTCCTATTTTCACTGGTGAGATTGTCTGCCATAACCCTTCCTTCTAGCTCGTATTTCTTTCGCCCAGCCCAGTCCACAAAGAATAAGTCCTTCTGGTATAGAAACTCCAAATACATGGATGTCTCAACTAAATGCATAATGTCTTCAGAGGCAACATGCAAGACAGGAAGAAAACCTGTTATTTTTTCCACACACTTAGAAGTGTAATAATCAGGCAGGCAATGAACTTGGGATCTTCAGGTGGTGAGGACAAAATGGGGAAAATGTTTTGCATGTGGAATGGAGGGTGGTATGGTGAACTCAAAAAACATGAGTTCTCCATCAGTTTGAGTAGACAGAATTGGCTCATATATTAATGCAGTGTATGTACAAGGTCTTAAACCTGTTGTTTTACTTTGAGAAAAAATGCTTGCTAGGCTACTTGTGATCACTCGAAAAATGGAAAAAGAGGGGAAAAGGAGAAAACAATTGACTGAACTATCTGCCTAATCACAAACCGACCATTTTCAGCAAACACTTAATTATGTAGCCCTAATAACAATAGCTCCTCATTATCGTGTGAAATATGTTCTAAAACTCCTTGCTGAAGGCTCCGCAAAGGCGGAAAGTGTCACATCAAACCCCAATCACAGAAGGCTTCTGGTATGCATCTGCAAACACACACACACACACACACACACACACCACAAACCCACCAGTCCCAGAGGACTGATCAGTTTAGAAAGGGAAACTAGAGTGCCTTAGGCAAAAATAAAATTTAATGCCGAGGAACTCTAATTCATTTTCAGGTAAAGAAAATCAACAAAGTTATCTGTCTCATTATCATTCATGTCCATACACATGCCAAGGGTGGCTAATGTGGTGTTAGAGATTTGTTGTCATTCACCTTTATTGTTGTTTAAGCTAAATAATTCCTTCTCTCTCTCTCTCTCTCTCTCTCTCTCTCTCTCTCTCTCTCTCTCTCTCTCTCTCGGCTTGGTGTGTGTGTGTGTGTGAGAGAGAGAGAGAGGGAGGAGGGAGAGAGAGAGAGAGAGAGAGAGAGAGCTGTGTAATTTTACTGCTTTGACTCATTTAGCGAGGTTGTAGCTGCATCAAATACTATGTTTTTGCCCCATCAAGGCATTAATAGAATATGATACACTGTCTTTGATTCTTAAACTTATAATAAAAGAATCTGGCATGATCTATAGTACCTTCCAGTATGTATCATGTTGCAAGTACTATGATGTCCCCCAGAAGAAGTCTGATATGATATCCTGTCAATACACACCCCAGCCCGCCCACCCTTCCTTCCTTCCTTCCTTCCTTCCTTCCTTCCTTCCTTCCTTCCTTCCTTCCTTCCTTCCTTCCTTCCTTCCTTCCTTCCTTTCCCAGCCCTTCTTTTCTTTCCTTCCTGGCCCTGTAATCAACAGTTAAATTGATCTGACACTTCATCTGTCCAGAAGAGCCCCTAGTGAGAGGATATAGGTAGGGGTTTGTAAAGTGTGTTGAGGGGAGGCGGAGGTAAAAGGTTCAAAAGTAAAGTCATCAAAAATAATGAGGCTGTTCCGCCCAGCTCCCACTGAAGCCAAGGAGCAAAGTACCCTTTCAAATTGGGTGTCCCAGCACCACCACTGAAATAAGCGGTCATGGAGAGCTGCAAGCAAATTGCTTTGACAAGGCTGTTACTGTTGTACAAGTTCAAGGGTTTGAGACACTAGGTCAGCAGCTGCCAATCAAGAGGACAGAAAAAGCCACTCTTTGAGCCTGTGATTTCTACCTAGGCCGCAATTATCCCTGACTATTCCTGTACCTCAGCAGCGCCTCTGATTAAACCTGCCTCCTTTTTACATCTCTTTCAGAGTGCGATTCACACACTAATTAGTTGCCTGCTCTCCACTGAGATGTCAGACCCTCAGTCAATTTATCTCTATTTCAGCCTGTTCAGAGTGACTTCCCCAGTTATCAAAATTTAATCATGCCTTCAAAAATGTTGAAAAGTGGTCATTAGAGGCAAAAGGCCACAGGATACAATATTCATTTTTCTCTATCTTCCAGTCATCCAGCTGGCATCTATAATGGATATCCTGGGGGCTCTGAGAACACGTTGATTTATGCAACCTCACTCTTGCTCTCGCTGTGGTGCGCCAGGCTGCTTTAAAGAACAGGTTTTAACAAGGTCTGAGGTGGGAGGACATTAATCATGGTAGCATTGTATGTGAAAAAGGGTGCGGTGTAGTCAGAAGAACCCCCTATAGCAGGGCAGTTAGGATTTTTTTTTTTACAAAAAAAAGCCACCTTCTCAGTGATAAAGGAGAGTTTGACAATTGATTAGACCTTTCTGTAACCTTGCAGTCCTATGAAATGATGAGAGGGAGAGAGACCGAAAGAAGCAGAGAGATAGAAAGAGACTCACACTGACAGTTTTAAATGTGCAATAACTTTATGGTTCTTGACTGAAACGGTCTATCAAAATCAGTCCGAACTCAATACAGACTAAAAAAGAAGATCATTCTCTGCCTAAAAGCCCTTTCAGCAGCACGTGTCAGAGCCAATCATAAAGAGCAACAGCCTGTAGTGTCTTTCCTTGAAAACTGCATCAGGGAACTTTAATACAAACCTCATCTGATAAGAGGCTAATGCAGGCTGCATCTAAATCAACTGCAAAGAATTGACTTCTTGCTGACACTGTGGGTTTTACATTATATTATTCTTATCCCATTAAGCATTCTCTTTTTAAAGGTCTGTTTATATGGGGGAAATGCATGCACCAGGCTGCATTATAAGCAGCCCTAAATATTGAAACTGTGCAAATGAAGTTTATATTTATACTTTCTTACCAAAAAAGCAGACATATGGAATCCGAGCGTCCCATTTGGAGCCTTTTATGGGAATGGGACAGGTGTTCTTTGCTTAATTATTTGCTTTGCTGTGGCCAAGTTGAAATAGCTACAGTTATATATACTGTATAGGGGTGTGGTGGCTCAGCGGGTAAGATGCCAGGATTGTCGATTGGAAGGTCGCAAGTTCAGAGGTTCGAGACCTGAGCGCCACGTGACGGAATGAGCTCCCGCACTCGCCCCAGCTCTTGCCAACCTAGCAATTCAAAAGCATGCAAATGCAAGTAGATAAATAGGTACCACTTCAGTGGGATGGTAACAGCGTTCCGCGCGCATCATGCCGGCCCCTAGAGTTGGACACAACTGTGCAGGAGAAAACCTTTACCTTTATATATCTATATATCATGTGGGCAGACTTTGTATTAAGTTTCCTCATCCTATTCTGAAAACACAACTTCAGTCAAAGTGCCAAATTGCACAACATATTTATTTTTGGATGACCACCAAACCAACTCACCTGAATTACTCTAACCCTTCTTGGGAAGTTGTTCATGACCTTGACTGACTGATCACACCAGAGCACTAATATATAGTGCTTTTGGGGGAGGTGGGCGGTGATATAAATATAATAACCACCCAGAGTCCCCTCGTGGGAGATGGCACGGTGATAGAAGTCGAAACATAAATAAATAAATAAATAAATAAATAAATAAATAAATAAATAAATAAATAAATGCTCTAGAATTTTCAGCTGAAGGACTGGCTGGTAAAGTCTTCTTCCCTCCCACTGCCCTACTGTCATTTTATGTTGTGGCAGCAGCCAAGTCTGAGAAACCACCCAACATTTTAATTCTCTTGCAATGTTTTGGAGTGATACAACTTTAGATGCTCCAGGACATGGAGGAACATTATATATATGTATATGTATATGTATATGTATATGTATATGTATATGCATATGCATATGCATATGCATATGCATATGCATATGCATATGCATATGCATATGCATATGCATATGCATATGTATATATATATATATATATATATATATATGTATGTACGTATGTATGTATATATATGTATGTATATATATACATATATATATATGTATATATATACATATATATATATGTATGTATGTGTGTGTGTATGTATGTATGTGTGTGTGTGTGTGTGTATGTGTGTGTATGTATGTGTGTGTGTGTTTTATATATATATATAAAATATATATATATCACACACATACACAAACACACACACATACATACATACATACATAGACATATACACACACCATGTTTCATGTGTTCTTAATTGCCTACTTTTTCCTTCTGTTAGTTGATGCCTGAATAGTTTTCAATTGCCTCTCAACCACTGATAGACAGAGTCTGCCAAACTTGTTTCTTCAGATCTTTTCTTTTCCCCTTTGGTGCAAGGAAGAAATGAAAAACAATAGCCTGAATAGGATTCATCTTTCATTCCTACCCACCCAAAGAAGCCACTCCTGTGTAACCCTTTTTATACTAGTACACAACTGGTGAAAACTAGACCACACCTTTATCATTCACCTACTAGATCATTATGAACATAGGATTTTTTTAACTTCTGGGTTTTTGACAAGAATATCAAAAGTAACTTCCTTTCTTTCTTTCTTTGTTTTTAATACAACTGGGCTAAAGAGACAAATCCTGGATTGAAAGAGTAAGAATTCTTCAGATGGATAGATTGGGGTACATCAGAAGTTTCAGCCTGACTGGTGGTAGCCTACCATAAGGGTTCTCCTTTTACTGGGTAACCCCTGGAAGAAGGCATCTTCCAGGGAGGGTTGAAAATTATCCCTCCTCCCAGGTCATAACAATGGAGAAGCCAAGGCTTTAGAGTACTCATAATAGCTATAACAGAGGGTGGGGGGAAGTGACAGTTTTGGTATCAGAGTGTTCAGACATTCCCATTCCCAAGAGTGAATTACTCCATGGTGGTGGGGGGAATGTTGCATTTTAGGTTCACTCTATTTGATCTGCTCATATGTCCTAGTGGTCACTTGAAGTTGCATTAATATTAACACACACACACAACAGCCTAATGTGAGCTAAATTTACATTCAACTGTCTGAGATCAAGGGGTTTGCTGTAGTCTCAGTACAGTGGAGTCTCCAATACGGATTGGAGAAAGCTGCCGTTAGAATTCATGTAACTCGTTAAAACTCACAATTCTTTGGCAGGCATTGTTGCTGTTTCGTTTGCTAACCTCTGCAAGTCCAATGAGTCCCCTGAGTTCAGAGAAACCACTCCCCTGTTTTGCAGTGGCCCTGATAGGTTTCTGAACTGATAGACCCTTGAACACCAGAGAACATCATGAGGCAGAACACAGAGCATCCACAACAAAATGTTGCAGAGTGGACTGGCCTGCTCAGGGAAATCTATACTACTCCAGTCTATCTCCCCTTCCTTCTTAAGTCAGCAGTCTGTGGGTGCTGAGTGGCTTAGCTGTCCCACTTAGGCTGTTTTGTTCTCTTTGTTTTTTCTTAGCAATTCTTCTGCTTTTGCAAACCTTGGGATTCCCCTCAAGTCTGTGAGTTCCTTCCTTTTGTATATGAATACTACAATTTTTGTCTCCATAATAATCTGCACTCAAAAAATGAGTTTGCTCTTAGTATACAGAATAACACAGGGCAGGGATCTTGCATACAGGGCAGAAATTAGCATCCCTAAAAACACTTTTGTAAAAGGAGTAGAAGAGTCTCCCTTGAGTAGAACTCAGTTCTGGTGACTACTGTATATGGTCTCATCTGTGATATTTTCTTGGCATCAGCCGGGAAAATGGTTGCAATTGCCTTTTCTGGGATGTTTTATCAATTTCCCAGTTTTTTTCTATGGCCCCAGGGATTTCCTGGTTGTCTCCGATACAACTACCTGTCTGGTCCAACTCTGCTTAATTTTTTCATGTCCAGCCCAACATGACTGGCTGCTAATGAGCGAAAGAAATCATAGGACTATAAATAAAGTTAACAAAATTACAGGAGAAAAATTCTAATTGTAATATTTTTATTAAATCTCAGAACTTTGTCACTGTCATTAGTCATGCAAGAAAATAAAATCTGTTTTGAAGGGCAGCATACATTTTTATAAATAAATGAACAATGCCTATCCCGTCCCTATGATATAAGCTTAAAAATGGAAGATCCTAGATCCTATATCTACTCAGAAGTAAATCCCACTGAATTCAGTTGGGCTTACTTCCAGAAACATAAATACATAATTGCAACATAAGCTTGAGATAAAAATAAATAGTAGCTTGTTATTATACGATATCTGTCAGTAATTATTATGTATCCCTAAAAATGTGTGGGCAATATCAAATGCTATAATTTTCATTAAGATTCACCCACATATTTAAAAGCAGTAAGAAACAATCAGACATCTCAAGGAATAGATTCATATAATATTTTATTTTACTTTTTGTTCGTGTTCCGTGATAGCTTTATAAAGGCATTTGCAATTAAAAAGATTTCCGAGCTCTAAGATATCTCAAGCTTACAGATATTCTGTGTATTCCTCTTCTCTCCCCCCACTTTCTCTTTGCCATAGCATGAAATAGACTCAAGAAAATGTCTATTGCTGTAGAATCTGCGAATACTGCAGATGTTTTTAAAATCAGTATGCTTAAATAGATCCTGAGACTGTATTTGTAATGAAAACAGTCTAAAACATATTATAGAAAACATACATACATGCATACATACATACATGTAGCAATCTTCATGAAAACCACTAGAAGTTTTGCCATTGACTTCTGGAGGTTTTTGCATTCACAATTCAATGTGTGAGTAGAAGGAAGTTCGGCAAGTGCAGAGGTGAATTGTAGAATTTCCCTGTGTGCTCAGTCTCAAAACATCTTTAGGTTCCAGAGAATCCCCTTAACATTTAGGAACAGCTCTTTGTAGGAAAAGAGCCATAAAAGCTGGTGAGAATGCTGAACACCAGTTCAGTGGTTTAAATCGCAGCCATGTGTTCCAGAGGACCATTCCACTAAATATATCTAGAACACAATGAACTTACATCTACATTCCCAAAGGGGAATTATGCTATGCTGTGTGCTAAGAATATTAAAGAGCATTACATGAAGGGCAGGTCCACATTTGACTATTTTTTTCCAAATACAAGCAGAAATTACCGCTTCCTATGTTTAGGAGCCCAAGGAAAGTAGAGCAGGCTTGGTGAATACCATAAGTATCCTTTAGCCAAATGCTAAGATTCCCATGGCCCAGCAGAGCCCACAGCTGCTAACATCTGTCTATGAATGGGATTGGGTGGACTAGGTTAAGATTTTTTACCATTCCCAATACTGAGAGTCATTAAGCAACTTCAATAAGCAAAGGAAGTTGCCTTACCTAGCAAGGGATTTTTTGTATAGTTATATCTAGACTGGGGCTACCAGAAATGGGCTGCAAAAATCCAGATAGCCACTAGATCAGAGCTTTCCAAACTGTGTGTTGCGACACAAAAGTGTGTCACCACACACAGTCTGGTGTGTCGCCACACAACCCGGAAGCGCTGATCATCATCAGCGCTTCTGGGTTTTCCCACGGCGACACACCAACGGCGGCGTGCAAAAACCGAAAGCGGCAGCAGCGCTTCCGGGTTTTTGCGCGCTGCCGCAACGGCAGCACTTCTGGGTTTTCCCGCGGCGACACACCAACGGCGGTTCGTGTGTCGCCGCGGGAAAACTTTGGAAATCCCTGCACTAGATGGTAGCAAAGAGATAAATTTTACTACCATCACTCAGATATTTGCAAACCAAATCTGATAAATATGGTATGGATTAGAAGTCTCAAACTCAAATAAAGATTCACAACATTGAAGCCTTTTTCATACATCGATGCAAAAGTCTTTAGGAACAGCAAAGCTATTGGCTCTGGGGAAGAGACTCTGTGAACCATGTGATATGCTTGCCTGAACTCACCTAATGGTCCTTTTTAGATTATCACTTTTTATATCTTTTACACCTCCTATGTTTCTTATATATTTTTTTAGTTTTTAATTTATATATCTTTTATACCCTCTATCTATTTTTACCTCTTTATAACTCCTTTCAGATTTTCACAGTTTACTGTATATCTTTTGTATATCTTTTTAGATTTTTTATACTTTTATGCTTCTTTTAATTACTATAATCCACTCCCTTATGCTGGTCTATGACCATAGTAGAGATTGATTAATAAATGTTGTTCAGGCTGCAGAAAATGATTTGGAGGGCTGTATATGGCTCATAGGCCACAAGGTGGAGACCTCTGGTCCAGATTATTGGTATCACTGCCTTTGTTGGTACATTTCATTTCCCCTCTCCTAGCTTTTTGCTATGTATTCTATGTTATCAGTACCTGATTTATTTCAGACATAGCTTACATAAACTAAGTGCACATGATGCAGGAACTCCATTTCTTTCTGCTGTTCTCTGGCAAGGGAAAATGATCACAAGCCATGGTTTCCTATAATTTCCAAATTGGGGCATTGCATTTAACTTTCTTGTTGGTTAGACCAGAACCCAAGATTAGAGAAGAATTTACACTGTCCTGAAAACCAGTGCCACAGTCAGGAATATGGTGATTTGAGGACCACACAAACACATATGCCAGCCCACCCTGCCACCTCCTAGTGCTCATTCCCTTTCCTTCTCTCTGTCCCAGTATGCACATTCCCTCCATTCTTCATCCTCTCCCCTTCTTCATTATTTCAAAGAGGTGGGAGGAAGAGGGGAAAGAAGAAAGTAGTCTAGCTTTGCTGCTGAATTTGAAGAATTAGACCTTCATCCTGGAGATGCTTTGAGAACAAATAGAATAAATCACTTCTGGGGATAGGGGTGCCCTCGAGTCAGTGTTGTCTCCTGGTGACTGCCTGGACAAGTCCCTGCAGTTTTATTGGCAAGATTTCAGAACTGGTTTGCCATTGCCTCCTTCCTAGGGCTCAGAGAGACTGGCCCAAGGTCACCCAGCTGGCTTCGTGCCTAAGGCGGGACTAAAACACACAGTCTTCCAGGTTCTAGCCTGATGCCTTAACCACTACACCAAATAACTTTTAAAATCTTTCCTTTCCATATTGCTAATAAAAGGTTCCACCACAATAAGAGCTCTACCTTTTTTAAAAAGAAGTACCCTAGTACTAATACTTGAAGAAGGGGTAGAAAAATCAAACCAAGATGAAATCAGAAATACATCATTTGGCTCAAGAATATTTTACAGGCAGAATCTTATCAGGAATGTGAGATGTTAGACCAACAGGTAAATAGAAAGGTATGTCCAGAACCAACTCAATTATAAAAGAACAACCCCCTTAATAACAGGAATGTAACCTGCTGCTCCTAAATATGGCTTTGAATAGATAAAATAAGCCACACATTCTAAGGTAACCCCCATCTACCAGAACGATGACCTTGGTATATTTATACACATGGGTGCAGTTTTCATGCATTATTATAGCCTGACATTATATATCTTTAAATCATGCTGCAAAAATTTCTGCCTTCCCCAAATGCTTCCTCTAATTTAGGATGAACAACTGCTTTCATAAAGAAAAACTGCTACTGTTGCTGTTTATTGGACTGAGAAAGGTCTCACTGACTAATGTCCCTGGATTAAATGAATGTGGAATAATAAGAACTGATTTATTTGGGCACTGGTCGGATAAAGCTGCCACTGATTTTACAAGAAACTATTCATCTGAGGGCTGCTATTGCTAGTAAATGTGGTTGTTGCCAAAATTAGTCTTCAGTCTTTTGTGGAATCTATGGGGTGAAGCAGCCATGTGGAAATGAAGCCATGTGGGTGTTTGATGAATGGAAAACACCCCCCTTTTATTTCATTTTGTGGGGTTCTAAGCTTAACCATCCAAATTTTTCCTTAGAAATTCTGATGGTTCTCACCCTAAAGCAACACTTTTACTTCAGGAAACATAGGGATGATATTAAAAATATGTAACTGTTGATAACATACAATTGAAGGAATCTGACGGTTTCTCAATTTTTCTCATTAGAGGAAAAATATCCATACTGAACATTATTTTGCACAGGTTCATGCCCTGACATCTTCAGTTAATAGGGTGGCCATTTGGAAATATGAATTCTTTATCAGACAAGATGGCAAGCCATGAAAGAGGAAGGATAAAACAGGTATACCTTATTCTCAAGCTATGAGCCTGCATCTAGTCACAGTCCTGATGAAATGTGGGAGTTCGCCTAATAAAGGTATTACCAAAAGATAGATTTTAGAATGATTAAAATAGCATCTTTTCCAGGTCTTGCCTAGAAGAGTGATTTGTGTGTGGGAGGGAACCATATTATATTAAGCCCCCAAATGGACATGTATTTGCCCGGGGAACATGAGCATTCTTCCTGCTGTACTTCTCATAATACAGAAAGCACATATTTCATAGAAATTATCTTCATGAAGGACACATGTTATCTGCGACGTAACCCCAGTGACAATGCCTCTCATCATTAGCCACATCCACATCTTTATGGGGTCACTGCTGGTAAATCCTATCCATGGAATGCCTTGCACTTCACTCTGGGGATTTTGTTCTTAAATGAAAGGGTTATTGGCTTTTTTATTTTTATACAATTTTATAATTGAGTTCTGGCTTGTAGGTTCAGAAGCTCCATCTCCCATTTTAGCCCTAGTCAGTCTCTTCTTGATATTATAAACACTTTTTGTAGTGTTCACTTAATGGATTCAGAGAGAAGTCCCACCGGGAAGGCCTATTGTCAAGATAATACTACAGCTTTAAGTTCCTATTAAAGTCTGCATGAACTTGGATTACTACATCACTGATAATTATTGGAAAGTTAGCAAAGCCACTAAGCTATGCAGGTCTTCACACTCTTATAGCATAAAAGAAAGATTAAACTGCAAGAAACCAGTATTTTTCTGGGGTTAGGCAATCAGTAAGAAAAAAAATTTAAACCCTACAACTCTATCTGTTTTCATACATTTTACAAAACGTTTTATATAAATGCCTGAAAGAACTCAAGATACCTATGCTTAATTATCACTAAAAAGGATTAAAAACAGCAAGAAAATTATTTGTTAGTCTAGATTTAGTAATAGAGATCTGTGCCAGTATACCACAAAAAGATATTTATTTTCCTCTGCTATTAGTGGCTGAATATTTAGGATACGGGATGGTGCCAATGTGAGCTTTTCTTATGGAGTAATAACAGCTTAGGAAATAACTAAGGCAGGGGCCACTGGGAGGGAAGGAAAGGTTTCAAAACTCTTCTTGCTAAATCCTGAATGCCCCCTTCTCTCTTTCTCCCATATACATCACATATGTATTCACTGTTGTTTGGAGCTGAAAAAAAGAATCACGTACATTGAACTGATGTAAGGTTGTCCCTTAAACATTGCAAAAAGGATAAAAGATAAAAGAAAAGGTAGATCTGCAAAATCTGCATATATTGATCTATTTGTATAGATGATTTAAAAAAAAACTAAATAGGAATACAGTTCTTCTCACCATAAGGAGAAAATTAGGTTCCTAAGATCTTCATGTCTGCTCAGACTGCCTTCTGGATATCAAAGGTAGATGGCCAACTTCAAACACAAGGCCTATAAATGCTTTGATTACATTAATATTTTGCTTGCCCAGTATAAATAATCCAAAACAACTAACAAAATGCAGATCAAATAACAATACTTAAAGCATTAAAATACAAAAAATCAATTGCAAATAAAAGTGCTTTTAATGTGTTAGACAATATACAAAGCATCTTTTTGAACTGTTAAACAACCCCCTTTTTTTCCAGACTCAACCAATGGTTTTGGCTGCTCCCTGGTGCTTTAATGATTCAAAAAGAAGTGCTTTGGATGTGCTCCCCTGTGTTCTGAAGCAACCCTTTAGAAGGATTTACTCAGCCCTACAAGAGATAAGGACTTTTAACTGTGCTGCGCTGAAAACTTTCTTCCAGTCTTTCTGAATGATTTCTTCCATTACATTTTGTTCTTCTGGTTTTCTACCTTATATTCAAGGTGCTACAGAATGTTTTGAAATTACTGCTGGTTGATATGAAGTAGTAGAGACTGTTATTTTCATTTTATTTTATTTTTTTAGTTCCACATCTCTCTAGCAGGCTGATTTGAAAAAGCCCCATGAGATGAATTCCCTCATGACATCTTCCCTAGTGATTAGTTAGCATCTGGGAAACCAGAGAAGTTGAAGAATGCTAGAAAGATGATTGCGATGATTATCACAATGAAAAATACACACTTGTGTGAGCTACCCCTCAGCTATTTTGTATAACTAAAAAGTCAACACCTGATCAATGAGAATTATTTTTCTTCTCCTTTGAAAAACAAAACCAACTACTTTTCCATTAAATTAAATTGACATTTGAAAAAATGTTTGGAAAAAATGCAGGGGAAAACTATCAACACAGCATTAATTGTTTCCTCCCCCAAAACCTTGCTATTTCCTTTCTAATCATAATTTAAAAGGGTTAAATTGGAGGAAGGTAGTTATGGATGTCCCATCTTTCAGTTCAAGAGCACTTATAGGAGATGAATAATTGGAGATTGAGTTATTCCTCAAACTTCCAAGGGTCTGTATCTGTCTGAATATATATACCATCGAGGAGGAAGGAAGGAAGGAAGGAAGGAAGGAAGGAAGGAAGGAACCCTCTTTTAGGATTCTTCTCCAGAGGTACGTAATACAGTAGAATGATGCAAACTAATCCCCTATTGTTTATTAGCCTCTGGCATGGGGTTTGTACTGCACAGTGCCAAACATTCATTTTCTCATCACTTTCACTGTGCCCTTTTCAAGAATATTTGTATAGATTAATGGAAGTTCTTTTATGTGTGAACAAAATGGACAGATGCTCACTTTAATGCTTTTGTGTAATTCAGGTAATGCTTACCCTGGCAATGGATGACTATTCCATTCAGATGTTTGGGACCCATTCTATTCATTTCTTCTTCACTAACTAAGAAGGGTTCACCATATTTCTTCATTGTTGTTGGTGACAATCAGTGGTGACTTTCCCCAGATTTTCATCATGCACTTTTCATGAAGATAGGCTACAAGTACCCAAACTTAACTAGCTGCACTGTTTTAACTTGCCTATGTCAATACTTTTTTTCTTATTTCCTAATCACAAGTTTAAGACACTAACATGTTGTAGTTTATAATTAATGTGAAGGATTTTTTTTATCCAACCCCTAAAAATATCCATTCTGCAAACCTAGAGAGGTTGTTACAGATGTATACAGAAATGAACAAAGTTCTTACTATTATCCTGCATGGCTGATGGTTAGAAGAAATGCCTGGACATAAGAAAAGAATTTCTGAGCTAAACTAACAACTCTGTAAATCTTTTACATTTTTTTTTTTTTTGGAATATCTGATGAAATTTTCTCCTCTTGCACAATAGGCTTTTGTAGTATTTCTTATTAGTGAGAGCTTGAAGCCTGCCTGCATTAAACATTAATCCTTTGCATAATGAAACTGTGAGAATGGATTTTTATGAAATTTCACACATTTGTTAGTCTGGTAAGGAAGATGCTCATTTTCATGTCTGGCTCTCCAAGGTTTTCTCTGATTTAAAATGAAAAAAAAAACCTTTGAAAACCTTGACTAGATGCAATATAAGGGGACATATTCTTCTTCAATACACTTCAACTGTAAATTGTTTTGGAATTCAAATATCCAGGAAATGCTGGCATTTGAGAGAATATTTTTTACTGTAGACATACAGTATCAAGTTTGTGCTATTAAAAAGGCACTGTGTTTGAATACAATTCAGGCATAGTAAAGTACATTAGGATCCTACTGACTAACATAACAGTTAATAACATACTTAATACTGCCTCACTTAAATTAATACTTAGTTTCAGCTGGATTGGACATTTCTCATTAAATTGGTTTTATCAGGTACATCTATACATTTTCAAGAGGATACAGATTTTGGAATAAGGCCTGCATCCATATTATTGTAAGCTATGAGAAGCCAGGATCATGCGTCACATAGTTTCACCAAACAACTGGGGAACTGCTCCCATTTCTCTAATTTGAAAGGGTCGGTACTAATCAGGCTGAATGAAAAATCAAAAAATCAAATCAATTTATTACGGTCACTGACCAGTACAAGTTGGAATTTTACAAAGTAAACACATTGGGCTTTAAAATATAAACCCTCTGATTTGAAATAGTTTTAAATCTAATTTAACAAGTCCCAATTAAATATTAAAATGCATTTAGATCACGATGTAAATGAGCCCCTTATCAAATTTAAAAACAGTCTTATTCATTTACATTATCATGACTAATATTCTCTGTTGTACATAATTTTAAAAATATAAAATACAAATATTAAAATGAGTGATACAAAAATAAAATATAATATATAATATATATACCACTTAAAATTATTACAAGGAATACCATATTACATTTTCAAATCATAGTCTGGCGTATCTTCATGGCAGCTGCACAGTGAATGAAAAATAAATTGCTAAGCATGGGACAGATTGGTTCCCAGATAAAGGTACAAATAAAACCTTTATTTGAATCATTAATTCACATAAGAATTAAAGCTACAATTCTGTATTTGAGTTTGTTATAAGACCAACTAGCAAATCAAATATTTAATTTTATAACAAATCCCACAACAGTTGGGTAAGGCTGCCTGAGACTGGATTCATACAATGCATTAAGCCAAGCTTACCATGTATGAATTCAGCCATTCTAGTTTGTAAGCAACTGTTGTTTGTGTTATTGCATTTGGTTTGACTTCCTTCTGAATACGCCAGCATAAGATTATGCTACAGATGTTAATGTTTCATATTATTAAACTGGTAATTCTTCACACTATACAGTTCCTATTAGAATATACGTTCACAAATCAAGATATCTGAGCAGGATAGCATCCCTACCGTAGCTTAAACTACTATTTAGGTGGTGGAAAAGCCTATTGTCAGGTACAGAGGCAAGATATAAGCATTTCAAATAAATAAAATGTATATTGACATCAGAACTTTTAGGACTGTATTGCTGGAAGGAGAGTAAATTAGTTTTATGAACTCAAATGAAGAGTGGCTTGTATTCCGTTTCAGATCACTTCAGCACAGGAAGGTCTTGGCAACTGCAGGATTTCCCCTTGATCATAAGATACTGGCCTTCTCATTTCCAGCCCTACATTTTCAACAATCTTATGCCAATAAGGGAAATTTATTTATTTATTTGTTTATTTATTTATCAAATTTTGTCACTGCCCATCTCCCCCCTCAAGAGGGACTCTAGGCGGTTTACAATAAAAATGGTCAATTAAAACAATAACCATAAAATATAAATATAATATATAAAATAACCCTTCCCTTTCTGGAAAATAACCATGTTTTGATCCTTAATCCAGCACTCAGCCATGCTGTGTAAACTTTACTGAAACTTTAGCAAGGCAATGGGTTCATCTGACCATATCAACCTTTGTAGTTTCCCAAAGGAAAGGCCTGTATCTTAGGGGGATGGCAAGGATAATGTGCTACTGACTGTTCATCAGCTAATTCTCAAAATATTCCTCCTCCTACCCAAAGTGACAGTACATTTTGTTAGACAGCTATAAAACAACAAGAGCCAGGACAACATATCGTGGTTTCTGTCCTCTATGTGCACACTTTAAAAATGTGCTTTATCTTTCAAGGGTTCTCTTATAATATATAACATAATTAATAGCTGAAGGAAGCAATGGATACAGCTTTGTCCTAGTCAACCAATGCATGAATAGTCAACGGCTGAAAAAAATTAAAATTCTGTCAACAGGTCAAGGGCACTTGATAGTACAGAACCAATAAATGCCTCTTTCTCATATTTACACTCAGGTGTTTAAAGAGAATATTTAAGTAATTATCATCTCAGCTTATGTAGAAATCCTTTACTTCCATAAAAGTGGAAGTACTGAATAGGACCTGTTTCTTCTGCCAAGCTTCTGTCATTGCAGTTTCAATCATGAAGTGTTTTTGCTGCTGATTTGGCTGTTATGGAAGGAAAATGACCTGTTAAAGCTGTTTTCAGGAGCTAAGCATTTTGCATATATCGTAATAAAATGCAAGCCATAAAGAGAAGTGGGAAGGATTAAATGTAGTAAAAGTCAGTACAACTGTGTTTAATTTACATTTTTCAGAATACAGGAAAAGAAATATGTCAATATTGGAACAGGAATCCAGTGAAATGATTGCAAACTGGTGAATTTTGAATGGTGAGGTAAAAGATAACACACCACATAGTCTGCTAATTTGTATTTATATGCTAACTAAGGAAGAGGAGAAAATATTGTTTCACATGTACGCTTACCTTATTTTGCAGTTTTTGAACGCATAGAACTAATTTTACTTTGGAAATTAGGATTTCTCCAAATTTTGTGATGCAGTTCTTCAGTTATATTGAATTAAAATAAAACAGAAAAATGTATTTAATAATGAGACATTCTTTGCAAAAACACACATATTACTGACTACTGCATAACATGCATTTCTTCCAATGTACACATTTTGTTATGTGGAAATGGGAGAAATAAAACTGAAGAATGAAAAATAAAGGAGACACTGGAAGAAACCAAAACTGATGGATTCATTTTGAAATGCAGTATAACACTTCATGCAGTCCACAAAAGCTTATATCATAATAAATGTGTTCAGTCTTGTAAGGGGCCTGTAGTGGATTAAGGGGACTCTTAATTTTGAACAGATGCTGGCTAGCTGAAGGACTTTGAAGTATCTTCAAACCACAGCCACTGTCCTCTCAAATTAAAGGGAGGGATGAGAAGGGGGCGCAGATAGAGAAAATTAGGAGCTTCTTGGTTCTCACTGAATGATGGCTTGGAGACCTTGAAGGAAATAAGCACTTTAAGAAAACAAATTTCACATGACTGGGCTTAAGGATTCAGGCCAAAAGTTTAGAAAGCCCTGGGAGAACTGGAACCAATAGTTGGCAGGGAATGTTTAGTCAGCCATATGTGGGATATTTTATTTCTTTTATGTGCTGGCTTGTTAAATTTTAGGTAGTTTTATATCAGCTCCAATTCTTGTTTTTCTATTTGTTTGTTCAGACTGTTCACAGATTATTACTACTATAGGTAGTCCTCGTTTAGCGAGCACAATCGGGACCAGCCACTTGATTGTTAAGTGAAGCAGTCGCTAAGTGAAACCATGATTGTGCTTATGGTCTTACTTCAGCTTTCCTTTCCTTTCCTGACCTGCGAAGGTCGTAAATGTGAGGATTGGTTGAAAACTTACTTTTTCATCACCATCGTAACTGCGAATGATCACTAAATGAGGCAGTCACTAAATGAGGACTACTTGTACTCTGGTCTGCAGATCTCGGCCTCATGCAATTTGTGGCAGTTAAACTTTTTTCGTCCCAAATCCTTATTTTGTTGCCTTTGTCAAAATAAGTTTCCTTTTTTCCACTTGACTAATCCAGTATTGGGTTTGTAATCTGGCGTCACACACACTCTTGTGTGCTTATGCCTGCCAATACTGGTAAAAAGGAAAAACCCGAAGCTATTCATTTAAAAGCTTATTCTTGGAGATGCAGAATGTCCTGTTCTGCCCCCTTCAATTCCAGGTGAGGATGCTTCTCCTCCTTCTCCTGCTACAGTGCCCTAACTTATTTTGCTGTTTTTATTGGCTAACCTCTATCCCTTGGGTAATACTCATTTCTCCGACTATCCAAATTCACATGTCCTAAATAACACCAATAAGTAATACAAATAATTAAGCAACTTCAATATGCACCAGGAGTTCCCATCCAAATATGATGTTCTCATCACTCCAAGAAAGGTCCTTCTGTTTGTGCAGTGAGATTTTACATTAACGACTCACTTAACAGAATTGAATCTGAATCTTGCTGGAGGTCTGAATATGTTCTGTCCTTTATCAGAGGGTCTATAATGCTAAGCCATTTAAATGATAAAACTCCACACTACTTTGTTCATTTTTTCAACCAGTTTAATTAATGTTTGGCTAAATATTTTTAGGCCTCTACCCCTATAATTTGATTTTAGAGAAGGAATCTCAGAAAATTTAGATAAGGTTGGGTTTATTCTCACAAGCAGAATAAATATTATATTACATGGCATTTCTTTAACACAGATTAATTTGTTAATGCTTTGATATAGTTCAGTCTTAGGTCTGGTAGGTGCTCTATATTATATATACCATTATATATATATTATATATATATATATATATATATATATATATATATATATATATAATATATATATATATATATATATAATATATACCATATATATATGGTAGGTACACAACAACTTCATAAACTCATTGAAAAAATCTGGATGAGGGAGGAGATTCCAGCAGACTTTAGGGATGCCATAATTATCACTCTCTTTAAAAAGGGTGATAGAACAGACTGTGGAAACTATCGAGGCATCTCCCTTCTAGCCACAGCAGGCAAAATCCTGGCAAAGATCATTGCAAACCGTCTCCTATCTGTATCAGAAGACATCCTCCCTGAAACGCAAAATGGCTTCCGCCCTTCCAGTAGAACAGTGGATATGATCTTCACTGCACGACAGCTTCAAGAAAAATGCAAGGAGCAAAACCGCCCTCTGTACATGGCGTTTATTGATCTGACTAAAGCTTTTGATACTGTAAATCGTACTGCTCTCTGGACCATCCTTCTGAAAATCGGATGCCCTGATAAATTTGTGAACATCTTGCGGTTACTCCATGACGACATGATGGCAACAATCCTGAATAACAATGGCTCTCAAAGCGATCCATTTAAAGTGGAATCCGGCGTTAAACAGGGATGTGTTATTGCTCCAACCTTATTCGCTATCTTCATCACTATGATTATGCACCTTGTTGAAGAGAAACTTCCTACTGGTGTAGAAATTATATATCGAACAGATGGAAAGCTTTTTAATCTTAGTAGGCTGAAAGCAAAAAATAAGGTAATTGCAACTTCTGTTATAGAACTTCAATATGCTGATGATAACGTAGTCTGTGCACACTCCGAGGAAGATCTTCAAACTATCCTAAACATCTTTGCAGAAGCATATGAAAAACTCGGCCTCTCGATTAACATTAAAAAAACCAAAGTGCTTTACCAGCAAGTTTGAACCAATCCCTCTGCAGCGCCATCAATCCAGCTTAAAGGTGTGTCACTAGAAAATGTCGATCACTTTTCTTATCTCAGCAGCCATCTATCTACAAAAGCCGACATCGACGCTGAAATTCAGCATAGCCTGAGCTCTGCGAGTGTAGCTTTCTCCCGAATGAAGCGTAGAGTGTTTGAGGATTGGGACATTCGCAGGGAGACAAAAATGCTTGTTTACAAAGCCATTGTACTGCCAACCCTTCTGTACACCTGTGAAACATGGACCCTCTACAAACGCCACCTCCAACTTCTTGAAAGATTCCATCAACGCTGCCTCCAAAACATTCTGCAAATTACTTGGGAAGATAGGCGGACTAATGTTAGCGTATTAGAAGAAGCGAAAACCACCAGCATTGAAACAATGATCATCCAACATCAACTTCTCTGGACCGGTCATGTTGTTCGAATGCCTGACCATCGTCTTCCAAAGCAGCTACTTTACTCCCAACTTAAGAATGGAAAACGGAATATTGGTGGACAGCAAAAGAGATTCAAAGATACTCTCAAAGCTAATTTAAAAAAATGTAATATCAGCATTGAGAACTGGGAAGCCCTAACTCATGAGCGTTTCAATTGGAGGTCATCCTTTATTAATGGCGCTATGGACTTTGAAGAAGCACGAGTACAGGGCGAAAAGGAGAAAAGAGCTAAAAGGAAGGCACATCAGGCAAACCCTCATCATGACCGTCTCCCACCCGGAAACCTATGCCCTCATTGTGGGAGGTTGTGCGGATCCAGAATTGGCCTTTATAGCCACTTACGGATCCACCGTTAAAATTTTACCTTTGGAAGACAATCTTACTCGGCTACGAGTGATCGCCAATGACTGAATGAATGAATGAGGTGCTCTATTACTCCCAAAGCGATTGTCTTCCCTAGCAAGGATTTTCTCTTGAGATGAGAGCATTTTTTAATTTATAGCATGGCAATAACAGCCTCCATTTAACAAATGGCAGCATGTTTTAAGAATTTAAGCATTGTAGTAAAAACAGTGTAGCGGATAGTTCAGATGGTTCTTCCCAACATTTCCCCCCCCCTAAAGTATGTAAAACTGAGATCCATGACCCACAGAATTCCCCTTCCAGATTTACAAAGTTGTTTCTAGCTATCCCATCTCCCCAGGCCATACCAGTTTTCTCCAGGCCTATTAAAACATGATGGCTCAGTGGAAGGGGTGTGATGGCTCAGTGGTTAAGACACCAGGCTTGTCGATCGGAAGGTTGGCGGCTTGAGACCCGAGCACCGCGTGACGGAGTGAGCTCCCGCACTCGCCCCAGCTCTTGCCAACCTAGCAATTTGAAAGCATGCAAATGCAAGTAGATAAATAGGTACCACTTTGATGGGTAGGTAACAGCGTTCCACACGCATCATGCTGGCCACATGACCGCGGAAGTGTCTTTGGACAGCACTGACTCTTCGGCTAAGAAACGGAGATGAGCACCGCCCCCTAGAGTCGGACATGACTGTGCAGGGGAAAACCTTTACCTTTACCTTTACCTCTTATTAAAATGACAAAGCAATTGACTATTGCAATCTTGACCATACAAATGATCATTCAAGCTGAAAAGAAAATAGTCCTTTCCTTAATATTTTTGTTAAAATTGCTATTATTTTAAATAAGTTTCTTGGACTTTTGCCAAATCACAGGAAAGTAGCTCAAACAATTCAAAAGAATTAAAAGATGTACATGTAGTCATTCTAACACATTAAGCACTCTGTTCATAATACCCCAGGTAACAGCACTACATACAATTTGCAAGCATTAAAGATGTTATGAGTTTTATTTTAGCAGTATTGATATGCAATATTGCAGAAGAGAGTTAAGTCAGCATTTTGCATGAAAATCTTGATTCTTCAGCAGTTTATACTTCAGGTGTAAAACATGTACTGTACTTTGTATAGCAACTGGGCAAACAGTGTGCAAGGAAAAGTAAAACAACTGCAGTACGGGGTTCTTTGAACTGAACACATGGGGGTGAATTTCATGCATTTTTTATGATCTGGCTTGTTCCTGGAAAGTAAAGCAAAATGACTATAAGAAATGGTGGAGTGAAAAAAGGTTGCTGAAGTGTTATTAAACGTAAAGTGAAATTTAGTAGTGTAGTGCAGTGCTGAAAGGGAGCAGCATATTTCACATAAACTTTTACCCACTATGAAGCCTCCCCATTCCCATATCAGCAATAACTAGATAGAGCTACAAAATGGAATGGAACTTTTCTCCCTTCCAAAAATGAGGATGGGAAGCATTTCCTTGATTTTATGATGTTATCACATACTTAAAACCAATAGGTTGCACAGGATCCTCATATTTTCCCCCAATTGTAGCTGAGGCCCAATCCAGGGATTCTGCTCTTCACTAATCCACCCGTTCTCTTCTCCAAAGCTTCAAAGTTATTGTTTCCAGAGCATGCACGGTTCTCCAGTGCTTCCCAGAATTGCCACTTCGTTACATCAGCTGATATTACACCAAGAAGCGAGAGGAGGTTCTGCGACAAAGAAGGTGAGGGCTTTGCTTTGGGATTTAAGTTATCTCTACAGACTAGGTAACAGTCAGTTAGACAGGGCATTTTAATTTCTTTAGTCTATGTATATTAGAAGCCTTATTCTCTCTAATTCCTAGGTCTTTCTGCAAGCAGGCCATTCTGTGTAATTTCAGACTGAGTTCCAAATTCACTTTCTCTTTATTAATTTCTTGGGAGATAATGTATAATTTGAAAGCAATTTCTCTCCAAGATCATTGTGGATCAGTACCATTTTGTGATTTGCCAAGAACACTGCATGTATTTCTGCAAATCAAACATGATATATCTTTTGATTTCTTTTTTTAAAAAAGTTTGATTTTGTTTACCTATTGTGAGGTTGATTTTTCTCCAGAAATGGGTAAGAAAGGGTGAACCCACTAATCATATATCTTTAGACTACAAGGCCAGGAGATTGCTTTATAGAAATATTTATTTTTCTTTCTTTTTTAATCTTCACATTTTATTCACAGAAGGGCAATACAGGTTGTGAGAGCCCTATTTCTCTTACACACAGGATTATGGGTAGGATATCTGGTGTGGTAAAAGGTGTGGTAAAAATCTGGTGTGGTAAAAGGGGCATGGTGGCTCAGCAGGTAAGACGCCAGGCTTGTCGATCGGAAGATTGCAAGTTCAGAGGTTTGAATCCCTAGCCCCGC
The DNA here is from genome assembly GCA_023362775.1 of Charina bottae. Taxonomy (NCBI): domain Eukaryota; kingdom Metazoa; phylum Chordata; class Lepidosauria; order Squamata; family Charinaidae; genus Charina; species Charina bottae. The sequence continues at coordinate 209,390,509 of JALMGJ010000002.1, read as the reverse complement.
ATGATGGAGTGAGCTCCCGCACATGCCCCAGCTCTTGCCAACCTAGCAATTCAAAAGCATGCAAATGCAAGTAGATGAATAGGTACCACTTTGGTGGGAAGGTAACAGTGTTCCGCGCATGTCATTCCGGCCACATGACTATGGAAGCATCTTCGGACAACACTGGCTCTTCGGCTAACAAACAGAGATGAGCACCGGCCCCTGGAGTCGGACACGACTGCACAAATGTGCAGGGGGAACCTTTACCTTTACTATCTGGTGTGGTGCCTCCAGAAGATAGGTGATGGCAACAGGAACTACCAAGCTCTATCTCAAAGAGGGGCAAGTGGGGCCAGGGTATGTTGACCCAATGGGCTTCTTGGGTAGGAACTTTGAAACTTCCAGCCTTTCATCCTATGGGTCCAGTCATGCTGCTACATGCTTTGTGCTTACATAATTGGAAGTTGATGACACTGGAAGGGAGGACAGGGGAAGTCTGAAAATGTTGATAAGCTCTATGTAGTCGTGTCTTTCATTTAGTTATATTTGTTGAGTTGCAAGCAGATATCAGAGACATGAGTCAGAAAATCTGAGTCTACAAATAAATAGGCCAGTGCCAGGAAGGCAAAGTTGATTTCCAAACAGGAAGTCTTTCCAGGAGGGACCCACAGCCTATCTGAGTGAGCAGGGCAATGTAATGCTTGAAAAGTCCTTGCTGCTAGAAAGATATTCCAAGATCCCTCCTAAGAGATATTCCTAATTGTCCCTGGTAACTTTTGATAATGGCCTCTCTTATCACATTGGCAATTACAATAAAAACACAGGTCAGTGTTTCACAATTATCATGGCCTATGTTGACCATTTGATGACTGAAGTATTGTTACATATGACTTGCATACTGTATATGAACCAGCACTCATATATTGAACTTTAAATAAATGACCACAGTCAAAGCCTTCATATTTTTTCTTCGGCTCAAACACTGGTAGTTTCTAACTCCAATCAGTCTCAGTATGTCCTATACTGCTTTCCATGGCAGAAGAGAACTTTTAGCACCCCGTGCAAATGCACTAATGACTAGGTACAAGGTCTATAGGCCCAGCAGTTTCTCCTCCAACTTCTGCCATCATCCCACCGTCCTCTGTGCCCTAAATGGCAGAACATCACTGATTACAGTACAGATACCTTATACCAAAGCTTTCCAAACTTTTCATGTTGGTGACACACTTTTTAGACATGGATCTTTTCGTGACACACTCTTACAGCAGGGCATCATTTCGTGACACACTCTTACAGCAGGGCACAAGGCAGGCACTAGGACCTGCACGGAATCACAGCTGGTTTGGAGGCAGCAAGGCACAAGGCAGGCATAGAATCTGCGTGGAAGTCAGGAGGCAGCAGCAGCCGTGACACACCCAGACACTGCAGCCGACACACTAACGTGTCCCGACACACAGTTTGGAAAGCTCTGCCTTATACATTCAGTTCAAACAGCAGAGGGATCAAAGAGATTGATAGAACTATATATGCACATATGAATCAGTTTCCAACTGATAGAAACAACTATAAAAAAACAAAAAGACAAGTGTGTGTGCATGTGTGTGTGTGTGTGTGTATCATTAACTCCCTGGCCAGTGGGGACATGTGTAAACCCAGGAAACCAATTAATTTCTCCCCACCAAACATAATCCCACTGACAATTGCAGTATGTCTCATAACTCAATAGTGCTATGTCTTCCCTAAGTCCATGATTTCATATGTAATGCAGATATCCCATCATGCATTTAGCACCTTCCAGTAATGTCTCACAGTTCCTTGCAGCAAGAATAAGCCTCTCTCTTTTTCAGCCAAGGTAATGAATGGGGAAAGATAAAGATTGATGCAATACTATTCTCCCTTCTGCCTTCCTCCATAAACCTTCAAAATGTAAATGCAAGTTAACTAACCTAAGAGACACTGTTTTCTCTTACTCTAACCCTAATTTTCACTCACTGTAGTTACTACAAGGAATTGGTTAAGTGGCTCATACCAAGGCTCCTCGGTGAAATAATGTCTGTATGTGGCTGTGCCCCTGCCTGTCTGCTGGCAGATTTTTTTTCTTGTGGATAGGCCCATCTCGGAAGTAACTTCTTGAAGGGATCTGCTTCAGTTACTAACTTGCTACCCTGTTCCACAGTGATATTCTTATCATAAGAGGATTAGACAACAAAAAATGTGAAAACATACTTGCACAATTCTTCCCCTCCTAACATGATAAGGATTGGTGCAGCTGTGTGTCAGTAAGAAGGACACACTGAGCTACAGGTAGACGTCCACAAACAAACCAAGTGGAAGACAAAAATACTTCTTGACTCCTTCTCTGGTGTTAGTCTGCAGGACCTTCCTAGCTTGTTGGACTCAAACCTTGACTTTTATTTTTATTTCATTTTCATAACTTTTCTTCTATTTTTCCCCTCCACTGTGATGCATTACTCTTTCTCAAGTCTTGGCTTTCCACAGATGCACAGCCATGCCTTGATTGAACAGGATTTATTTTGAGTGCCAGCCATCATAGCCCAGTGCTATAATATGTGCAGCCAGTAGGCAATGGAAAATATGTCCTTCTCTAAACACAAGATAGGTGAAACCTATTTGTTGGGACAGGAAAGTGCATGAAAGGACACAATTCATGGTGCCCCAAAGGGAAAATATGATGTACTGTCTCAGACAAAGTATTAATCATAGCTGAAGTTTCTGGACAATAAAGGAAAGTAATTGTGGTGAACAATCTCTCTTCAAGGATAAAAAGAGAAAATAAAGAACTAGCAATATTACATGAGCTGGCTTAGCTTCAGACAGCATAAGCTAACAGCATCCAAGAGATCTCATTTGGAAAGCAGGTTAATAATAGCTACATGGTTTATTGCAGCTAAAGTAATTTTTCCTCTGATGGTGTCAGGGTCATTTTTCTGTATGCACCTGTCTCCCTGTAAACTTGGCAAACCTGTAGTAAGTGAAAGCATTTGTCTATTTAGACACAGTCAGTTCACAAGGTCAGACCATTTCTCCTCAAGAAAAGAAAACACTAGCATGATCTCAAAGCCCCCCAGGAACTCGATGTGCAGACAGCGGTATCATTACCACGGCTCAGAAGACACATGAGCTGTTAGATGTCCGATAGGAACCAATCTCAAGAAATGAAACACAAGCTAAGTGATGGACCTTTGGAATTCCTCTTTAAAGAGATACACAGTCCACACTAAAGTAGCTTCATTGAAAAAAAGAGACCATGTGTTGAAACTATATGTGACTATAGTTATCCCAGACAGAGCCAGTTTGGTGTAGTGGTTAAGGCATCAGGCTAGAAACTGGGAGACTGTGAGTTCTAGTCCTGCCTTAGGCACGAAGCCAGCTGGGTGGCCTTGGGCTCGTCCCTCTCTCTCAGCCCTAGGAAGGAGACAAGGGCAAACCACTTCTGAAAAACCTTGCCAAGAAAACTGCAGGGACTAGTCCAGGCAGTCACCAGGAGTCAATACTGACTTGAAGGCACATGTAAAAAAAGTTATCCCAGAGACTCTTGATAGCTACCAGGGGTGCTGTTCCTAAGAAAACTGGTTGTGAGATTCTATTTGTGACATTGGGCACCAGGGATCAGATGGGACTCTGCTACTACACCAACCTCCATGCTACATAGCAGCCTCCCTACCTGTGCTGCTTGATGCCATAGCTGGGTTGGCACTGAAGTTCCCTAGCCTTTGGTCTGCAGGATTTTAACCTGCTTTCCTTGGTCATGGAGTCAAAAGTGGCACAGGAGTTCATGGCCACCATGGCAACCATGGGCTTGATCCAGATCACTAAGGGCCCAACACATAGTGGGGATCACATGTTAGATCTGACATGGCAAATGGGCAGTGACAACATGATCTGGAGTTGGGGGATATTATCATCTTTCCTTTGTCATGGACTGGAACATTCCCTGTTAATTTTGGAGTTTTATGTGGCTATTTCCCATCACAGGTTTTCAATGACAGGTATTCAATCAGTCCACCCCAAGTGCTTCATGGATCTGGCTGGGTTTAAGAGAAAACGTAGGGGCGTCCTTAACAACCACTTTGGATTGGATCGCACCTAAGAGAACCCTCTGCTCATGGATTCCAGTGGGTCCTCTGGTTTTTAGAGGAATTCTGAAAGATGATGCAGCAGAAGTGACACCTAGAGTGACACTGGAGAAAGAGGAAGCAAGTCCAGACAAAATAGGGTTAGAGCCTATCTTAAGGATTACTTAAGATACTTAGGAGCAGCAAAACATAATTATTCCTCTGTTCTTATTGTGTCCACTGATTGCTAGTCAAGGCAACCCAGTTCCTTCTGGGTAAGGAGGGGGTAGGGGAGCATCTGCAAGGTCACTGGGATTTTCTCAGCATCTCTAAGTTGGATTCCAGCTATGCACATCTTATGGAGTTGACTGAGACATGCCCATGTCTGGGATGTTTAAGACTGTAAGCCCTGGGGATAGGGACAGGTTCCTTGGAGCTGTTAGTGTGGCTACCTGTGTTTTAGAACAATGCTCCTCCTTATTGGTTAAGATCTCCGGGGAGGTGTCATGTAGTTAGGTCCATTCAGTCATAAATACATCTGTAAGAAAGGGGGCGGTCCTGTTGTATCTTAAGGAAGCAGTGGTCTTCCTTCTTGAAAAAGGCATCATTGGAATGAATAATGCTGGACAAATTTTGTCCCATCCCATCCCCTTTGCTCAAAAAGAATTTTTTTTTCTTTTGAGCAAAAATTGTTAAGAAGTGGTTGGCTTGCAGCTCCCAAGGCTCTGGAGGCCCTGGATCCCTTTCACTCTGGATTCAAACCAGGACATGTCCCTCCTTAGTTCTCACAAAGATAAAGGGAGAGAGGGGGGAAGCGTATTCAGACTTGCAAGATGTTAGAGTTCTTGTGTTGACTTGGCGAATTATTCCTGTACAAAGCAAAGCGTTCTCATGGTGACGTGAACGCCAGGTGGCTAGATAACAGAGAAGCCTTGGCTTTGTTTACATCCTCATGAGATAGGGAGCGAGAAGACCGTGTTATGGCTAGCAATGGAAATCTTCCCATGAGAACAAATCCTCCTGATTTCCTTCTGTGGGAAGCCTTGTCCAGGCCCCCTGAGCAAGGAGGGGGGGAACTCAGTGCTTAGATGCAGGTCATGCTGTGTGCTTTAGGCCTAATGCTTTGGGCCTAGTGTGTGTCACAGCTAACATCCAGCCAATCAGAAAGCTAGAAGAACTGAATATACAACCATGCAAAATGGTGTTCTATGCTTCTTGATTTCTAGTGTCTTTTAGCCATGTAGTTCTTCACGTGTTCACTTCCCGTGGACTGGGCAGAGTGAGCTATGCCTGGCTTTGGGTATAGGCCGTGGCAGAAACTCTGGCCCTGGGATCAATACACGGAACTCTGCTTATAAGTTTCTTTTGTTTTTCCTTTTACAATGATGTGTCTTGTATATTCATCTTTTTCATTTTTGCGATAATGTACTGTATCTGCATTATTGCCTTATGCTACCAGTAAACACTGTTAGCCCTAACAAGCTGCATTCTTGTCTGTTTATTCTCAAGCCTCGGTTTTTCCCCTTTAAGCCAGCGTATATCCCATCAGGTTATGTTGCCCAGAGAGAAATTTGCGTTTTCTTTGCTGCGTTGGACCTGGCTGTAAAAGGGAGTTTGTTTTTAGAGGCTGGTTTCGGAGTAAACATGTTTTCTTTGAGTGGTCAGCAATGGCTGAACAGTGTCTGGTCAGTCTGCCATTTGAGGCTTTAGATGGCACAAACTGTCTGACCTGGTGTGTGGAGATGGAATCATTCTTTTTGCAAGAAGATGATTTGTGGCAGTATGTGGCAAATCCACCTCCAGAGGATCCCTGGAGGATTCAGAGGGTTCTCTCTGAAGAAGTGCAAGCATGTTTGGACTGTGCTTATGGCATTTTTGCTTTTGGGACTCAACTCCTCTGAATGGAATTATCTCAGCTACTGCATGTCAGCTACTCAAGGACTGAGTAATGGGTGCTGAGAAGCTGTTGGAGCCTTTAATACACAGTGGAACTCTGTTGCCCTTGGTGGTCTATTAAGACAGCTTTATAGTTTGAAGCTGCAACCCGGGTGAGACTGTGATGACCCACCTTGGTGAGTTCAAGACTTTGTTTGCTGCATTTGAACAAGAAGGCATGTTTTTCTGGGGCTGTGAAAAAAGCATGCGTGATTTTGTCAAGCCTGGAGCTACTGGTCGAGATTATTTGTTGTGGATTATTTTACAAGCCACTTCCAGGAGCCGTCTGTTGCTGTTGTTCCTGAGAATTCCAAACAAAGCGTTTCAGCTGAAGTAAAACCTGGTATGGAAATTACATTTGCTGTGGTTTGGTGTGATTCTACAAGGCTGTTCCCTGCCCCGTCATCCAGCGGATGCTGTCAGTGCAAGAAGCCTGATTTACGAATGGAGGGGAAGCCAGAAGCCAGACGTCAGCTAAACAACGAATCCGAGTCTTCTACTCTGCCGGACTGCTGTTTGTAAGCATTTCCAGAGACTCTGTTGTTGAATTCGGCTTTCAGCCTTGAGTTCAGCAAGTCATTTTAGCTGATATTTCTGTGATAAGTGATAAGAATGTGTATGTGTACACTTGTTTTTCTCTCCTCAGTGTTCCAGCCCTGGTCAAGTCTGAGTGCAGGTGCTGAATGTTTCATTGCGATATGAAACTGCTTGTGTTGAGACTGAGTGTGTTAGAGACAAACCTGTAAAATCAAGTGTGTGAGATGCTGTGGAGATTGTGTGGACAGGACATTGTGTGTTTAATGTTTCCCCACATCATAGATGCATCCATAAAAGTTTTCACAAAGTACTGGGGTATCCCAGGATGGGAGAGTGTGTCTCAGATAGCCAAATGCATTCTGAGTTAGAACCCAGGAAATGTGCAAAAGTTTCTTGATTGTGTTGTGTGTAAACAATCTAATATCAGGACTGCATCTGTTGCTAGGCAAAGTGACAGAGTGTTAACTAGACCATTTCAGTTGGTTCATAGAAACCTAGTTAGCCCCCATGTCCCAAGTAATGGTGGGGTGCGAGTTTCATGTTCCTTCTGGTTGATGATCATACCTGCTTGTGTTGTTGCTACTTGTTGAAGTCTAAAGCGAAGGTCTGTGCTCGCTTTGAAGTGTATGTAGCAAAAGTAGGATGGAAATATGGTTATCTAGTAGGTCAGTTCCAGTCTGATTGTAGTGGAGAGTTCCTGAGCCATGTGTTCTAGAATTGGCTTTGCAGGAAAGTATTCTCCCAAAGACTTGCCAATGTTGGAATTCTAGCTGAGTGTTGGTGTTGTGAATACCATAAGAATAGCCTGATGTTAGTTGCTCAGGTGCCATCCCATGTCTGGGGAGAGGCTACCTTGACTGCAGTGTGTTTCTAACTAACAGGTAGTAGAATTCAACTGTAAAAAGAAGTTCATTATTTTTCTTTGGTATGGCAAGCGCCCTTCACTGAAGTACCTGCATATCTGTGAAACATTTGCGTGTGTTCACAACCCCAGGTCACAGAGAAGGAAGAACCAAGGAAGCAGAGTGCTTCAGGTTGTTGGTTGTTGGTTGTTGATTAAAATCCAAGGCTTATCATTGTTTCATTAAGCCATGGTCAAATCCAAATCACCAGAAGTGTTTTATGTTTAAGCAGCCTACTGGTTGGGAAAGGTTGTATGCTAAGGTTGCAGAAGTGTTGCTGCATTGCTAGTATAAACCCACTGTCCATGGTTCAATAGATGGGCAAAAACCAGTTTAGGTTTCTTCTGTTCCCCAGTCTCCGAGTGTTAAAAGGGCCCCTCAGGTGAAGGAGTGGAAATTTCACCTGAGCCGTTGCAGGGCCTGGAGGGGGAGTCAGGTATTAGGGAAAAGAGACAGTGATGGAGGAAGCACAGTGGTCATTCCTCATGGGTCCTCTTATTCCAGGGTGTGAAGCCTGACAGATTTGAGATTTAGCAGATGACAGTGTGTCAAGTTACCTGAGAAAACCCAGTCTTTGCTAGATGTGTTGCCCCTGCCTTTGAGAGGCAAGAAGAACATTGAAACACAGCTGTGGATAGTCAGTTTGAGTTTTGGTGAAGTGTTTTAAAAGTAACCAACCTGTCCTTTGTTTTAGTAAGCTGTAGGTTCCAGATGAGTGTTCAGAAAGACATTTCTTCCTGATAATTCTCTGCAGTGTAAAGCCAATGTTGCCCAGGGATTTCACAAGAAGGAGTTTGTGAACTGTGGATCTAGTGTATGCACCCACAGCTAGGCCAGAATATTTACGTGTGGTGCGTTTTCTGATTGCGTAGCGTGGAAACAGGTGTCCATTTTATATTGTGATGTTGGCACAGCATATTTGAATGTAGATCTCCCTGAAACAGTGTGTGTAAGGCAAAAGTTTGGCTGTACATGTGTGGCAGTTCCCAGACAGTTCATTAACTTAACAGGGTGCTTTATGGATTTTAAAGCAGGCCAGTCATTGATAGCATGGTGCAGATGCTAACTGGGATGTGTAGAACAGTCATGTGCTGTTTTCTGTGTGTACATAAGAAAGTGTAGAAGTTTGTGTAGAACTTCTTACTTATGTGAGTTGTTTTCTGCTTAGAAACTGAAGTTTTCCAACTTGTACAAGAATTTGTCAGTCAGCTGAAATAGAATTGCCAGCTGAGGAAGTTCAGCACAAATTCAAACATTTATCTTGGTGATGAAGTTACAAAAGCCCAGAACAGAGAATCCTATGGTTCTTTACAGAGTGTCATGTGTAAAGGAAGCTTATCCTTACTTTGTTGTATATCACTCTGCAATAACGCAGTGTACATGCCCTGAATTAGTTTTGCCCAGGTAGGGTACCAAGCCTGCGAGCTTGCAAAGGGTTGAAACAGCCCTGCAATTTTCTTAAAATCAAAACAGACCCTTTGCTTCAAACAGAAAGCAGCTAGCAAGGTCGGTTTATCTATGCTGACTGCAGTTTTTGCAAAGGAGGGGGCAATGAGGGCAATGTTTTTCTGTTCCTATCTGACTGTGTTTTATATTACTGCATAAGTTGTATTTGATGTATTTGTATGTATCTGAATAAAACATTGCATAAAGTGTATATTGTGCATTATACATATGTGTAACAAGTGTTTTTAAACCATTTTCTAGTGTTGATGACTATTGGTTGTAAAAACTGATAAAATGAAGCTTGTAAATGAATACATGTACTAACCGTTTTTTTCTTGTTTCTGTAAAAATGTGTTTTTGTTACTCCCATTGTACAGAAAAATTCGGGAGGGGTGTTAGAGTTCTTGTGTTGACTTGGTGAATTATTCCTGTACAAAGCAAAGCGTTCTCATGGTGACGTGAACGCCAGGTGGCTATATAACAGAGAAGCCTTGGCTTTGTTTACATCCTCATGAGATAGGGAGCGAGAAGACCATGTTATGGCTAACAATGGAAATCTTCCCATGAGAACAAATCCTCCTGATTTCCTTCTGTGGGAAGCCTTGTCCAGGCCCCCTGAGCAAGGAGGGGGGGAACTCAGTGCTTAGATGCAGGTCATGCTGTGTGCTTTAGGCCTAATGCTTTGGGCCTAGTGTGTGTCACAGCTAACATCCAGCCAATCAGAAAGCTAGAAGAACTGAATATACAACCATGCAAAATGGTGTTCTATGCTTCTTGATTTCTAGTGTCTTTTAGCCATGTAGTTCTTCACGTGTTCACTTCCCGTGGACTGGGCAGAGTGAGCTATGCCTGGCTTTGGGTATAGGCCGTGGCAGGAACTCTGGCCCTGGGATCAATACACGGAACTCTGCTTATAAGTTTCTTTTGTTTTTCCTTTTACAATGATGTGTCTTGTATATTCATCTTTTTCATTTTTGCGATAATGTACTGTATCTGCATTATTGCCTTATGCTACCAGTAAACACTGTTAGCCCTAACAAGCTGCATTCTTGTCTGTTTATTCTCAAGCCTCGGTTTTTCCCCTTTAAGCCAGCGTATATCCCATCACAAGATTCTATTACTGTAATCTTATGATAAAAGTACTATTAACATTCATAACTTTGGTTTCCTAGTCTGGTCTACCTCCTCCTTCTTCTTATAGACAGTGAATCAGAGTAGCCTCTGCCTGAGCCACTTCCTAATATTATCTTGTGGTTCTGGACTTAAATAATGTTTCAGCCCCTTTTTTCCTCTATGTGTCTGTCAAGGTCATCTTCCTTACTCTCTACAGCCATGGAGTCAAGCAGCTCTGGCAGGGAAGCTGTTGCATAGCAGGGAAGTTGGTACACAAGCAGCAATCCCATCTGATCCCTGCAGCCTAAATTCACAAAAAGGGTTTCACATCCAGTTATTTGTGGAGCAATGCCTCTGAAAGCCTCCAAAGTCTTCCGGAAGACACCAACATCCCTACTCTCCAATTTCGGCTGATGCCACACCTGAATGCCAGATGAGCACATTTCCATGTGGGGACCCCCACACCCAGCCCGGTCTCAGCAATACTTGCCAGGTCTGCTCTCTCATCCTCAATTAAATCCTGGATGAGGAAGGCCTTATTGCAGATCGACCTGGCATTCAGCAGCATCAGGCAAAACACAAGACCACTGAAGCTCCAATGACCAGACCCTGTGGCAGAGCACAGGGGCTGGAACATGGCACTAGTACTGAAGAGTGAGGCCACCTTCTGTGAGAGTGGCCCACTGTCAGCTCTACAAAGTTGATCAGGCCATCTCCAGTGCTCTCTATACTAATCTCTGGTCTCCTACCATATCTCGCCATGCCTGAGATCACAGTGACATCCCTGCCTGACTTCTCCCCCTTGCAGAACCCATCACCTCCATCTCTTACTCTCCCTCCCTCCCTCATGTTAAGGGGGCCCATCCTATAATACAACAACTCAGTAGGACAGATGCCTGGTCTTAGCATTCAGATGCTTCTGACCAGCACTCTGCACCCCAACACCTGGCCAGTCTGATTATCCATGCTTTCTTCCATACACTCATCTTCCCATCCCCTACCCACCCACCCACTCTCACCCAATGGTTAAGGGGAAAACATCCTTATGCCCCCCTCCAAACCAGCCAGATACTCCCCCTGCCCTCCCCCTCAGTCTCTCACACAAAAAGGGGCAAATGGCTTTCCTAGCCCTCCCCCAGATCACAGTTGCTCACTCAGTGGAACACAAAAACCTGTGGCATAAGCCCTAAACTAGGCTTAACATACCAGGTTTAACATACAGTACCAAGCTTCCTTTGCACAAAGCCAATAAAAGAACAGAATATTCTGCCAAATATTTGGGTCATGGCCCAGCCTACGGTACATCATCAGCTTTGCACGGTGGCCCTAAACCCTCTGCACTAATTTTGTTGGGCCCCATCCCAAAAAAATTGCCCAAACTTTCTCTGAGCTGAAAGCCTTGGCTCTTTGTTCCCACTGTGCATGATTATTCTCCACTTTGGTAAACTTCATGTATGCACATTCTAAACAGATTGTAATATTACATATTATCTCAAAGCTGTCTTACACAAGATGTGGACTTTGTGCTTGTTCAGATCTTCTCCCACTTTTGTATTATTTTTGCTTATTTCTTCTTCCTAAAGGCTATCTGTATAACATTAGGTCTGGAGACAAGAATTCACTTTTTTTGAGGTTACGGAACCTAGTTTTTAAACATTATGGCAGATTTCATAATTCTTTCTTTCTTGTTCTAGACAATCTTCTCCAAATTGGTATCATCCAATTAAGTTGGGCTATAGCACCAATCAACCCTTGCCAACACATTATTTGGCTAGAGGTTATGAAAGTTGCAATCTAACACATCTGGATGGCACCAGCTTGGAGATAGCTAGTCAAAATGTATTTCTAGCATTGTCTGGAAGCCTGTTTCATAATAACAGAGGTATTTTTCCTCCTTTATTATGAGACAGAATGTTATCCAATGACCATTTTATTGTCACTATAAAATGTAGTGCACCACAAATGAAATGTTAATGCAATGCAATTCAATAAACAAAGTTATATAAACAAGCAAATCAAATGGGGAAACTATTTTACAAGTTACAAAATGTTGCTTTCCATCTTAAAATACAATTTACACATCCCTACATTTAAATATAAATGGGCTTCTTTGATCCATTTAGTGTATAACACAAACCTAATTATCTATATCAGGGCTTTCCAAAGTTTTCCCGCGGTGACACACCAACCGCCGTTGGTGTGTCACCGCGGAAAAACCTGGAAATGCTGCCGTTGCGGCAGTGCGCAAAAACCCGGAAGCGCTGCTGCCGCTTTCGGTTTTTGCGCGCCGCCGTGGCTGCAGCGCTTTCGGATTTTTGCATGCCGCCGTTGGTGTGTCGCCACGGGAAAACCCGGAAGCGCTGATGGCGCCCCATCAGTGCTTCTGGGTTTTGACATGACACATCTGGGCCCCACAGGCAACACACTTTTGTGTCGCGACACACAGTTTGGAAAGCTCTGATCTATATACTGGCTAAACTTAGAAATTCTGAAGAATGATCCTTCTCCGAAAGGGATAGGAATGCTACAGATGGATCAATGGGAAAGAATGTGGTTGAAAGGACTGAAATTCACATTGTCTTATAACTAAGACATAATTTTTATAAAATGACATACCATTGGTATATGTCACCAGATAAATTATCTAGGATGTATAAAGGTGCTTCTAATTGTTGCTGGAAATGTGAAAAGCACGAAGGGACATTTTACCATGCATGGCGGACTTGTGAAAAAGTGAAAAAATATTGGGCACAAATACATATGATGATGCAGAGAGTTTAAAAAATCAATATTTGGATGAAACCAATTTTTTTCTTATTAGGACTTATGGATAGTCAAGTAGAAAAGACTTATGGTTTTACATATCGTAACAGCAGTGAGATTATTATATGTACAAAGATGGCAGAATTCAGAAATACCCACAATGGAGGAATGGGTCGTGAAGATGGCAGAACTTGCAGAAATGGCTAAATTGACTTGCTTGATTAGGGAGGGAACAACAACTACTTTTATAAAAGACTGGAAAACCTTTATGGGCTTTTTGCTGAAAATGGATAAAAATGAACTGATGATTTCTGGATTTAACAATTAATAAGGATTGAATATGGGGAGAAGGAAACCACATTATGTAATTTAGAAGGAGGGAAATGGTTTCAAGTATGTCTGTAACTGCTGTAAAGAAGATTGGAAGTCATGTAAGTATTTTTTTGTTTTCTTTTCCTTTCTCTTCACTTTCTATTGTTTTCAATACTTTTCTTTCTTTCTTTCTTTCTTTCTTTCTTTCTTTCTTTCTTTCTTTCTTTCTTTCTTTCTTACTGTCTTCTATATTGTTTCATGTTAAATTTGTAAAAAACTTCTTTAATAACAATTATATTTTTAAAAAGGGGTAGGGATGCTGAACAAACCTATACAATACATAATGCATCCATCAGGAAAAGAAGGGGCAGTTTAGGATACTATGAAATTTTAGTCCATGACACCAAAGCATGCTCAAGAATTAGTTGTGCTTCCAAATGTGGTGTCCGGCATTCATCAATGGCCCTTCCTTTCTTTTGCGTTCTGGACCCAAGTAGAGCACTGCTGCTGCCCCACCTTCCTTTCGCCAGTGCTGACCACCAGCTTCAAGGCCCTGGGGGCTTTACATACAGGCTGTGCCAGTGTGTGGGTCTTAGCCAGTTACCAAGTATATCCACTGATTAAAAACCTCTTAAGTGGGGGGGGTCACTTGGGAAGAAACCTCATAAATGTCCTTCTTTGGAAAAGTAGGGCCAAGTGACAATAGCTACCTCAGTATGCAGCTACTATGAACCGTGGACTATGTCAAAGTGGCTCTTGACATTTGTGGGCCTCAGAGCAATACTTCATTTGGGGCACTGAGTGAAATCAAAGTGGTGAGTTCCTACTTCATGTGAATCAAAGAGTTACTCCTGCTACTGTTAACAGGGAAGTAGATTAGGAGGCCCAGGGATACAGGCGGGCACTCTGCCAAAAACCATCTTAAATCTGAAGCCAGCTACTCAGCCAAGTATCTCTGCTCAAAAGGTGCCATTCAGTAAGCTCATAAATTGGGACAGATGAGTAGTTTCTTTTTACCTACTAAAGTATATATCACAGCCATGCTTAACAATTCCTGTTTAAACCACCTTGCCAGTTAATAAAGGTCAGCCCTACCATCTGCCTCAGGCAGCAGAGCCATTAAGGGAGACAAATTGTCTGTTATTTAATTTATCATTACATATACACGCACATACATATACATAGATATTTCTCTCTGGGGAGGTCCAGATAGCAGTGGTGGCAGTTTGGATTTTCAGCATCAGGCACCAAAATTCTTTGAGCAAATCATGCAGCTAGTTGTTGCATATAGTAAAACAATCTATCATCTGATGCAAAAGCTGTAAGTCTTAAACTCCCCTAAACTCTGTTATTTATGGGCTTCTGGCACCAAATTCCACCAAATGAAGACGAAATACAAAAGAAGTGAAAGCATGCCAGTATGATAAGCTAACACAGTGCTTTCCAAACTGCTGCCGTTGGCGACACACCAACGGCAGCAGCGGCAGCAGCGGCAGCAGCGGCAGCAGCTCGGGGGGGCGCGTCCACAGTGCGGGGGGGCGCGTGGCGGTGGTGTGCACGGAAGCAGCAGCGGCGGCCTCATGTTTTCCGCTAAAACACGGAAGTGCTGATGGCGCACCGCTGCCGTCGTCGCTGCCGCCACCATGCACAACAACACCGCGTGTGCCGCTGCACGGCCGCCATGCACATCCACTTCCGGGTTGTGTCACGACACACTAAACTGTGTTGCGACACACTAAAGTGTCGCAACACACAGTTTGGAAAGCTATGAGCTAACAGAACCCTTAGCAACTGCTAACACAATCAGTGGTTTTGCGGGCCTCTGCTCTATCATCAGCTGATTACATTTATTATCTAATTTCTTTTTTCCTTTTGAATTTTAGAGAATGGAAATATAAGTTTTGTTTTCTTTTTAAAGTAACACAGTTGATCTGTAGTAATCATACCTCTATCTTACATGTCAGGGCTAACTAACATAATGGGGTGAACTTGTTATCTAAAAAGTAAATAAAGAAATTACTGATTACTTTGGACTTCTGTAAAGCTTAGCATGATTGCATGAGCCTAGGGTATCACTCTGAAAACAGGGAAAGGCAGATTCCATCCTCCCAGAAGCCTGGCCCAAATTCGAGTTGATTCCAATTCCATTTGAACAAAACCCCTCTTCAAATGGGGTATTAGAACTCTATTCCACCTCTAGATGTACAGTATTTCCATCTTTCTCCCTCTCAACTTCTCTAACTAAAAGCAAGGATTTAGCCCACACCTTGCCCTGGGGAAAGAGAGGAGGCATCAGGCAGCAGATGATTCATTCCTATATGAGTAAGGCTCTATGAAGCATGCTGAGGATCATGGGGCTTGCACCCAAAATATAAAAAGCACAGCACTTCATTTTCTACTCAGGAAAAACATAGCAGTGCCTTTCTTGTACACATCTGAATCTATTGCCAGCTATTATCAATCCCCTAGGATGATAACTTTATTTTGGGGTTACTATTGTTTGATGAAAGCAGGGCTAATGACATGGAAGAGGGAGATACAATTCAGGCCATTGGCCTTTTCTACTGTTCCTACTCGAACCTGCTCAAAGTGTTTGGAGCATTGAGCTGTAGGGAGGACTTTACTCATCTCAGTGGAGATTGTAGTCTACTCCAGAGTACAAGATAAGCAGATTCTTTATTATATTACATAAGAAAAGAAAAAGCGACATAGTAGATCAAACCAAAGTCTCTCAAGTCAAGTATGCTCTTCTCACAGTGACAAAGAAAATGCCTGAGGAGTCCATAAGCAGGACATGATACCAGCTTCCCAGTATGTTTCCAGTGTTTCCAGTATGTTTCCCGAAATATACTGCCTGTGTAATTGAACAACACATACAGTATAATCTGTGTGACTAGGAGAATCCATGGCTTAGCCACCTTCGGTATGTCAAATCCCATGCTCAATGGTTGGTCACCATTGTCAGATTTGCAGCTGTGATCAATCCTTTAGGACAGAGAGAAGACAGAGAACTAGAAATGACAGAGGAAGTGCCAACAGCTGGGGCTGATTTGGTAGTGACAAATTCCATATTTTAATTATGCATTGTGAAAAGCAGCATTTTCTCATATCTATCCTGATCCTTCAAGCTTCTTTGGATGATCCATGATTCTAGTATTAGGCAAAGAAGATGGCATTCCTAAAGGCCTTGAAGACTGGCTGTTCTCTGAGGCCTTGGGGTAGGGTGGATGGAACCCCTTGCTAGATGTGATTGTCATATGTTCATAGGTTTTGGTGTTAGTGGTCCAGATTTGATATTTTGTTTATTTTCCTTATTATATTTTTATTTATCTTATTGAAATTGAATTTGTTCCAGAGAGAGCGAGCTGCCCTGAGTTGGTCTGGATTGCATACATATTAGTCATGTCCACCCTTCCCTCTTTTTCTAAATAAGAAGCTTCAAATGTAACCTTTTCAGTAACTCAACATGCCTTATACACAGTGTTCTAAGTGTGCTTGCATCATAGATTTCTATAAAAGCATTCCCATATTGTTAATTGTGTTTCCAAGTCCTTTTACCACACTGGATTTCAGTGCCCATCACTGTGCCTATTTCTGTTTGATAGTAAGGAACCAAATTAAATTATACCCAACCAGTGCCAATGCCACTATTTTTCTAAACATTTACATATTTCTCTTTTTACATTAATCTACAATCTCTTTTGTAATTGACACACTATTATTGATTGGAAGGGTTACAGGAGAGGCTTATCATATCTATTTTATATTGCTTAAATTGCATTTTAAAAAAAGATAAACATTGGTCTGCTGACTCTCATTTTTTTGCTGCTGAATTCTGGTAGTGCTATCCTGGGGATTCTGGAAGCAGCATACGTAGGACTGGGGGTTACATGTGACCTATGAACCAAAGAAGGTACCTTGAGGAGTATATTATTTTATTGTTACAAATAAAGAATTCTTTTCTTCTGTGCAGATTTAGGTCTCCTCATGGAATGGACACTTTAGGAAGACAGGCCAATTAAATAAATGGATGTTCAACATGCTTTTGGAGTGAGACTGCCCAAGTGTCCAAGATATGGTCCTTTGAAAACTCCTGTATCTTTTCTACCGTAAGCACTGAGCATATAAATAACTATGTTTACAAGTAGACTAGAACTCTAGAATATTTGGCTAGTTGCAAAGCATAGATACAGTTTATTAAGTGAACACTGGTTATCTGTGATGTATATTTAGATGGTACATTAGACTTTAAAATCTTGGTCTAACGAGTACATTAGACTCGGTTTTCTGTTTATGTCTTTGCGATACCATGGAAACACAATGCTACCTCCTAATGGGTCTCCCCAGCAGTAAAAAAAACCCCACAGTCTTTGTTTATCTGGGCTTCATGTTGCCTTTTGCGTGGAATTTACCATTTCAGTGAGAAAACCGATTGTTTCCCCTCCCCCTCCTCCTGATTTCGCTGACTGAATGAAGGGGAATAAAAAGTAAAGATAAATAGAAAGCACACCTTCCAGGGGCGTTCCTATTTCATCATAATGCCGACAAGATCAGCAACCTACTGGAAGTGGGCCACTTGCACAGAGGTTGCTCTCCAGATTTTAAAAAGCACTGGCTATAATTAACCTTGAGACCATAGTTCCTTAGGTAAATTGTAGTAAAACCCAAAGAACACTTCATATCCTTGCTCAGACTGGAAGCTGATACAAAGCCAGCACCTCCTCGCTGCTCCCCACTCCCTTCCAAATCCAATAGACTATTGGCAGCCTTGTTTTATAGACATTGTAATAACTTTCATTTCCTTTAAACTGCTCTTCCACAGCTATGACAACTCTGGCTTTCCCTGCTCGAAAGCTTATTAGAGCAGACCAAGGCAATCATCCTTCCCATCACCCAAACAATCCAGGAGCAAGGCGAGCACTAGACATACTGTGTAGCAGCCTACCGCATTCACTTGCCATCTGGCACCTGCTGTCTCTGCCTGAAATGAATAAAGTTGTTGGGAGGGGACGTTGTGCCCTAAGACGAAGAGCAGAGAAAACTGATCATTATCCACGAGGAGAAATGGTCAGGTTTAATTAGGCTCCTCAAAGCATCACTAAATCAGAACGAAGCAGACGACGCAGTCACGAAGTGCAGGGTCAGGCAGGCTCCTTGAACCATTCAGCACACGCTGAAGTTCAGGAGAATTTCTGAGGACTGGCTAGCATTTTTAAAACGTGCCATTTCCAGACTGGCCATCATATGCGTAATGTCCTACATAATAATTTTCCCATTATATTTCAAGAACAATGAGGGTTCTACAGAAGCCTCTTACAGTCTCTCAGTTAGAGGATTAATAATGGCAGGTGATCAGCTTTCACCGAAGAATATTTCTTGGCTATTGGGAGGCTCACTTCAAAATGCTCTAGTTTGTGATGCAGGTATTTGAAGAACTGACTATGGAGATGGAGGCAGGGCCAGCCTCTGACAGGGCAATTTAGGTTAGCTGCAACTTCTCAATTCTTGATTACTTTTAAATAAAAGAAACTATTATAATCACACATTAACGTTTAATCACGGTTGGAGCAGCCACAGGCTTACTTTCCCCCCGTTAACTGAGCAAATTCTGCTTCTTTTCCATTTATGTCCCATTATATCCCACAATGTCCCGTTCATGAATTAGTCAAAGCTTGTGTAACATTGTAGTACAGCTGGGATGCAGGAGAAAGATAATTAAGTTTTCAAAACCGTGTAGTCAAACACTGAATTAAGAGGTGTATAAGAAGAAAATTAAGAGGGGAGAATGAGAGAGAGAGAGAGAGAGAGAGAGAGAGAGAGAGAGAGAGAGAGAGAGAGAGAGAGAGAGAGAGAGAGAGAGAGAGAAATAATCCTAAAATAGGCAGTTATTGAATTTGAATAAACTCCAGGAGACAGTGGAGGACAGGAAGGCCTGGCGTGCTATGGTCCATGAGGTCACAAAGAGTTGGACACGACTAAACGACTGAACAACAACAACAAAAAGATTCTGCAACTTACATATGTCAATAAGTGTTCTTGTGATGTTCAGAAGAACGACATACTTTCATAGGACATAATCAAATAATATTAATTTTAAAGCCTTCAGAATAAGGTTGAGGGGGTTGAAATGGGAAGTGGATCTTCCAATTAAGTACTGCTCTGTAGACTTAGTCACAGAGGACTTTACCTCTAGAAGTGGAACCAAAATGTACATACATAGAGAGGCAGGGCATTCAATCACCTAGAAAGATGGGGGGGGGGGGAGAGATAAAAACTGATTTCCTTCTGCTCCTTGTCAGACCTCCCTCCTCAAAATCTGGACTGGAAACAGTTACCCCAAAAAGTGAGAATCCAAGAGCTCTGATTAATAGCATTTATGAGAAGGAAGTTAAAAGTTACAAGACAAGAATTCTACCAAGTACTCTACTTTCCAATGAGGTACGCGCGCCGCATGATGGAGTGAGCTCCCGCACTCGCCCCAGCTCTTGCCAACCTAGCAATTCGAAAGCATGCAAATGCAAGTACATAAATAGGTACCACTTCGGTGGGATGGTAACAGCATTCCACGCGCATCATGATGGCCACATGACCGCGGAAGCATCTTCAGATACCGCTGGCTCTTCGGCTAAGAAACTGAGATGAGCACCACCCCCTAGAGTCGGACACGACTGTGTAGGGGAAAACCTTTATCTTTTTACCTACATACAGGCAGTTTTAGAGTGCCAAAATTCTTGTTGTTTCCTCCTGCTCTTTCTATTCAAAAGGGTGGTTGGTCCTTGTGTGTGTGAAGGAGAAGGAGATTCCATTTTTGCAGCCTTTTGTTAACTGGCACCCCTTTGATCAGTGTGAGAACTCTCATGTTCCTGATGGAAAAAAAATATGGGAGGGAATGGCAGCCTCTATGCATGATGGATGTTTGAAAGATGATAGGTAAATTGTTACATATTAGGGAAGCTATACAGTATATACTATATACCATATCTATATGATTAATAAAATAATATGATGTATATATGTACATCTATTTATGAAATATATATTATGTATTTTTGAAAATGGGTAATGCATAACTTTGGGGCAAAGATTGTGCTTGGGCATTGGTATCCCAGAGATTGCATTCTAAACAGAAAGATGGGTAGACCAAAGACCAAAGATAAATGGGAATTACCTGAATGTAACTTTAATTACATTTACAGTAATTTAATCCCAGACAGCTAATAATATTACTTCCCATGGATTTACTACTTTCCTTTGTATGTCCTTAAAAAAGCTTTTTAGAAGTCACATATAACCTTGGAGCCTTGGTTTACAGTATGTACCTTTTCTCAGGAGAGATACATTATGTATTTATGTAAACCAGTCCATGAGTTTAACCATTTGAAGTCAATTTAACCAAATCCATTTCCTCTCTTTACTGACCAGCTGTTTTCATTTGCGTAACATACAATAACCCATCTTTCACAATAAATGCCATCTTAAATTAAAAATATTCACTGAAAATGTTCTTTTTATTTGGGTTTTCTTGGGTTCTGTTATAGCCTCTACAGATATGAATCTCTAAATTCTGGGTGCTGTCAAAATAAGCATTTGCCCTCTCTCAGCCTCCTATAATCACGTAGACAGACTTTGCTTCCAGTTCAACTCATCCTCCGCCTTCACTTTCTACACATCCTATTTATCAGAATGGCTTGGGTATCACTGGAGCATTTTAGATAAATTGATTTTTACTATACTAAGTTCCCCCTGCCACATTCTAATCCCCACCTCTGCTACAGAAACAAATTGTGCTCTTTTTTCCCCTTCTTTTTTTTCCTACTCTGTGTTTAACACCTCTGAGACACAAGACCAAATCTGGTACAGAAGGTTTTGAAAAGCCTGTGAAACCAAGGCTGTTTATTCCCTTTGAGTGACTCATATTTGTGAAATGGAGCAAATCCATCAAGAACCTTAATATCTGGGGTACAAAAATCCTCACAACCACTAGATGGCAGAAAGACTTCTCTGTTTCTTTTAGATGTCATGTAGTAACCATCCATATTTTTGCAATCCATATATGGCAGCCCTAATCTTAAGATTTTGCTGTTCTGGCTAAATTTATCCTGTCATCATCTATAGTTACTAGTTTTACTTCTTACCTAAGAAATCCATGTTAGACATATTATACCATGGAAGTCACTTAATCAAATCACTATACTGTATTTTTTATCAAAGACTTAACATAGAATATGCATACATCCCACGTGCATGTATATAAAAGCATATACAAATGTCTTATCCCTCATTAGAATAGGCCTGATGCTAACATAAATTGTCTCGTATCAAGCTGTGCTTCTTAAAAGTAGCAGCATTTGATCCTTAAAAACCAAAACTTACACTACCGATGTCAAAGTGACTGGCCCAACTTCTCATATTGCCTTTAGAATTATTTTTAGAAATAATTGGAGTGCTGAGTTAGTAATTTACCTATGTTAATGGAATTGTTTTTAATGTTCAATTTTTCCCCCATAATTTTTGTGATGATTTGAACAATTTAGAGCTCACTGCATGCCCTCCTCCTTTTAGTAGGAAAGACTGTTATAAATAGCTTTTATGTCACAAATATGTACTAAAAGCATTCCTTGTTTGTTTTGTGATCAGAAGCTTGTTAAAGTTAGAAAGTTAGCTGTTGCCTAGGCAAAAGGGGCTAAAGCATTTTTAAGTCCAGAATAGCCAGATAACATTTGGAAGTAGATCAGACAGACACCTCCCTAATGAGGAGGAGGAGGAGGAGGAGGAGGACAATCAGACTTGCAAGATTCCATTAATATATCCAATATCAATAAAAAATATTTTTAGCCTTCCTGTAGAATTGATTTCATGGCCTGGTCAAACTAGTGGGGCTCACATACTACATCATCCACATAGCATTTTAGTTTATATTCCTCTCCTTGAATCTTGATGCCTGATGTTTATCTTTTTGAATCTTATTTGCTAATATTTATACAGCATTCACAAATAGTAAAGAAGAAAGTGGACATCTTTGTCTGGTATCTTTCCTTATTAAAAAATTTGTAGAAGTGTTCCACTAGCTATGATCTTTGCCATTTGCTTGACCCCTAATTTTATTCTGCAAGTTCTGGGGAGGATCATTTCACTATATCTCTATAGCCCTTTTTACTACTGCTGTTATTTAAAATAAAACAGGACGATTGCAATGTGAAACAAACCAATCATTTGTGAGGATAATAATCCTTTTTGGTCGGTTGTTTGTTTGTTCATTTCATCATTTGTATAATACTTCCTCCAAGGCTTGACACAACTCGCAACATAATAAAAGTGATGCAACAATAAAACACAACAATCCATAAAATCACCAGTCAAGAATAGAAAAGCAATGACTCTAGGAAACACAACAGACATTCAGTAGGCAAACCAACTTGGGTCACTGTTCATGTGTAAGTGTGTGTGTGTGTGTGTGTGTGTGTGTGTGTGTGTATACACACACACACATACATACATACATACATACTGTGTATGTGTATGTATATGTATATGTGTGTGTGTGTGTGTGTGTGTGTATACACACACACACAAACGTACATTTGAAATATTGATAAGATTCTACAACAGGCATTAAGAATCTATATCTTACGAAGTTTCTACACCAAACCAGCCATCTATTTTCCCCTGCTGAGCAATAAAAGCTGATCAGAGATAAGAGCTTTGCTCGTTTTGTACAGAGAAGCAAGGTCTGGAGCAAGAGAAGGAAGAAAGAACTGCTTGAGGAAAATAGAACTTCATGGCCCTCTGCCCCACCCTGCACAGAGAAACTCAATCCTGAGGGCAGGCAGGGTTTGACTTCAGGTTCAGAGAACTGAGCCAGATAAAGCTCTTTAGCCTGACCATACAATGAATCAGAGCACTAACATCTGCTGCTATCAGCTATGTTTTGAATGGGGACTTGATTTAACATTTAGAAAAGGCAAGGAGAATTGGTCTCTCCCATGTTTGGTCTGTGTTCCCAATCCCTTTCTTCCTAGACTGATTCACTTTCCATATTTATGTTGGTCTTCTCTTGGCAAGCACTAGAAGTGGAAACAGCACAGGCAAGCATTCAAGATGCAGATCTCCAATAAGTAAGTTTATTGCAAAAATTAATGGATCAGCTGCAAAAATAACTTCCAGTGACCACTATGTGCAGCACTTAGAGTAGCTTTGCCTCAGAGTTGGAAAGTTTAGCAGGTCAGTCTTAGGTAAAATGCATGAAGTCCCATGCATATTAACAAAGATCCTGTGTGCATCAACGTTGCTTCTTTGCACCTGACAGTGGAGCCCTATTGGCTCATGGCTTCATAGGATTGACATCCAAACACTGTTGGTATGTGTGTTTTCTTACACACACAGAGTATCAGAAAGCAATTTAATTCAACAAATAGATAAGTGTATATCTTGAAAAATCATCAGTTATGGTCATTATGAATCTTGCTTGTCCCAAACGTGGAGCAAAAGGACCAATAATGTCAGAATGAGTAATTTCAAGAGGTCTAGTTATAACTCTGTCTCTGTGCTTACTCACAGGAGCCTTCTGTGTTTTACATTCCTTGCAAACTACACAGTCTAGATATTTATCATAAGGTGTCAACTTCAGGTCAGCAGATACATAGCACAATTGCCACAGTTGCAGTATCTGAAATTTGCATGACCAAATCTCCTGTGCATCAAGTGTATGCACTGATCATGAATTGGTATATTGCCAATTACAGCTTTTGCAGCTTGGTTTTTAGCATTCTGTACTATGTACAATGAATCTCTTTGTACACAAGTTGCACACAACTTACCATTCTTACGTATCTCACAACCATCTTTCTTAAATGTTATGACATATCCAGCTGCTACTAATTTGGCTACAGATAAAAGGTTTGTCTGTAATTTAGGAACAAACAGCACATTTTTAACAGTTTCTCTGAAACAAGGTAGATACTGTACATGTCACCTTGACCCATGATTTCTATTGTAGACCCATCAGCCATAGAAACACTTTGTCTATTAGTTTTAGACAGTGAAACAAAGGAACTTTTACAATTTGATAAATGGCAATTAGCACCAGAATCTAACACCCAGAAATCAGAATCATATTTTTCATGAACTTGTGCAATATGTGTTGTTTGCAGAGCCTTCTTTCGCATTGCCTCTCTGTTCTTTTTTCCTGTCTTTCGCTCTTTGGGTAATAAATTAACAGTTTTTCTGTTAATGTCCTGCTGAGCCACAATTGAAACATTGGCAGCTGGCTAGGACTGTGGCCTCAGCTTGCTTGCCCTTCCCTGCTTTTCCACGCTGTAGCTTACCAGAATAAATGGGTGGAGACGAGTGCCGTTCTTGTCTTTTCTCCCATTCAGCAAGCAGCCATCCAGAAACATACAAAGGAGTAAGTTCAACCTTGGGCATTGCTTCTAGGGTGCAAATTAACATATCCCGCATTTCATTCAGTGAAGATAAAATAATGTATGCTTTTGTTAGAGGTGTAAACTCTATACCTCTCTCTTGCAATTCTACAAACAGCTGCTGTATGGAGTGTAAATGTTCAGGCAGGCTGCCATCCTCCGACAGATAGGCTTTGTAAAGTATCCTAGTTTGGGAGACTTTACTACCTGCTGTTGCTTTTATATGCAAATCTCTCAGTGCATCCCAGAGTTGTTTTGCAGACTGCAAACTACGCACATTCACTAACTGACTGTCTTCAACTCCCAAAATAATGGATGCTCTGGCATGTTCATCCAGCCTAAGCCATGCATTGCTGGGATTTGCTGGAGTTGTCTCACCAATCAGAGCCCATAAATCTTCTCTCCGAAGGTACATTTCCATTTTTAAGCTCCAGTTTATGTAGTTAGTTTCTGACAATCACTCGAGCAGCATTCCTGAGTACTGATAAGCAGCCATGGCTTCTTAGAACACCAACTAGCAGTCAGAAGACACAATGAAAACTCCTTAATCTCACAACACATGGACAAAACCATACTTTCAACTGGGGAGCTGTGAGCATCTTAAACCAGGTGAAGTCCAAAAATGCTAGATAATTCCTGGAAGCTTGGCACTCAGACAAAGCAGCCATCAACAGACACATAGAGGTAAACAACATTTACATACCATTCATAACAGACAATGGAAAAGCCAGAAGACCAAAACACCTCCTTGCCAGCAATCATCACCCAGATATGCAAAGATTAACACCAAGATTAGCACCAGAGGAACAATCAAACAGCACAATATACCCTAATCAAGGAACTATTAACTCAGTCAATCAACCAAGCAGCAAACAACAGCCCAGTCAAGGAACTACTAAGGAGAGAACAACACCCCCACCAACACAAGCAGGACAAGCTATGGTATATAAACAGAGAGCAAGTCCCACTCCCTTTTCGCACTGAAGATGTCGCCTAGCCTGGCAATGAAATGTCTGCAAGAAAACAACAAGGCTCAGAGAGCACCAAGGACTCCACAGTTCAACCCTGAGCTACAAATATTCTCTTTGATAGACAGGTTCTTTTATACACTTCAGCCTGAATCACGTGCTGCCTGACCTTTAAAAGTTTGCAGGTGCTTACCTAATAAGGCTTTATTGCTGTGACTTACTCCTCAAAGAATAATACACCAAGAAACACAAGGAGATGAAGGAGAAAAAAGGGAAAGTCAGAAAGTGGTGTGTTTCTTTCCCTTCTCTGCCCCAGTTTCCCAAGCTTTCTATCTAAAGCCACATACTGCAGGATTTACCCTTCCAAGATACTTGGAGTGCCTTGTCAAATCAGCTCTTCCTATAACTTATCAGATAGGTTCTCTTTAAACTTGGAAGTTGGAAGTCAGCCACATATGACCATCCTCAGTGTTTGCCATATTGTAAGCATTCATTCTCGTGGTTTGCTGTTGCCTGTCTGGTGGAATTATCACAGGCAGCTCTCAGTCTGGTCATAAAATTTATACAATTATCCATATTTGGGTTACTGTGTTCTGTGGGGTTGTGGGAGTGTGTGACCATTTTGCATCTCCCCTGAGCAAGACACCAATTATAATGCTACTTGGAAGCAATATGTAGAAAATTCTATTGGATTCAAGGAGATGTACAATTTGCATTAAGTGATGAAGGTCATAAACCTCTCAGAACTTTCAACTTCCTTCTCAGGCCATAGAAACTGCTGCCATGGCCAGTCATTGCTGAATTTGGCCAATAGGCTGTGGTCTAGAAAATCAAAGTGATTCTTTCCTCCCGTAAGAGTGGGAGTAAGGAGTTACTGAAGCTGCTATCAGGCTTATTTCAGCAAAAAATAGAACTAAAATGGCACAGGCAGCCATTGAAGGGCACAAAATCTCTGATCAGTAATATATTTAATGTATTTCAAAAATGAATAAAGCCATTACAAAAGAATTCCAGTGGTTGCTTTGTGTCAAATACAAACTCTGTTTATGGTGAAATGGAGGCTCAAATTTTTGCAGCTTTTTCTCCTGCTTGCACACTGCAATGGACTTGAAGCTGCTCCGTTTTGCATGGGAGGGAAGGTTTCCGCCTGTCTCATGTAATAGTAACAGACTACCCTCATTTCAGGCTATTTGCTTCCAACCTTGCCAGAACCAGCTCTCACAGTTGAATGTAGCTGAGTAAGAAGTGCTTGAGCATCCAAGGGAAGTGAGCAAATCTGGGATCCCTCTTCCACACCCAAGTGTCCCCAAACCTGGTCTTGACCAATATGCAACACCTTGCATTTTTTATATGTAAATATGCACTTTCAAGGTTGCTTCATGTGTTAAACCTATTCAATCTGAGCTTCTGTTACCAGTATTTTCTAAGGGAATTGATAATAAGAAGGAAGGAGGGGGAGAATGAAATGAAATCTCTAGAAAGGAAGTCAGCAAATGCAATACAGGGAGCAGCTTTAACCATCTGAGGCAAAAGTGTTGTCACTGTCATTTTGTTTTAATCTAACGTGACAGGCTGAAAACAAAATGTTATTATACACCCTAGCTTGGAAGAGAAATGAGAAGCATCAAACAGAGGACTGAAAACAGAGAGACAAAATGAATATTGTAACTATTGCCAACAGGTTTCAACAGAGGTAAATTACAGTTTTTATTGTAATGGGGCATCGTGCCAGAGAATGACATGGCTTTAATCCAAGCAATGATGAGAACATTTTCTTGAAGAAGTATGTGGGGACTGACTTTGGATGCAGCCCCCTCTGGACACTTATCTGGGGTCACAGTCACTGGGGCAAGAGGCTTGAAGAGAAAATGGCAACTGAAATGAAGCTGAAGCAAGGGCCAGAATATCTGGGGAACCCTCTCTTTGCAAATTCCTGTGTAACCATGGCTCTCACTCCTAAATCATTTGAATAGCAAGACTGGTGTTGAGAGGAGAGAAAAATTCTACTTTCAAATTGGAACAGGTGTAGTCAATTTAAAGTTGGACAGTAGATGAAACAGTGGCAATGGACAAGGAATGAACAAAGGCAATAAAAAGATTTAGGGGATGTGAGGATGAGCCCATAGACAGACCAGGTGGGTCATCCTTCCAAAAATTCAGGGAGGTCAAAAATGTCAAGATAGTGCCCACAACCACACAATCCAAAAAAAAAAAAAAAAAAAACCCCAAGATGGGCCTTTGATTGCATGATTGTGGCTGCCATCTTGACTTTTTTGACACCCTCCCCTCTCTAGGGACACCCCCACCAAAACTGAAGAAAAGGGAATGGCAGTAAAATAAACCAGGAAAGAAGACTCAGTAGTAAATAAGTCTGAAAGTGTAACTAAAATGGAGATTGAGGAAACTGATTAGATATTGATAGATGCTTCACTTAGGTTTTTAAATGTTTATATTTTTAGTAAATAATTTGATGCTAGAACATGGCCTAGTACTGCTTGTTCCAGCTTGTCCCAGCATTACAGCGCAAAGGGACTTCCTGGCTTCCCAGAGCTCTGGGACTGCAAAAAGCCCTGAGCTGCAGTGCAGGGCAGTGTGAAGCCCAGCCCCAGCCCCAGCCCCAGCCCACCCCAGCAGTGCGGCACAAAGCCACTGCACCCCAGAAAACCCCAGCCACCCCCACCCCACCCCACCCCAGCCCCAGCCGCAGTCGCCTTCAGCACCCTCTGCTCTGCTGCCCCAGCTGACCTTTGCCGTCTTCTCGCTCCCGCTGCTGACGAGGCATGCCCACCCTGGCCCTTCGTGAGGAAGCTGCTGGATGCATGAGGCATCTTCCCCGGATCTCATGAGGAAACCACTACTGTGTGTGACCTTGGCAAGAAAGCCTCGTGCGGCCAGCAGCTTCCTCGCAAAGGGCCAGGGTGGGCATGCCTCGTCAGCAGCGGGAGCGAGAAGATGGCAAAGGTCAGCTGGGGCAGCAGGGGCTGCGGAGCGCAGGGGGCCAAAAGGGCATAGATGGGGGGTAGATAGGTAGGTGGGGGGTGTTGAAGCACCCCTATGGTTGTAAGTGCAGGCGGGCTGCCAAGCACCCAAATTTTGATCATGTGATCGCGGGGGCCATAACTTCAGGGAATAGACATAAGGCCCTTCCGCCGTAACTTTGAATGGTCGCTGAATGAATGGCTGTAAGTTGAGGACTACCTGTCTACATAACTATGGTGTGTGTCATTCAAAGGTAAAAATTCAAAAGTTCTCACATTTCTATCTTCCTGCTTTTCAGCACTTGACTTACTCTAGCAACATGCCTTAATTTTGCAGTTGATAGATTTTTTCATTTTGTTTTGCTTTGGATTAGTGGCAATACAGATTTTCAACTATCATGTTCATGTTTTATGTATGCAGTACAAGCAGCATAGCTGTTATACTATAACCAGTGATATCTTTTTTGAATTATTCTTTGAGCTATTTTTAATCCAAATGTTCATTACTATCAATTGAATTCCCTGAAGGATAAGGGGCCAACACCTTATAAACAGTCTGAACAATATTTCCAGAAGCCACTGAGGATAAGTTATCTCTGGTAGATTAGAGATTTTAAAAGGTTTGTTTCGATTTACTATTTTGACCCCAGTACTTTGGTTTCATCTCCAGCAAAGGAGATCGTTACCTTGTCATGGTGCTGGAGCTTGAGCACCTCAATGAAACCATGAGCTAAACCGTGAAGGGACACCCAAGACGGGAAGGTCGTGGCAGAGAGGTCAGACTAAATATGATCCCTGGGGAAGGTAATGGCAACCCACCCCAGTATTCTTGCCATGAAAACTAAATGGATCAGTACAACCAGAGATATGTCGGAATACCATCAGAAGATGGGACTCCCAGGTCAGAAGATGGTCAAAATGCTACTTGGGAGGAACAGAGGATAAGTTCAAATAGCCCCAGATGTGACGACGCAGCTAGCTCAAAGCCGAAAGGACAGCTAGCGGCCAATGGTGCTGATGCTGAATGACGAATCCAATGTTCTAAAGATCAACACACAATAGGAACCTGGAATGTAAGATCTATGAGCCAGGGCAAATTGGATGTGGTTATTGGTGAGATGGCAAGATAATATTTAATCTTGTAATGTCTATATTTAATTTTGGGTCTCAGTGAACTGAAATGGACTGGAATGGGCCACTTCAAATCAGATGACCACCAGATCTACTACTGTGGAACAAGAGGACCACAGAAGAAATGGAGTAGCCTTCATAATTAATAATAAAGTAGCTAAAGCAGTGCTTGGATACAATCCAAAAAATGATACAATGATCTCAATTCGAATTCAGGGTAAGCCATTTAACATCACAGTGATCCAAATATACGCCCCAACCACAGATGCTGAAGAAGCAGAAGTAGATCAGTTCTATGAGGATCTGCAGCACCTACTGGATAATACACCAAAAAGAGATGTCATTTTCATTACAGGAGACTGGAATGCTAAGGTGGGTAGTCAAACGACACCTGGAATTACAGGTAAGCATGGTCTGGGAGAACAAAATGAAGCGGGACATAGGCCGATAGAATTTTGCCAAGACAACTCACTGTGCATAACAAACACTCTCTTCCAGCAACCTAAAAGACGACTTTATACATGGACTTCACCAGATGGTCGACACCGAAATCAGATTGACTACATCCTTTGCAGCCAAAGGTGGCGGACATCTATACAGTCAGTAAAAACAAGACCTGGAGCTGACTGTAGTTCAGATCACGAACTTCTTATTGCAAAATTTAGAATCAGACTAAAGAGAATAGGGAAGACCCACAGATCAGTTAGATATGAGCTCACTAATATTCCCAATGAATATGCAGTGGAGGTGAAGAATAGATTTAAGGGACTAGATCTAGTAGATAGGGCCCCAGAAGAACTATGGACAGAAGTTCGCAACATTGTTCAGGAGGCGGCAACAAAAAACATCCCAAAGAAAAAGAAAATGAAGAAGGCAAGATGGCTGTCTGCTGAGACACAAGAATGGCCATCAGATTGGAAAAAATCAACTTATGTCCCCATACCAAAAAAGGGAAACATTAAAGAATGTTCAAACTATCAAACAGTGGCACTTATTTCACATGCCAGTAAGGTAATGCTCAAGATCTTGCAAGGTAGACTCCAGCAATTCATGGAGTGAGAATTGCCAGATGTACAAGCTGGGTTTAGAAATGGCAGAGGAACTAGAGACCAAATTGCCAATATCCGCTGGATAATGGAGAAAGCCAGGGAGCTTCAGAAAAACATCTATTTCTGTTTTATTGACTATTCTAAAGCCTTTGACTGTGTGGATCATAACAAATTGTGGCCAGTTCTTGGTGGTATGGGGATACCAAGTCATCTTGTCTGCCTCCTGAGGAATCTGTATAACGACCAAGTAGCAACGGTAAGAACAGACCACGGAACAACAGACTGGTTTAAGATCGGGAAAGGAGTACAGCAGGGTTGTATACTCTCACCCTACCTATTCAACCTGTATGCAGAACACATCATGCAACCTGCTGGGCTTGATGAATCCAAGGCTGGAGTTAAAAATGCTGGAAGAAACATTAACAATCTCAGATATGCAGATGATATCACTTTGATGGCTGAAAGCGAGGAGGAGCTGAGGAGCCTTATGACGAAGGTGAAAGAAGAAAGTGCAAAATCTGGGTTGCAGTTAAACCTCAAAAAAACCCAAGATTATGGCAACCAGCTTGATTGATAACTGGCAAATAGAGGGAGAAAACGTGGAGGCAGTGACAGACTTTTTATTTCTAGGCGCAAAGATTACTGCAGATGCTGACTGCAGCCAGGAAATCAGAAGACGTCTACTTCTTGGGAGGAGAGCAATGGCAAATCTTGATAAAATAGTTAAGAGCAGAGACATCACACTGACAACAAAGGTCCGCATAGTTAAAGCAATTGTATTCCCTGTAGTAACCTATGGCTGCGAGAGCTGGACCATAAGGATGGCTGAGCAGAGGAAGATAGATGCTTTTGAACTGTGGTGTTGGAGGAAAATTCTGAGAGTGCCTTGGACTGCAAGAAGATCAAACCAGTCCATACTCCAGGAAATAAAGCCAGACTGCTCACTTGAGGGAATGATATTAAAGGCAAAACTGAAGTACTTTGGCCACATAATGGAAGACAGGGTAACCTGGAAAAGATGCTGATGCTAGGGAAAGTGGAAGGCAAAAGGAAGAGGGGATGACCAAGGGCAAGATGGATGGATGATATTCTGGAGGTGATGGACTCGACCTTGGGGGAGCTGGGGATGGTGACGGCCAACAGGAAGCTCTGGCGTGGGCTGGTCCATGAAGTCACAAAGAGTCGGAAGCGACTGAATGAATAAACAACAAACTTTGGTTTCATAACAACTTTTCAGACAGAAGTAACATATATGTCAACTATCCAAACTACCTGTTTGGCAGATGCCCTATCTAATTGGAAGTTGGTTGGGCATCAAAACTAACAAAGTGTAAGATGCTTTCAATCCTCACATTCTGATAAATCTTCAGGATTTAAATAAAATAATAGATTTCACTAACTGACACACACATATACAAACACATATATAGAATGTCTGTGGTTCTCTCTAGTTGTCTTTGGGCTGGAAAGATCTAAGTTCAGTTTCAATACCCAGCTTAGTTATAAAGCTCAGAATCTAACTAGATGTGATAACAGTATGTTCCAATGCAGTTTATGTAAGGGTTGAAGAAGGTGTGGTAAGAATCTTTGATTTTTGTGTCAGAGAAATCTGTCTTATAAACAGGCAACAGGCAACACTTTCAAGGCGGGAAATGAATAGCCGCAAAACCATTAACTTAAAGAGGGGAGAGAAAGGATTCAAACCTTGGGATTATAAATATATAAAGTGTAGGATTCCTGATTGTTGTTAAACAGAACTTCTTATATCTATGGTTTCCTAATACTCTGCAAAGATCTACTATCTAAGCTTTGTGAGTTTGCTTGGGGAATGCAGATTTGAAAGAGAATCTAATTGCCATAGCCAGTATGAAGCAGAGATTTTGCTTCTATCTGTGCTCCTGCCCTCTGAAGATGCTGGCCACAGATGCTGGCGAAACGTTAGGAACCACAACTTCCAGAACACGGCCACACAGCCCGGAAGACCCACAACAGCCATTGAACTCCGGCCGTGAAAGCCTTCGACAATACACCAGTATGAAGCCTTGACAGTTCTTTAAAAATTATATGAAGAAGGAATAGGCATCAGAAGCAGAGTATATAGAGATAGGAAAAGCAGGAAGTTTAATTCTTCCCACCTGTGCCTCCCTCCTTTGAAGTACTCTAGGCTGAGAGATACTAAGTGGCCTAATGCCACCCAGGAAACCACACAGTCAAATGGGAATGTCAACATGGGACATTTCCCAGCCTTGATGCAGCCTTCTAATCTAGTGGTGATCAGCCTGTAGGCTGCCTACAGTTCCCAACCTACAGGGTTCAGAGCATCTGTGGTTTGATCTGCATTGACAAAATAGCTGAATTTGGGCAGCCTGGTTGTTTTCCCTTGGGGGGGGGGAGAAATGATGAGTAAAGCATCCTTAAGGATTATAGGCCCACCCAATCCTCCATCTGCCTCCCATCATTTTTAGCTTTCTACCTGGTGTCCTAACTGGGTTGGAAAATAATATAATCAGCTTTAAAAAGTACATTAGTCTCCAGAGCAAGGAAGATTTCCCATCCAAGTATTAATTAATATTCCATATTGGCTGTAAAAAATGTCCCATTTCTGTATTAGAACAGCCTTGTCATCAGCAGCAGGAGAAAGTGGATAATTGTAAAAATGTTGCTGTATACGTCATACTTTTCTTGAAACATTCAAAGCCACTATAGGAGAAGGGGTATTATAATAACCTAGGCTATTGTGCTAATATCTCATATTCTCACTTTTCCACAGCACAGCAAATGTAGCAAACAGGGACCCTCATTCCAATATGGGGAAAAAAAATTGCATCAACTTAGAGCAATCATAAATCTTGAGCTGAACAAATGGATAGAACATTATACATTTTCTATAGCTCATCTCTGTTCTTTTGACAGAACTATAGCACAGCTGATGTGTGTGCCGGTGCATATGTGTAAAGATTAGGTCATGTTATAGCCTCTTGGGCTGGTTTATTCACCTCCTGTAGGTAGAATTTGTTATTTCCTGCCTGTCAGGTTTGTCATTGTGCATATGGAAATGTTCTTCAAAAGACTGTAAACTAGAGGCATCTTCTCTTCCTTAAAAGGGATCGCAGGTTGGTGTTGGATGTGATGGCATCCTGAAGAGCATAATCTATTTCCTAGTGCTGATCTATAACACTTCCAAATTGAATGTGCATCCTTTTAACTTATAGTAAAGTGCAATTACAGTTTAAAGGGAGTATTTATGTACATTAGTTAACAACATCATTGCAACTTAGTACTCACACATCAACACTTAATTAGTGTAAAGATAAGTGACATAATTGCTACAAGGCATGTATTCCCCATAATGTGAGGCAATTTCATGCACTATGCACATTTTAAATACTTCCCCTCGGTTTTTTTCCAAGGCTGAGATTTTCTTAACTCAATAGGCAAGGTTTATATGCAAAGATGCCTTCTCCTATTTTCCATTTCAATTGAATGCAGTGCTGTATCCTGTGTTGGTGTCATGGTTGCTTCTCCAGGGAGCACTTGAAACTGCTTTGCTACATGGAAGTGTAGGAAGGTGAAAAAGCTGGTTTGTAATCTGAAGCAGGGAACTAAATCTAAATGTATGCAAATACTTACTGGTCCCAAAAACAATATAAACCTAGGTAAGGTGCAATATAACAAACCATCTCAGGGCTCTTGCTGGAAAACTCTGCATCACATTCATAATTCAGCTGAAATGGTGTTTTGTTCTGTGCAATGTAGTATATTCCTTATGCTTTATCATGGTGTTACTGGCTTTAATGTGATTTTTTTATACCTTACTTCCACCATCACCCACTTGCTGTTGATTGTGTTTGAATGTGATACACAAAGGCATTTCTGTATGTTTGATGTATTAGTAAGGGAATCCCAGAGCTTGTTCTGGTTGAAGATTTTGAGCACATTATTTGATAAAACAGAGCTACAAAATCTACACAATATATAAATGCAGTACATTCCCAGAGATGCTGCGACTATCGTCATTCTTATCTTTGTCACTCCCCTCCTCCTTAGAGCAGAAATTGGTCATATAAATTTAGGAGACTTTTAACAATTATGTTAATGTGACCAGAAACAAAGTGATCTACATGTTCCTAATTATGAATGGTCTTTTCTGCTAGTAAATCAGCTCATTTACCCTGAGCTTCAATCTAAGAAAACAAAATGTTATTCCACTTGCATGAACATTTGTGCAAAAACCTATACAAGTTCTATTCAAGAAGAAGCATGAGGTCTGCTATACCACATATTTATAGTAACATTATATAACCTATTATACAAAAGCCTTTGTGGAACAGCATTAGCAGCTATTTTTCTTTCAGTCATGGATCAATAGGTCTAACAATATCTTGTCAGAGGAATGAAGACCTCATGATACAGCCAACATTTATCATGAAGTCTGTATAATAAAGACTACTGTTTACATATTACTTTCTTTGCCTTGCCTTGGACTCTGTTTGAATGGAAATTGCTTAAGCACCTATGGATACAATCCAACAGAAACGTAAACCCTTAGCATCAATTGACTTAAGCGTAGTTTACTCTGTGCTGGCTTGTGCGATTGTCCTTACATAGCCTTGGGTTTTATTTGAAATGGTTGCAGTTACCTCTGACCTTGAACAAACCACATAGTTTGTATGAAGTTTCTACATCATCTCCAGCTGCTTGGAGGAAGATACTGTAGGAATATAAACATATATATATGTTTATATGAAATATAAATAATGGCTGGATCAAATTGTTATTTCAAAGCCACTGAAAGCTAATGTGAAAATGGTTGTTGTGGGTTTTCCGGGCTGTGTGGCCGTGTTCTGGCAGTTTTGGTTCCTAACGTTTCGCCAGTAGCTGTGGCTGGCATCTTCAGAGGACAGGAGCACAGCTAGAAGATTCTCTCTGTGCCCAAGTGGAGAGTGTGTGTTCCTGCTGGTGTTTATAGCTGCTGAGAGGGTGTGTGTCTTCTGTGGGTCATTTACAAGAGATTAGGAGAGGATTTATTGTGGTGATTAGGGGGTGTGGTGCTGTCGTGTGTGGGATTAGCACATCTATTGTGTGAGTTGTTT
Organism: Charina bottae; assembly: GCA_023362775.1. Taxonomy (NCBI): domain Eukaryota; kingdom Metazoa; phylum Chordata; class Lepidosauria; order Squamata; family Charinaidae; genus Charina; species Charina bottae. Next base: position 209,354,807 of record JALMGJ010000002.1, on the reverse strand, counting down.
GTATATTTCTGTGGTTGAGTAGAGTTTGTTGACCTTTTGCAAGCTGTGTTTTTCAGGACTAATATGAAAAGTTAATTGGAAAAGCTGAACTTTCTCTTCTATGGGGATGGGGGGCAGGAAGGAAATATTTGCAGAATCTGTGCTTAACAAAGTTCACCGGAATGGATGGCTTTATTAAATCTATATTATTATTATTATTATTATTGTTATTATTATTATTATTATTACTATTATTTCTTTGAATTGTATTTCACCTTTTGTTCAGACTGAACACACAAAGTTATAACTTGAACACATAGTTCAAGTTCATAGTTCACCGCCCAGAATCAGCTTTGGGGGAGATGGTGCGGTGATAGAAGTTGAAATATAAATAAATAAATAAATAAATAAATAAATAAATAAATAGTTATAACTAGTTATGCATACACAAGTTGGCATGAAAGCACAGGGTTTGCATTAATAAGTACAGAATTGCAGTCAAACGCTCTACATCTGGATAAAATAAAAAACGGTTAAACATGTCTTCTAAGTTTCATTCTGTAAACTAAAAGCATCAAGATCCTAGAGCAGCCTTAGAAATAAACTTATTTGAGTTGCCTTTTTTTTCTTGCTAAGGTAGTATGTCAGGTTAGTATAATATAGTAGGTTAGTATAATCTCTTAAAGGATTGATTTAGTTAATGGCTTTAAGAGTTTAAACACATACATAAACCCATGCACTATGCTTTTTTAAAATCTATTGATTTTTATCACTGGATTACAAAATGGCCCATGGGATTTTTCAGATAAAAACTGATTAAGGAAGTTGTTTTAAATGACTTCTTCCTAACACCACAGAGATTTGTTAGGGGACATTTTGCTATGCATTGGAATTTGCCCTGTGTATAGCAAAACATTTCTACTCCCCAAAAAAGTCTAGGTAATTTTTTGTCATAGATATTTCTATTTTGGATAGTGGTCAATGAATATTTATACTTTGGTTCTATATCTTCACACCTGGATATAGGGACATTGGACAAAACTAAATCGTTTATTGTCATTGATATAACTGAATGTGCTTCCCCCAGAGTTTTTCTCTTTAGCTTGCAATATCGTCCTGCAAATTCAGATCTGCTCTGCTTGACAAGATTATATACTGCTATCAGCCTTCTGAATATTAGTATAATTCTGATTTTCGTCTACCAAAATGACAGGTGTAGCTATTTTATAGCCATGGCAAGCTATAAAATATTCTGAAAGTTATTTTGCCATTGGAACAGCTCTGACGCAGATATGCATGAAAACCCAGCATTTATTAAGGGAGGTGATTTTGTCTTTTCTCTATATTGGAAGATTTGGTTATAAATGTTTCATGCTTGAGGAGTTTTATCTATCAGCACCTTTTATTTGGGCCAAGGGTGGTTCAACAGTCCCATTCATTCTACATATCTGTGAAGGAAAAGGAAAAGAAAAGGATATACCCTGAAAGCATTCTGTTTTGTCAAACATAATTTTTAGTGCCTATCCTTGTTTCTTGATCCTTCATAGATGTGTAGGCTGATTTTTCATTGTTCAGTTGGAATGAAATATATCAACAATAAGGAGATGATATAGGTAGCTTTGTAAAGTTGAATGGAAAGATATATAACCTGCGGAAGACATACTGTCTTCTAAAATGTAACCGTTTCAAAATATCCCTACTTTAATTGCATTGCTTGTGCTAAAGGATGGTATAAAAATGAATGGGAAAGGCAACTTATGCATATGTTTAAAAATCAAAGGTATAGGAGGCCATTCACATTTTGAGAACATGTTTTTTTCCCCAACTTTATTGAAAATCAAAAATAACACTCCAATCAAAACTTATGCCACACTAGGCCAGTGGGATGAATCTGTGACCCCCTAGACCAGGGTCCCCAAACTCTTCAGCTCATCCAACCCCTTCATGAAGTTTCAGATTGTTCATCGACCCCCAAACATTTATTATATGAAAATAATTCAATAAATACTACTTTAATAGTACTATGAATAATAATAATAATAATAACAACAACAACCCTTTGGATAGTCCCATCGACCCTTGGGGGTCAATATTGACCACTTTAGAGAACCCTGCTCTAGACATTTCTGAATTGCAACTCCCTGCATTCATTAGTAAGGCTAATCGTGAGAAATCAGACAGGTCTAGGTCTGCCTTAACTGGAGCGCCATGTATTTCCACCTCTGTACCTCTGCATAGAATGGATCTTTACATTCCAAGGACAAATACAGGCAGCCTGTTCTTCACACATACACCTTTTAGTATATTTATCTGAGATCCCTTAATTTAAGATACCCCTCTCCCTAGAGAATCAGATAGAAAAGGCTTAACTTACCTCAATTACCATTTTCTTCATGAATTTAGGACTATGCTATCATATTAACATTTAAAACAAGGAAAACGCTTTTTTTTCTTTCATATAGATACAGTACATGCATTTGTTTTCCTGCATCTATATAATATTCACTGATTTTCAAAACAATCATCTGCACACTTTCTGCTTCTAGTGTTGTTATGTTTCTGTCTTAGAAAAGACTTTTCCAACCATGTTGGAATAGTTTTATCTAACATGGGACATAGTTATTTTAGTAAACCTAGTAATCTTGTGCAAATCTGGATTTTTTTAAATTTAGTAATTTTTAAAAGGGTAGATTTCAGAATAATACCGACTGGTCTGTATAGATATTTTGTGATAAATCAGCAATAAAAATATAATGAAAATGTCATCATAATCCCAAATGCAAAGCTCTTGTGAGAGAAGACATTTATGAACATATTAAATTCTCTTTGGCTTCTAGAAAATTACAGTACAGAAGTTCATACCTGGCAAGATTTACACAGAAAGTTTCATTTCAAAGTGTTAAGCCATTGAAAAACAATGGGTAAAAATTGTGTTTTGACTATGAACATAATCTGGTTTTAAGGCTGCCAATGTATTCTGTTTAGGAATATGTTGTTTCTTCCTGGAACTAAATGTGTTAGGCTGAGTGAACTACGTGTTTGCAGACCAATGGATTTCTATCAAGATCAGATCAAAATAAAAATACTAGTCATTTGTGTAAGGGATTGACCAGATGTTACACACCTAGCTTGGCATGGCTTTTTTCTTTCCTTTTGAGAAATCAAGCTGCTTTCTCTACTGTAAACAGTCAACAAATATTTAGTTTTCATTCATTTAAGAGGAATTGGCATTGATTGTCATCTCCTGGGGACTGTCTGACTGCCACTCTAAAAACCAATGTAACTCTGCCCTCTGGAGGAAAGGAAGCAATGATGAATAAAGTAATGCCTACATATACAGTATCAACCACTGCTCCTGACTAATCCTTTCTTGCAAAAAAAAAATCTTCACAGGTTACTCTCATTTTTCTAGCAAATTATTAAAAGCAGCACTTTGAATGAAGGTGTGGGGGGAGGTACAATAAGCAACTAGACAAATAGTGCATATAGTCTGATCACTCAGGAGGAGTTTGCTCCTTCAGTGTTGATTCAGAGTCTACCATCTAGGACTGGAAATCAAATTAATGCAAACCCCAGATCCAGAGGGGACTAGGGCACTGGGGAATAGATTTAACTACGGAAGGCTGAACATGTGTTCTAATTAGCTTGATCCCCACTTCAAAGATTTCTAGCCACCAATGATCTAGTTTGTGCATTAGGTTACTGGATGGCAAGGAAGGTACCACCACCCCTCCTCCAATGTGTGTGTATATGTATGCATATGTATGTGTGTGTACACACACACACATAAACACACACACACACACAAATGTATGAATAGAGAATAGAGAATTCCTGGAAATAGAGAATTCCTGGAAGCTTGGCACTCAGACAAAGTAGCCATCAACAGACACATAGAGGTAAACAACATTTACATACCATTCATAAGAGACAATAGAAAAGCCAGAAGACCAGAACACCTCCTTGCCAGCAATCAACACCCAGATAAGCAAAGATTAACACCAGGATTAGCATCAGAGGAACAATCAAACAGCACAAAATACCCTAATCAAGGAACTATTAACTCACTCAATCAACCAAGCAGCAAACAACAGCCCAATCAAGGAACTCCTAAGGAGAGAACAACACCTCCACCAACACAAGCAGGACAAGCCATGGTATATAAACCGAGAGCAACTCCCACTCCCTTTTCGCACTGATGATGTTACCTAGCCTGGCAATGAAACGTCTGCAAGAAAACAACAAGGCTCAGAGAGCACCAAGGACTCCCCATAAATATCCTTCGGACACATTATGCGAAGACTTTGGACATATTATACGAAGATACAGCTCTCTGGAGAGGCTGTAATGCTGGGAAAGGTGGAAGGAGAGTGACAAAGAGGATGACCAGCAGCAAAATGGATGGACTCAGTTACAGTGGTGATGAGTGTACTATTGGAAGACCTTAAAGGTCAGGTTAAGGACAGATCATCATGGAGAAAATCTATGTGGTTGCTAATAGTCAACAAGGATTTGATGGTACATATACATACATACATACACCCTAGTAACGTTTTACTAACTATTGGTGATTCCTACTATTCTAAAAGCCTTTGGTTATTTGGAGGAAGAGAAAGATAAATGAGGAAGGTGTGACTGACATATTTTGTTTAATCACACCATCCTGTGGAGATAATCTGAGAAGTTTTAACCATTTGGTCCCCTCACTGTTTCCCATTTCTCAATTTTTAAGTTGCAAAAATATATTTTGTGGAGCCATATCTACCTGAATGGTTACAGGACTACATTTATTTTACAGAAAAGATTAGTCAGTTAATCACTTCTTTCTGTCTTCTCTGCTAATCAGTCAACTCCAATCCATTCATAAAGAAAAATCATTATTCTTTGCCAGAACTCCCTGTGTTTGCCAAAAAAAGTGCTTGAAATTGGTCACAGATAATACTAATACATTTTATGTAATCTTCATTACATTCTATCACAAAACAAAACAGCTGTGAATATTTAAAGAAAACAGATTTGATAGGCATGTAATGCATAGCCCTTTCCAATGATTTCCAACAAATTTGGCATCCTTTCTCCATGTGTTTTCTCTGGGTTTTATAGAGAAGGAGATTCTTAGAGACCAAGTTTGAATTTAAACATTATTTATGTAACCTTTATTGGTTGCTAATTCATAATAAAAGGAAAAGGGAAGACTAAGACATAGCATTAAATGCATTCAGAGTTAGGGTTGTGTCCAACTCTTTAAGGAGAAGGTTAATTGGTAGAGGATAGAATGAAGAAGAGAACAACTGTGGATACTAGCTTGGATGGTCGTTGCAGATGGATTATTCTTCCCATTCCTCTGTAAAGTGAGGCTTTGTATAGGCCCCTGGTTTGCCATCTGGGTTAATCTTGAATGCAGGGCTGCCTTTAGGCTAAGGCCTAGTAGGCACTGGCCTAGGGTGATAAAGTTTAGGGGGCACCAATTCTGCCCCTCCTTCCAAATCATTCTAAAAGTGCAAATCTTCACATAAGTGGGAAATGTGGCCTAGGGACCCCATATACCCTTGAACTGGCATTGCTTGAATGTTTGCTGATGATAACACAGAATTCCTGTAGTGTTCACATCCTCTACTTTATGTTAATGTCTTCACTCCCCCACAGGTTGGTTCTTGTGACCACCATTTTCACAGAAGTAGTCAGATTCTGCCCCCATCCTTGGTTTGACAGCAAGTTCAAGGAAGCAAAACACAAGCTGCTAATCATTGCTAAAGAATAGAAATTGATCCCTATGGAATCTATGGCATGAGAACTAATTAAAACAAAAAAGGGCTATAGGCAAGTGCTATCACAGAAAATGAAAGAAGTCTCCATGGTCTGCTAGAATTCTTTGATCTCACAGCCCAGTCCAAAGATTCCACTTCTTGTGGCATCTGGTCCCTAACTGAACTCCTTGATATGGAAATCCTCTTCAGGCTTCAAAAATATCTCCAACTATATGAAAGATGCATTTTTGCTCCCTATACTCCCAGGAAGAACCTTCTGCTGAACATAAACATCCATTAATCTCCTTTTATTAAGGTCAACAAGCATATCATTTGTCTAACCCCTCCCCTTTATTATTTGTTGCATTTAATTATGCACTTCTACTGCATGAGGAAATCAGAAGACGTCTACTTCTTGGGAGGAGAGCAATGACAAATCTTGATAAAATAGTTAAGAGCAGACATCGCACTGACAATAAAGGTCCTCATAGTTAAAGCAATGGTGTTCCCTGTAGTAACCTATGGCTGTGAGAGCTGGACCATAAGGAAGGCTGAGCGAAGGAAGATAGATGCTTTTGAACTGTGGTGTTGGAGGAAAATTCTGAGAGTGCCTTGGACTGCAAGAAGATCAAACCAGTCCATACTCCAGGAAATAAAGCCAGACTGCTCACTTGAGGGAATGATATTAAAGGCAAAACTGAAGTACTTTGGCCACATAATGAGAAGACAGGATACCCTGGAGAAGATGCTGATGCTGGGGAAGATGGAAGGCAAAAGGAAGAGGGGCCGACCAAGGGCAAGATGGATGGATGATATTCTGGAGGTGATGGACTCGACCGTGGGGGAGCTGGGGATGGCGATGGCCGACAGGAAGCTCTGGCATGGGCTGGTCCATGCACTTACGAAGAGTTGGAAGCAACTGAATGAATAAACAACAAACTGCGTGAGTGTCTTACAAGACAGAAAAATGTTGTCTCTTCAGCTTGTCTCTATCTTGCTAATTTAAAGATATCATTAAAAGAAAAAAGGTTGTGCTTGCAAAAAAAAAAGATTGTTCATTTCTGCAAGATTAAAATATTTACTTTTACATTTACTTTTACCTCTGAATAATTTTATGGCATTTCCAGTAAAGTTTTTCTTCTTCTTCCTTTTTTCTTTCAACAACTGCAGTTGATTGAACTCCTGCTGGAAAACTGTTGACAGCAATGAAATATGGCCTTTTTGTTTTCAAAGTGTTGATAACAAGGACATGACAAAAAGAGATTCAATATATTTTGACACCGGCACAATGAGCTGCATTGAAATGAATGGAAAATTGCAAACCCTCCTCATAAAAACATCCATTCATTTCAATAGAGCATTTACAAAACAAATGACCCAGCAGATTGGGCTTGTATGGCATGCTTCCCCAAGATACAAATACCAAGCTTAGAATTTCCTATCAGCATGGTGCTAGATTGGAAAAATTTACTCTTCAAGCTCTGTCTGAATGCAACTGCATCATAGAACAATGTGGATTCACATTGTCTTCTCAAAAACCACCTCTTGGTTCCATCTTTAAGTATCATGTGTACTGGCTTTCATTATACCATCACAGTATTACCACTAGAGTTGAAAGGGACCTTGGAAGCCTTTTAACCTAATTCCCTACTTAATGCAGGGTCCACATGCAGAGTGGAGCTACGGTACCCTTGAGAGATAGCTATCCAACATCCACTGAATGAGAATATACCACCTGATAGGAAGCTTTTTCATTGTTTCATCAAAATGTTCTGTTAGTATGTTTCTTCCATTGCTTAGTCAAAACAATTTCATTTGCTTACTGATTACAAATTCTACCAACTGGTTCTAGTTTCTATAGTAAGAGAAAACTAGTTTGCTGTAACTTCAGTATGACACAGCCCATCAGATATTTGAAGATTCCCTTTCTGCTTCTCTTCGCAAGGTTTAACATATCTCAGAATACTTGGTTCTCAGAATTCTCGCCACTATTTGGACACCCTTCATCCCTCCATATGGTGGTGGGCTTTCCATGCATGTTTAATTTCAGAGTATCATTGCCACATTTGGTGCATATTAACACTAAAACAAGGGGCGTGGTGGCTCAGCGGGTAAGACGCCAGGCTTGTCGATCGGAAGATTGCAAGTTCGGAGGTTCGAATCCCTAGCCCTGCGTGCGGAGTGAGCTCCCGCACTAGCCCCAGCTCTTGCCAACCTAGCAATTTGAAAGCATGCAAATGCAAGTAGATGAATAGCTACCACTTCGGTGGGTAGGTAACAGTGTTCCGCGCGTGTCATGCAGCCACATGACCATGGAAGCGTGGAAGCATGGAACACTAAAACACTAAGGCAGGCACTAAGGATGCTGTCAGAATAGTTGGAGTTGCAATATTGCTCAATGTTTTACTGATTTTTTTTACTAGTATATTGCTCTGCTGATTAGCAGAGAATTATAACAAGAATCAAAGACATTAATACATTATTTGCTAGTGGAAAGGGACTATAAAATCACTTGGTAAAATCTGTACTTATATATTTCCACCATACAAGTATATGGTCAAGAATAATACTTAGCACAATCAGCATATTAGTGTGATTCTTTCTAGTAGGAAGTGTCCAGACGTTTATTTATTCCAAAGTCAGACCACTGAAACCTACTGAGGTAATATGTTTCTGTGTCTGTTGAGGTGCTTTATTGAGGGGGGAGCAGGAGGGCGCAATAAGGGAACATCACAAATACATCTCCAACACAGCTTGGGTCAGTTCCTTCCCTCCATCTATGAAGATGTTCCAAATACAGGGCCTCATTGTAAAGGTTGACAGTGTTCCATAAGCAGCAGAAGTAGGTACATTATCTGTACATTGTGAAGAAAATGGCTTTGCTTTGTGTTTTCTTCTCCTGATCTTTCACAGCCCGAGCATGTTGAACATTCCATCAGTGTATCTTTGGCATACTTTCCCCAACCCAACATCACTGTAATAGAGGACGACTGTGTTATAATACCACCCAGGTGACCAAGGGTAAGTGGTAGAAGAGTTCCTTTTAGAGGAAAATCTAGGGACTGAGCAGGGTATCTATACAATCTCTCCTTAAGCAAATATAGATGGGCCTTTTCTAGAGCCCGCTTTGATGCCCTCCCTTCAGCACTGCTGGCAGGAAGATTTCATGGGACTCCTTATTCACAGAGACTTTGCCCTTGTGGATCCAGGGAGGTAGAAACTCTTGCCCATGTCCTCATATGGTGTCCTTTTTATGACACCCCAAGATGTGCTCTGATCTCCCCAATTATTTCTAAATTCGTGGTTCATACTGATAGATTTAACGTTTATTTCTTTTTAAGGGATGCTGATTCTACACTCACACACCTGGTGGCCAAATATTTTTCTCAAGCTATACAATTACGCAAAATTTTTAATTAGATATATTGTTTTACTATTTTATTGTTTTCCTTTTTCCTGACAATGAATTGTTGGATTAAACTATTTTCTTTTATTGTAAAGGCTGGTCAAAGACCGTTATAAAGTTATTCATTCATTTGGGACTGAGCAACAATGGAAAATATGTTGCTATAGGCAGCAATAGTTTGCACATCCTATATTAATGGAATTCATAGCAAAACTTCACCAGTTTGCTGGAAACAAAGTCTTTCATAGGGGAAAGTGTGCTCCCTAAATAAAATAAATATGACGGTTTCAAAAACAATGCAGAATGCTTCTATAAAGGAGAAAGTGGTTTTAAAAAGCTATTCCAGCCTAGCTATTCTCTTTCCTTTTCAATAAGATTCTTTTAAATAGGAAAAGAAAGACAAAAGAAATGGTAGGAAAACATGGGATGTTTACAGAAACGTGGGGAGTACATAATAAAAAACTCATCAGAAGTACCTGAAAACTCAGAATAATTTATATGAAAGCATACCTGTGAATATGTCCTGATCTTTCTAAGAAAATGTCTTTTGTTGTGAGATTCCATCCTTCTGTTAAAAGAATGATATGATAGTTTTTTTAAGTTTATTAAAACACAGCAGTCATCTTCCATTTATTTTGATTTTCATAACAGTGTCGTGTCTACAACAACAGCAAAAAACCCTGAGCAATTTCAATGAAACATTTTAGTAAATGGAACTCTTACTTTGATTTAAAACAAAGAAATTAAAATTTATTTCCCTGTTGATGATATGCTCCACCCTAAAATGTTAGTCACAAGGCTCTACCCAAATCATTAGAAACAGTTTCTCATTTGTCAAGCTCTTTCTAACAATTCTAACAATTTTGAGTAAGACTATTCATTGCTAGGAGAAGACTCTTGAGAGTCCCTTGGACTGCAAGGAGGTCAAATCAGTCGATCCTAAAGGAAATCAACTCTGACTGCTCATTGGAAAGACAGATACTGAAGCTAAAGCTCAAATACTTTGGCCACCTAATGCGGAGAGAGGACTCACTGGAAAAGACCCTGATGCTGGGAAAGACTGAAGGCAAAAGGAGAAGGGACGGCAGAGGATGAGATGGTTAGATAGCATCACTGATGTAATGAACATGAATTTGAGTAAACTCCGGGAGACAGTGGAGGACAGAAAGGCCTGGTGTGTTATGGTCCATGAGGTCACGAAGAGTCGGACATGACTTAATGACTGAACAACAACAACAAAGGAGAGAGAGAGAGAGATGCAGGTACAGTATATGTCACACATGCATACATCAGCATCCTGCTTAACAGACAGCCACTCATTTTTGCCAGCGACGTTGTCAGATGCTAACCAAACTCCAGTCTTCCTTTCTGCTGATTCTTCCACCACTAGCTTACACTCCCTTTATTCTGAGGGAGTCAGGTGACAGGAAAGGAAATTATTGCAGCATGATGATTCTCTGAAATGACAGAAGCTAAAGAAGATGGATTACCACACTGCTGGCATGATTTGTATGGATCTCCAAAATTTAGCTGTTCATTTAAAGTGACCGTCATCTTAGAGCCCACAATATTGCAGCTGCCCTCGTCCATAACCTTCATCTGCACTTGTGAAGCAAGTGAGCAGAGCACATTTCCCATTACCTGTCAAGCAAGTATGTAGAGTTCTTCTGGCCCGCAGTAATAGCAGGCTGCTGGGGAACCGAGTAATAAACACCTACCGAGAGGGATGTAGCATGAAAAGATCTCATCACCTGCCATTAACACGCTGATGAATAATGTAGGATTCTCTGTGGCAGATGTCAGGGGTGGGAGGAAGAATCACTTATGTAAATGCTCTGGCGAACACTTCAGCACAAAGTGAGAGGTGATAGCAACAGATGCATGTGACAAAAATCACACTTGCTACTGTATTTTTTTTTAATGGAACATTTACTTCACAAATAGCAACTTCTTGTGCTCCCTTTTCCTCTTCTTTTAAGAGCCAAGGGGTGCTGTTGCACAGGAAAATAAACTCAACTAGCTAATGAGGCTCTAGAAAGATGGACCGTCCTAAGCATTAAATTAAATCTGCATCCCTGCAGACAAAAACTACAGGTTTTTTTTAAAGCGGTTTGCTCTGGCAGGTAAAGCAAAACCAATTCTTAACTTGGTAAACAACATTCTGTGTGTGTGTGTGTGTGCGCACATGCGTGTGTGTGTTTAAAAAAAAGGGTCAAATTGTACTGTGCATCTTTCAGCCAGGGGTGTATAACAAATTCTAATAAAAGGCTGAGCAGCTTGATTTCATCCATTATTTCCTTTGCAAAGGTACCTCTAGCAACTTGTGACAAATGCACTTGGTCATCACAGCTGAGCCCGGGACTTTCTCTTTCTGGCTGCAGCCTGTGCAGGAGCTAAACAAGAGGAAGCCAATACAAAATTGGGGGAAGGAGTGAGCTGTCAGCCAGCTATCAGAGTTTGTGAAAAATCTGAGTGCTAAGTGACTTTATATGCTTTATTACTGCTAAACACCTCTCTTGGAAACAATTTCCAAACATGTTGGCTTGAAGAAGCAGTTGTCAAATGATAAACATAAGCAGTTAAACTTGCCATCCTCAGATCAGCATCTGAATCAAGAAACCATCTTTACAAGGCTGCTAATTCAATGAGGGATCACCAGAATGATGCCTCTGCATGTCTGTCCTTAAAAAAAAGAAGCTCTTCTGTAAAAGACAAAAGAGATTCAAAAGCTGGGGTGGTTCCAGATTGGAAAGGATCCTAAGCAAAGATTCTTCCCAGCAAGCTTTATATGGCACTGCATTCTGGGGGATTTAAAATGGAATTGGGGGATGAACCTTTTACTTGGTCTTATCTGTTCCATTAAATAAAGGAGGTGAGGCAGATCAAGCCCATCTTCAGCAGCAATAGACCTTTGTCTAGGTCTTCTGCCGGCATTAGGCCTATTGGAGAAGGGAGTGAAGATGCAGTTGTGAAAAAAATAGAGGAAGACTGGATGAAGTCTTGATGCCAAATAAGTAGAACTGTACGTCCACAGGCCCTGTAGGAAATTTATGATGTGAAGATGTCTGCCTCTGAATTAATTTGCGACAAAAAGCAGAGATGCCAAATGAATGAATCTGAGTACTAAATATTTATTTAGTACCAAGGGCGTGATAGGCGTCACATACAATACACAAAGGATTTGCAGCTTCCAATACACAGCAACACTGTGATGAAGGGGAGTGGCAAGGGCAGTGAAGCAGTAGTTCTAAAGAAGCTTGAGTTGAGTCAAAATCTTGGAAGAAAAGGAGAAATCAACTTGGTAAATAGAGAAAAGCTAGTTGATCCAGGCAGAGAATGAGTGGGAGCTGATAGCTTTCCAGTGGAAGAGCTGGGCTCATAAGTAATCCAAAAGTGAAGAATCTTAAAAATAAGGACTAGATGCCTTATCTTTCATGGAAAGCCAATGTAGAACTTTAACAAGAAGGGCAAGGTGATGTTGGCATAAGATGGATATTCTTGGAAATAATTGACATGGTTCTGATTATAAAAAGTAATGCCTCATCCTATTATTAGTAGCCCATACAATTGAACAAACTGCTACAGGCTGATGTTGTTTGACATTACCTCTGTATTTCCAATATAACAATTAGCACTGGTTTCTGATTTTTTTTCCCTTCAAACCAATGGTAAATATATCTGTTGAATAAATATAATTTAACTGTGCAAACTAGTATTGAGTGCCTTCATTGCTGGCAACGTTTGGATAAAAGGGAACATTTGCCATGTATTTTGTGCCCTGGTATTATTTCTACCAATGTCTAAGGCTAAAAAGGGCCACCTATTTCTGTGGAGATGTATCTAAAAAATCTCTCAAGCTGCCTATAATAATCTCCATTATGTATAATGACCATTTTGATAATAGTTTTTAGAAGAGGTAATGGCACGGCTGAATGGTTATTACCTGTCTGTTCCTGCTGGAAGCAAGATACTGAAACCAGAGGAGACAGTCACATGCTTCTTGTGGTGCAGCTTGAAGAAATAAGAAATATTTAGCAGAATGCAAGAAACAGACATGAAAGTGCCTTTCAGTTTAAAACTAGCCTGTGCTGGAACATACTAAGACAGTCTGAATTTAATAAAACACTAAATATAGAAAATAATTAAGTCAAGACAAAGCAATTCTCTGTACACACCTTCTTACTAGAGATGCAAGAGAATGAAGAAGTCTATATTTTTGTGTGTGATTAAGAGTTACATGTTATTTATACATTATTAACTGGATTTGAATACTGGGTCCATAATAAAAGTTCTCTGGGTGGCTCACAAAAGAAATGAATCTTTTAAAAGGACCTTATAGACTCCCACTCTGACTTATTCAGATACATTTTAAAATGCTGGATAGTCTTTCTGGGGAACCTCTCCCCTAATCATCACTCAACAAATGTTATTTGGAGAGAGTACTTAGATCTGAAAAGAATTAAGATTTGTACAGCACCAGGGGGAGAACAGCCGCTTCCTATTTTATTAGATGGTTATTTTTATATTGTCTTGTCTTGTGAGCTGCCCAAAGTCAGTCTGGAGTTGGGTGGCATATGAATAATTGAATCAATCAATCAATCAATGAAGAGTGTTCAATGTTCAAGGAACTTCCCAATAAATATTTAGGGCTTTAAAAAATTAAAAACAAGACTGGTTCCCAGAAATGCACAGGGAGCCCATCCAGCTGACCAAAAAAAAAAAGATATAATGTCTACAAAAGCATGCTCCTGGTGAAAGGTTGCAGCCGTTTTCTGACCAAATGGAGTCTTTTGAAAGGCAACATTACGTATAGGGCTGCATTGAAACAGTCTAAATGGGAGAGTATTTGCGGCCAAACTATCCTTGTATAGTTAAGATTGTGATTGAAATATCAGCCATCGTCTTTAATGACAATGCTGGATCAATAAGCATTTCTAGAGTGTAGTTATTTATAAAAATAATAAAGGTGGGATAAAAATTAATTAAATAAATAAATGTAACCTTTTATAGCACATGTAACCCCATCTAGAAGAGCTGGGACATCATTTAACCAAGTGGACAACCAGGCAACAATATTTTCCTTTTTCTATGGTTTGAGCTTCATTTAATTTGCCCTCATCCAGTCTTTAACCATACTCAAGCACAGCCTCATTTCCATTTGATGAAAACAAAAAAGAAAAGTGAAGCCGGGTGTTATTTCCATTTTACCTCTCTCACTGATTTCATGTAGATGTTAAACAGTGTGGGAGAAAGAGAATTTGATGACACTCTGAATCAGGTCTGTCAGGAGGTTAAACAGTTACACAGTGAGCATTACTTTTTAGAAATAACCATTTGTTTAGGAGGTAATTTGAGTCTAGCAATTATTTTTCATGCCCAGCACAGAAATATATGATAGTTCACAGCTGAGCGGTCATGGTCTGCAGGCCCCACGTAGCCCCCAAGCACCCTATTTTTGATCCCCCTGTACTCTGACATTCCAATGGCAGAATTTAGTAACAAAATGGCCAATTTTTCAGCAGCTTGATTCCACTCCACTCCCCCATGCCCCCAATAAGGTGAGAATAAAAATGAGAGGTCTCTAGGAGGCAGATCATTTCTGCTGCTATTCTAATTCCCCCTCCCCATAGGAAAAAAAACAGATAAAAATGTATCTGTATCTTCTGGATTTTACCTGCAGGCTTCTAGCAGGCCAAGGGCCAAGCTTGTCCATCCTTATGGTATGTGATGGTATTCAAAGTCTATGAGAGGCCAATAAAAGGCACATTTCTCTGTCTTTTTTTCCAACATTGAAAATCCCACAGAGCAACCAAAGCCATTTTCATTGCAAAAATGGCCTGAAACCCAACTGAAATGGATTTAACTAATCAGGGTCACAGTAAACCATATCAAATTTGAATATTATCCACCCCATTTCCATTTATTATGTTCTTAATTGCGAGAGAATGCTGGTGTGACCTTGACCAGGATCACAGTATACAGGTTAAAATATCAATGGGTGTGAGAGAAAACATGACTGAGAGTTTTAAAAAGTTATTCTATTTTTAAAAATGGGAGATTAGGCATCTCCGTCTCATGCAGACTGGTCTTCTTGAGGAATTACTATTGGTAATTTCCAGTTTCAGCTGTCTGCAGCACACTCCCAGTCAACCCCTAAATCCAGATCAGAGTAAGCACACATGTCACTCAGCTAGCAAAAAATATAGTTTGATGTTTATTTATTAAACAAACATCAGTTAATTGGCAAAATTGGACAAAAATGCAGGCAAAAGCAGGGGGAGAGAGAGACAGAGAGATAAACATCAGGCAAAGATAAAAGGGCAGAGGAGTTAATATCAACAATCAACATTATCTATGTATCAAACAGCACACAGCCTTCCAGAGCCACAGGGGGTAATTAGCATGGACAGCCCCAAATAAGATGGCCTTTGGTTATTCCAGCTTTAGCTGTCTCATGTATATAACAGCAGAAGAATACAGATGGAAAGTGAGCAATCTCTCTTCTATTATGCAAAATGCAAGAAACAACTTTGTTGACAGGGATGATGTATCCAAGGAGTCCAACCTATAATGCCATCATAGTATGAGCAAAACCTTTATAGCTTACAAGGTTTTGAATAGCCATGTAATTTCCTCAATTTTTGAAGCATGAATAAAACTTGCAAATACCTTACACTGTTTTTGATGAGGACATTACTGAATATGATCTCTTCCTCCAGTCTGAAATTAGATCCAATTGCACCCTTTCCTGGACCAGGAGGTCCTGTTCGCAGTCAATCATGCCTTAGTCACCTCGCAAGAGGATTGCTGCAATGCACTGTACATGTGGCAGCCCTTGAAAAGCATCAGGAAGCTGCAACTGGTGCAGAATGCAGTGGTGCAGGCAGTTACAAATGCACCTCAGTGTGCGCATGTTACACCTTTGCTCCACAAGTTGCATTAGCTTCCACTTTGCTTCCGGGTGCAATTGAAGGTGCTGTTTGTCACCTATAAAGCCCTTCCTGGCATTGGAACAGATTATTTGAGGGACCGCCTCTCCCCAGCTGTTTATACATGTCCCATTATACCTAGCTGGAGAGGCGTGCTATAGGTCCCATCGGGTAAAGAATGTCATCTTGCAGGACCCAGGAAGCAGGCCTTTTCAGTTGCTGCTCCTGCCCTATGGAACATCAGTCCCCCTGAGATTAGAGTGGTCCCAATTCTGCCAGCCTTTCAGAAGGCTCTTAAGACATGGATTGTTCCCAGCATGGGGGTTCAATGGGTGCCTGTGATGGGCTTACTGTGATGGGCTTACTGTGATGGGAGCCCATGATGTGCTTCCCCTGGGTAGAGGAAGCTCTGAGGTTCACCTTCAGGGCTGTGCTAAGGAATTTGCAGAGCATCTGTCAGATAAAATCGTTTAGATTTGCTCTCATTTGGAGGCTAGCATTTTTACAGGTCCTGTGGAGATGACCGGGATGCAGTCTTAAACGGTTATCTGGGAATGGTTTGAACCTGCTGGACCTGAGGAAGTGGACAGGGTCCTAGTGACTATGAGTTCAGCCACCTGCTCTTTAGATCTGTACGCCACCTGGCTGACTAAGGCTGCCTGGGAGGTGACATGTGGGTGGGTTCTGGTGATAGTAAATTCATCCTTGAAGGAGGGGGTTGTCCCTGCACCCCTTAAAGAGGCATTGGTTTGCCGCCGCCTCAAAAAGCCATCATTGGATCCCACCATACTGGACAACTTTCTTCCAGTGTCCAACCTTCCCTTTTTAGGGAAGTTTGTAGAGAAGGTGGTGGCACAACAGCTCCAGAGGATCCTGGATGAAATGGATTATCTGGACCCCTTTCAGGCAGGATTCAGGCCCAGATATGGGATGGAAATGGCTTTGGTCATGCTTTTGGATGATCTCTGGCAGGAGTGGGATGCGGGTAGTGCATCCATCCTTGCTCTCAGCGAAAACCTCTTGGCAAAAACCTCTTGGCAAAAACCTCTTGGCAAAAACCTCTCGGCGGCTTTCAATACTATCAACCATGATATCCTTCTGGACTGGCTTCAGGGGTTGGGGGTTGGTGACATTGTATTGTGCTGGTTTTCTTCCTTTCTCCAAGGCCAGTTCCAGTCAGTATTGATTGAGAGCTAGAAATCCTGCTCTCGGCCCTCAGTGCCACAGGGCTCAGTACTTTCTCCACTCCTATTTAACATCTACATGAAACTCCTGGGTAAGATAATCCATTGCCATGGAATGAGGGTATGTACATCTCAGTACATCTCTGCTCCTAGGAGTTAAGTGATACTGTTAATATCCTTTCTTGGTGCCTGAAGGCTGTGGGGGCCTGGATGGGGAACAACAGGCTATAGCTGAACCCTGGCAAGACTGAGTGGCTTTGGGTTTTAGGGCCTTCTGTATCTGAGGGTTTACCATCTTTGCTGCTGGATGGGGTTGCATTGCCCCAAACAGACCCAGTGGCATCCTGGGAATTGTAGTCCAGACCCTGGAAGAGTTGGTTCCCTTACCCCCTCCCCTCACGCGCGATGAAAATGGTGATTTGTGAATTGTATAAATTGTATAAAAGCGGGGTATAAATACCACAATAAATAAATAAATAAAAATAAACTTGGGGGTTCTTCTGGACTCACGACTCCTCCTCGAAGAGCAGTTGGCAGTCGTGGCCAGGAGGGCCTTCGCACTGCTTCGTGTTGTGCGCCAGTTGTGCCCATACCTGGATCGGGAGGCTCTGCTGTCAGTCACTCATGTTCTCGTCACCTCCCAAACAGACTACTGTAAAGAGCTCTACATGGGGCTACCCTTGAAGAGTATCCAGAAGCTTCAGCTGGTTCAAAATGTTATGTGTGCTCCATTCAGACTTCCGGGGTGGAGACGAATGGCGGCTAGGAGAACTTGACAGAAGCTCCGTAGCAAAAACAATACCCATGCAGCTTTAAACCAGTTTTCGCAGAATAAAGAACTAGCGAACAATGGCAGAGAAAGCAGATATCGGCTTCTCTGAGAAAAAAGAATTTCAGCGGCTTCGGAGGCAGCGAGTTAAGCATTTGTTGGTGTTTTGTGTTGTCAGCGACTTGCAGTGAAAAAGAACAAGCCAGGAAGCCTGAAAGAGAAAGTGGAGCCGCGTGGCAGTGTCTGGAAATAGACAAACACCGCTTTCGCTCACTGAAACAAGATCGGAGAACTACTAAAAGAAAGACTAAAAGCCAAAGATTCTGAACGAAGAAAAAAAAAAGCGAGAGACAGTTTGGTGAGAAGATTCATAGTTCCTATGTGTAAAAACTTTAAAAAAAAAGAGGAGTGATTTAATTAATAATTTAACAAGCCATTTTGTTTTTCTGTAAAGTGATTGCAAAATGAATTTCTTATTTAAAGCTTAGAAATACAATTTCATTTACTATATTTACTATATATCATATTTACTATTTACTATAGATATAATTGTATAAGTAGATAATTTAAGTACATTCTGTTAAGTAGTTAAAAATAAGTTAAAGTAATTAATAAGAGATATATAAGAAGTTGATTTTTTCTGATTGTATAGAAGAAAAGTAATACTCTATAAGGTAATAAGTAAATAAGGATAAAGGTATTAAATACAAATAATTAAAAGAGAGAAAAGATAAAGGGAAAAAATGAGTATGAGTACAAGAAGACAAGGAATGCTATCTTCACAAGCAAGAAGAAGTTCAGAGATGGGGGAGGGAGAATGGCTAAAGTCACTGTTTGAAGATTTCACAATAAAAACAACTCAAACAATAATGCAAACAGTGACACGTGTTCTGGAAGAAAAATTAGAAGGCTTAGAAAAGAGATTGGAACAAAAAATAGGGAAAATAGAAAAAAGTTTGAAAGAAGAAATACATGGAGTGAAAAAACAAACTGAAAAATGTGAGGAGAAAATAGATAAAGAGGAGGAACGTATAACTATGTTAGAATGTAAAGAAAAAGAATACTGTATTAGACTAAGAGGAGTAACAGAGGAGAAGGAAGATAGTATAAGAGAAATTGTTATACAGATGCTAGCAAATTTAATAGAGTGGGAGGAAGATAGATTAGAAGAAGAGATTGAAAAAATGTATAGGATTAACTCTAAATATGCGATAATGTATAAAAAATCCAGAGATATATTAATAGAATTCTCAAAAAAAAGAATAAGAAACATGATAATTCAAGCATCCTATAACAAAAAAATAGAAATTGAAGGAAAAGTTGTCACTATTTTTAAGGAAATCCCAGCAAAAATATTAAAAAAGAGAAAAGAATATAGATTCTAACAGATATTTTGAGAAAAAATAATATAGATTTCAGATGGGAAGTGCCTGAAGGTCTTACCCTAACCTTTAAAGGACAAAGAACTAAACTGAACTCAATCTTAAAAGCCAAAGAATTTTTAAAAAGATTTGAAAAAGAACAAACAAACCCCAAGGAACAGAAACAAGGGAGGAAAGATGAAACTTTAAGTCAGAAAGAAGGAGAGGTATCCAACACAAGGGAATTTACATCATTACTAGTAAATGAGTGAACTCAGAGCAATTACATGGAATATCAATGGAGATAACTCTCCAATTAAAAGAAAACGGATATTTCAATTATTAAATAAATCAAAACCAGATATTACATGCCTTCAAGAAACCCACATAAAAAAAACAGAAACAAACTATTTAATAAACAAGAAATTAGGAATAGAATTTATAACAGCGAATGAAAACAAAAAAAATGGAGTAGTTATATATATAAAACCCTATCTAAAACCTAAATTAATAAAAAAAAGATAACAAAGGGAGATACATCATAGTCGAAATTGAAAATCAAAATTCTAAAACTTTGGTAATTGGTATATATGCCCCAAACAATAATCAAAAAATTTTTTATAAAGATTTATCAAATGTCCTCTTGGAATATACTCAAAACAATTGGATTATGATGGGAGACCTAAATAGAGTAGTCTCACCAAAAATAGAGAAACCAATAATCAACCAAACAATTATCAAGGTAAACTACCTAAAGAATTTTTTGAAATGATAAACAACTTAACATTGATAGATGCTTGGAGAAGCCAAAATAGAACAATTAGAGACTACACATTTTATTCTAATAGGCATAAATCATTATCAAGAATAGATATGATATGGATATCAAAAAATTTAGAAAATAAAATTAAAGAAGTAAAAGTTTTACCAAAAACTTTATCTGACCATAACTCAGTACAAATAATCTTGAAGGTAAATTTAAGAAATTATAGATGGAGACTAAATGAAAATATTTTGAAAAACAAAGAAAATCTGGAAGATCTACAAAAGAAATTGAAAGAATTTTTCCAATGGAACGTAAATACAGAGGTAAAACTAGAAACGGTATGGGAGGCTAGTAAAGCTTTTATGAGGGGACATTTTATATCCCTAACTAACTATCAAAGGAAAACAGCACAAAAAAAATTACAAACAATTCTAGATCAAGGAAAAAGAAAAAGAACTTCAAAACAAAAATAAAAATAAAAAAGAGGAAATTCTAAAACAAATTAAAATATTACAATTGCAACTAAAAATTTATATGACAGAAGATATTGATAAAAAAAATGAAATATATAAAACAAAGAAATTTTGAACAAGCAAATAAGCCAGGCAGATGGCTGGCGTACAAATTAAGAAAAGAAAGAGAAAAATGAATAATTTCTAAATTAAAGAAAATAATGTTGATTTAATTCACAATGAGGAAATTAAAAAAGCCTTTCATACCTATTACACAAAATTATATAAAAAACAACAAATACCACTGGAAAAAAATGAAGAATATATTCAGAAATGCAACTTAAAAAATTATCTAATGAACAAAAAGAAATAACAGAAAATTTGATCACAACGCAAGAAATAATAGATGCAATTAAAAAATCGAAAACAGGTAAAACTCCAGGTACAGATGGACTTTCTGCAGGCTATTATAAGCAATTTAAAGAACAAATTATAGAGCCACTTAAAAATCTATTTAATTTAATATTAGAATGAAATAAAATACCGCAATCATGGATGGAAGCAAGAATTACTCTAATCCCAAAAGAAAATCAAGATACAACGGAATGTCAAAATTACAGACTGATTTCCCTACTAAATAATGACTACAAAATATTTACCATGATACTGGCAGAAAGATTAAAGAAAGTTTTACAAGAATTAATAAATCATGACCAAAACAGATTTCTTCCAAGTAGACAAATAAACGAAAATTTATGCACAGTTATAAATTTGGTGGAATATGCACACATTCATAATGAAAAACCAATAATGTTATTATTTCTAGATGCAGAAAAAGCCTTCGACAACGTCAATTAGGATTTTTTAATCAAAATATTAGAACACAGGAATTTTGGAGATAAATTTATAAAGGCAATACAAGCTATATATAGAACACAAAAAGCCAAAATCATAATTAATGAAGAAGAAACACAAGATTGTAATATAGAAAAAGGCACCCGTCAAGGATGTCTGTTATCTCCACTATCATTTATACTAGTATTGGAATGTCTATTGGAAGAAATTAGAAAAGATGAAAACTTAAAAGGAATTAAAATTAAAAAAGAAACATACAAATTAAAAGCGTTTGCAGACGATTTGGTTATAACACTGCAAAATCCCATAGACTCAATAGATAATTTAAATAAAAAAATACAAGAATATGGCGAAGTAGCAGGATTTAAAACAAATAAACAAAAAACTAAAATGATAAATTTAAATATGACAAAGAAAGATCGAATTGAATTAGAACAAAAAACAGGATTTCAAAATATAAAACAAATAAAATACCTGGGAATACAAATAACTTCGAAAAATATTGATTTATTTAAAAACAATTATAATACAACATGGATGGAAATTAAAAAAGATCTAGAAAAATGGAAATTGTTACAATTATCTTTATTGGGAAGAATAGCTACTGTTAAAATGAATATACTACCAAGAATTTTGTATCTGTTCCAAACGATACCAATTATAATAACAGATCAAACATTTCAAAAATGGCAAAAAGATTTAGCAAAATTTATATGGCAAGGGAAAAAACCCAGAATAAAACTAAAATATTTACAAGATGCAAAAGAAAGAGGAGGATTGGGATTGCCAGATCTAAAATTATACTACGAAATTTGTGGATTAGTATGGCTAAAAGACTGGATAACATTGGAAAATACGAAACTACTAAATTTAGAAGGGCATGATATTCGATTCGGTTGGCATGGATACATGTGGTATAACAAAAGTAAAATTAATAAGGCATTTAGTAACCATATTATAAGGAACTCATTATTAAAAATATGGAACAGATACAAAAATTCTTTATTACCAATTATACTATTGTGGACATCGCCTCAGGAGGCATTTGCCAGGCAGGAAAATCGAAGTGACAATAAATGGTTGAGATACCAAAATTTATTAAAATTTAATGAACAGAATTACGAATTTAAGACAAGAGAAGAATTGGAAAAAGAGGGTTCCATATGTCAATGGTTTACATATTTCCAAATAAAAGAACAATTTAAATTAGATAAAAAAATGTTTAAATTTGAGAAAAGAGGAAATAGATGGGATAATATATTATGGAACGAAAACGATCACTTGATTTCCAAATTATATAAAAAACTATTAGAAATAAAAACTAATGACATAAAAATAAAAAATTACATGACAAGATGGGAAGAAAATTTAAGGCATGAAATTAACTATGAAGACTGGCAAATTATATGGACAAAAATATCAAATTTACATTGAGCAATAATCTAAAAGAAAATATATACAAAATGATGTTTAGGTGGTACATGTCTCCTGAGAAGCTGTTCAAAATGAAGCATATTAATTCAAATCTATGTTGGAAATGCAAAACAAAAGTTGGTTCAATGTATCATGTGTGGTGGGCATGTAAGAAAACAAAAAAATATTGGGATAAAATACATCTGTGTATCTGTAAAATATTGGAAACAAATATGGAAAAAATCCAGAAATCTACCTACTGGGATTAATGGAAAAAAAGATGAACAATAACAGCAAAAAACTATTATTATATTTAACAACAGCAGCAAGAATTACTTTTGCACAATACTGAAAACAAGAAGATACTCCGACAATAGAAGAATGGATCATAAAATTAATGGAAATCACTCAAATGGACAGACTAACAAATTTAATGAAAGATGAAGAATTGGAGGACTATGAATTGATATGGAACCCCTTTTTAAAGTATATACAAAAGGAATACATGATCAAATTAAGCATATAAAATTATAAGTGAAAAAAGAAATAAGAGAAAAGTAAATGTATTAGAAGATTTAGAATGAATAAGATATTGAAATTTATAAAATATAATGAAACAATTATAAAAATGAAATACGAAAGGGAAAAAAAAGAAAGAAAAAGGGGGGAGGAATAAGAAAAGCTATGTAAATAAATATGAAACAAAATTTTTTTTCGTGAAGAAAACTGGAAGTATTTTAAAAGTCTATAATATATGTTGTCATTTATTCTTTCAATTTTTTTTCTTTCTTTCTGTCTTCCTTTCCTTTTTCTTTTTATTGTTCTTTTTTGTATGTAAAGATGTCTGAAATGTAAATATGTTGTACACATTGTAAGTATATGTATAATTGTTTATATGTGTTTAATATATATTTTAAATAATAAAATTTATTTAAAAAAATGTTATGTGTGCTCCAAGATCTGCACATGTTACACCTCTGCTATGCAAGCTGCATTGGTTGCCAATTCAAGGTGTTAGTTATAACTTTTAAAGACCTACTTGGTGTGGGACCTTGATATTTGACAGACCACTTCTCCACGGTTACATCTACCCCTCCCATCAGGTCCAACAGGAGAGGCATGTTGCGGGTCCTATTGGCCAAGGACTGTCATAGGGTGGGACCTAGGAGGAGAGCCTTTTCTGCAGTAGATCCTGCCCTATGGAACATCTTTCCCCCAGAGGTAAGGTTGGCTCCAACCCTTGGCCTCCCAGAAGGCCCTTAAAACATGGTTTCATCAACTAGCTTGGGGATCCCATGGTAGAGTGGAACATGTTAGATGACCGTTAATGGAATGCACCCTTTGTATGTTTTCCTGCCATTTTGTTTATTTGTTTTTATCTTGTTTTTATTTTAATGTATATTGGTTGTTTTAACAATTTTATATTTTTTTATTGTTACTATGTACACCGCCCAGAGACACTATGTGAGATACAAATGTGAATAAAATTTAGACTGGTTTGGTTTCTCAGCTGCTATGTGTGTTGCTGAATTTTATATTATATAATGTTTTTCTATTATTATTTTTTAATGCTTTAAGCTGCCCAGAGTCACTATTGTGAGATGGCTGGCCATGTGAATCTAATCAATCAATCCAGCAAGATATACCCTAGTACACTACGTAATTCCTTTGGTGATATAATTTGGGTTTAAATATCAGTATCAACATCTACTTTTAAAAAATCTAACATTACTTGAAAGGAAGATGAGTGAAGTTGGATTTCAGGAGTTGATTAATGCTTCTTTGGGGAGATGGA
Source organism: Charina bottae (assembly GCA_023362775.1). NCBI lineage: Eukaryota > Metazoa > Chordata > Lepidosauria > Squamata > Charinaidae > Charina > Charina bottae. The sequence continues at coordinate 209,330,151 of JALMGJ010000002.1, read as the reverse complement.
ATGGTGCCAAGTGTCTTGAAGAAGATGGTTGTATGTCCCCCCCTGAAGAGATAATCTCTTGATCCAATCATGTCAGAAAACTTTGCCCTATTCCTCAATTTTCCCTCTTTAGAAAAATAATGAGAAGATATTGGGGATATACAGTATTTTGGACAAATTGGTGGGGTATCAGCTGCAGAGAATCATAGATGAAGTGGATTATCCCTTCTAGTCAGGGTTCAGAGCTGGGAATGGGGTGGAAATGGCATTGGTTATGGTGGTGGATCTTTGTCAAAATTTCAAAGGAGGGAGAGCTTAGTCCTATTAGATTTCTCAGTGGTACCTGACCATGGTATTCTCTTGAGCTACCTGCCCAAGAGGATGGATAGCACTGTTTTACAGCGTTTCCACTCTGACCTGAGTAGAGAGTTCCAATCAGTAGCATTGGAGGATGAGCAGTGGAGGTCCTGGGCAGTCCAATGTGGGATGTCACAGGTTTCTGCTCTATCTCCCATACTATGTAATATCTATATAATGTTGGTGTATTATTCTTTTGAGGAGTAAGTAACAGCAATATAACCTTATTAGGTAATCACCTACAAACTTTAAAAGGTGAGGCAGCATGTGATTCAGGCTGAAGAGTATAAAAGAACCTGCCTGCCCTACTTGTTTACTCCTTACTCCTTCTTTCTGTTTACTCCCGTTTGCTTGCTTATTTCTTCTGGTATGTGAATTTGTAATACTTCCAGGGATCTGGAAGATAACTGTAAATAGTATCTGTTTGTATGAGTAACAAATATAACTGCAACTAAGTTACTAAATGACTGGCATCATTTATTGGTCTCTGAAGCTAAATGCTTTCTGATACTCTGCATGTGCAAGAAAACATACACTCCAACAGGTTATGGGCCCAGGAAGCACAAAGAGAGACCAGCTCAGCAGCAGCTTGTTTGAATCTAAAGAAAAAAGTCCATTATTTTGGGAGTTGAAGACAATCAGCTAGTGAATGTACGTGGCTTACAGTCTGCAAAGCAACTGTGGGAGGCACTGAGAGATTTGCATATCAAAGCAACAGCTGGAAGTAAGTCTATGAAGGTTCTCAGTCATCCAGGTGGAATTGTCTGTAGCTTGAATCATGTCAACTGGATTTCTATTTTCTCAGTGGAAACGTTTCGCTCCTTATCCAAGGAGCTTCTTCAGTCTGAGCAAAGTTAGTAAGGGAATCCTAAATATGTTTCTAGGTAGCTGTGTGACCTTACACCTGGGGCTAGGTCATGGTTATATTGAGATGTTATTTTAAGTCCTTTTATCATCTAAAGGAGGATCGTTAAGATCACCATGCTGCTGTTGAGCTTGTGAAATGGTCTTAATCTTCCTAGGCACAGAAGACAAAGCAGGGAGGAAGATGGGGGAAAAGATTATGCCTGAGGCCCCCACCTCTATTCAAGGAAGGATTTTCCAAGTTGGCATAAATGGATTCCTTGACCCCTCTCTCAAACCACCTATCTTCTCTGTCTAAAATGTGAACATTAATGTCCTCAAATGAGTGTCCTTTTTCCTTTAGATTATTTATTTCTAAAACACCAATTTTTTTCTTTTTTAATTATTATTAAGGAGAGGCTCTTTGCAACAAAGAAATGCGGAATCTCTTGGTGGTTTTCATTACTTTTGGAAGTTATTAATTTGTTAATTTGGCTTTTTTTCCCTAAATATATATTTTTCTCTCTTTTTTCTTTTTAAATTGTATTGTTGGATTTAAAGACTTTTGCCTGTTTATTGTTACTTTTTTCAAAGTTTGAAGGATTACAAAAGAATTACCCACTTCATTGAATTTGCAGAGCTGAGCTTTGATCTATGCTTTCTCATGAGAAACAGCTTTGTTTACCTTTATTTTTCCACCCCCGCTGATTAACACTTTCTTTCTGAAAGACAGCCTTTTGTCTAATATCCTGAGGCACTAGAGGGCGCCATAATGTTCCGTGGAGGGATATGGAAGATTTAAAAGATATTTTTAAGGAGCTGTACTTCAAGGTTACTTATGCTTTGGACCATCTCTTAGAAAGTTATTTGGAAAATAAGGTCCCGGTCTCAAAGAAAAAAAATGAGAAGTAATGTCCCAAAGCCAAAAGGAAAAGCTTTGGGTGTAAAAGGAACAGAAATGGCTGCATTCTTGGAATATTGAGATCAAAGACAAGATTTAAGCCTCAAGGGATGGAAGGTCCTTGAAGATGAGTTGGACTTTACAAGGAGTTAGGGTTGGTTTATGATTTCAGCATCCTACAGCTCTGCCCTAAAATCAAAGTGAACTTGATTATCTTGACCCTTTTCAGTCAGGTTTCAGGCCGGGATATGGGACGGAGACTGCATTGGTCGCACTTACGGATGACCTCTGGCGGGATCAGGATGGAGGTAGTGCATCCATCCTGGCTCTCTTGGATCTCTCAGCGGCTTTCAATACCACTGACCATGGTATCCTTTTGGGGCGGCTTAGGGAGTTGGGGGTGGGCGGCGTAGTTTTACGCTGGTTCACCTCCTTCCTCCGGGGCTGCTCCCAGTCGGTGGTGATAGGGGAGGAGAGATCCAGCCCGCGTCCGCTCCTATGTGGGGTGCCGCAGGGTTCGGTTCTCTCTCCTCTCCTATTCAACATCTACATGAAACTGCTGGGTGAGGTCATCTGACACCATGGGATGAGGTATGATCAGTATGCGGATGATACTCAATTGTATATCTCCATCCCTGGTGAAGTAAGTGGTGCAGTGTCCACCCTGTCCCAGTGCCTGGGGGCTGTGAGGGCCTGGATAAAACAACAGGCTTCAGTTTAACCCTGGTAAGACCGAGTGGCTGTGGATTGATGGCTTAGCGTCTTCTGGGAAATTATCATCTTTGGTTCTCGATGGGGTAGCACTACCCTGTTCAGAACCGGTGCGTAATCTGGGGATTCTTCTAGACTCACGACTCCTGCTCGAAGAGCAGGTGGCAGTCGTGGCTAGGAGGGCTTTTGCACAACTTCGGTTAGTGCGCCAGTTACGCCCATTCCTGGAGCGCGACGCCCTCCATACAGTCACTCATGCTCTCGTCATCTCCCATGTAGATTATTGCAATGCGCTCTACATGGGGCTACCCTTGAAGACTATCCGGAAGCTTCAGCTGGTGCAGAATGCGGCCGCGCGGGCAGTTTTGGGTGCTCCAAGATCTGCACATGTAACACCGTTGCTCCGCGAGCTACATTGGGTGCCGGTTTGCTTCCGGGTACAATTCAAGGTGTTGGTTATCACCTTTAAAGGCCTACATGGCATGGGACCAGAATACCTGAGGGACCGTCTTATCCCCATGTTATCGACCCGCCCCACCCAGTCATCCAGAGAGGGCCTGCTACGAACCCCATCAATTAGAGAATGCCATCTGATGGGGTCTAGGAGGCGGGCCTTCTCTGTGACAGCGCCCACTCTATGGAACATCTTGCCCCCAGAGTTGAGACAGATTTCCTCCCTCCCGACCTTTAGGAAAGAGCTGAAGACCTGGTTCTGCCGCCTGGCATGGGAAGGAGGAAGGGATAGTTCCTCATAGAGATGGCTAATCCCCTAATTTTAAATTTTAATGTCCTTCTTTTAATGAATACCTTGTCTATCTGTACTGTTTATATTGTGGTTTTATATATTTTTAGAATTTATTTTAACATTTGTTGTGAGCCGCCCAGAGTTCCCCATGGGGGGAGATGGGCTGTCATATAAGTTGAACAAATAAATAAATAAATAAATAAACAAACAAACAAACTTTGTGATTCAACCACCATTGATTATTTTAATCACAGTCTACAAGAGTGTATAAAGTTCTTGGAGAAGAGACTTCCTCTTACCATTTGCTCCACGTGGCTCTGCCTTACTGATGACAATCTGTCATTCAGAGTAACTGCATGATGCTTGCTGAGCTGTGCATTAAAAATTGGAACTTGGTAACAATTTTTGGAAATCTTTGGGATCTGCACTCAAAACTTTTCAAATGTGTGTGACGCTCTAAAGCTGAGGTTATATAGTTCTGCTCCAGCATGATTGGTCTTTGGTTGGGCCATTTCCAAAAAATTGGATTGGCTTCACACGGTTTTTATACACACAGAGAAAGAGAGAGAGAGAATGTGTATGTATGTGCAGAGAAGTCCAGCACAAAGTTTGCTAGTTCCATCCAGTTGCTAGGCAATATGTGTGCAGGGCAGGTAATTAGGTCTGCAATCTGGCTATAATATATTTTAAAGCTCTAAGGAGAAATTAACCATTAGTTGAGATCTTCTGGCACAATTGCTTGCCATTTCTATTCCAACAGGGAGTGGGGAGACCATGAACCCCTAGATTCTAAAATCAAAGTTTATTCTAGAACAGCTTTGAGGCAATTTAAGATAATAAGGAAAACAGAAATGCACTCACCAATGCGCCACATATATCGACAAGAAAAAGGGTAAGGCTGTTATCTGAACTCACAGCTCAAGCCCTTTGAGCCTAAACATAATAAGTATACAACTGATTTTCATGTTGGTTTGAAGTATGACCTAATAAAAACCCAAATAATCACACATAGAGCTTCAGAGAACAACAATGTCAGAGCTTCGAGGAAACATCATTTTATTGCAGTGCCTCCAAATTACAGCATAGCAACTTGTCTTGAAATTATATACCATTTGGGTGTAATTAGTGCCACCATGTAGTAAATGAAATTCAAAATTTTAATGGCTCTGGTGTGAAAGGTTTTTGATGCAAATATATTAGTACAAGATATAAACACAAGCATATAGAGACAGCCCTTATTTTTAAAATTGAGTTACCTAAATTAGTACTTGGGCAGCCTATTATTTTATAAAAAAATATACTCTGCCCTTTTAAAAACAGCAGAATATGTAATTACGAGCATAACTGTAAATGGGCCTGATGGCGTATGTCCATTCTAAAACTGGCATAAAGTACTTTTTTCAACTTTTAAGATAAGAACTATACATAAGAACTTGGATAAATTACAATATATATTTTACATCTCATGTAATACATTTTGATAAATATAATAGATTTATTTGAAATATTATTCATTTTAAACATTTTTCAAAATAACATATGTATGTTGTCCTCTTCAACAGTTATTTTTCCTTACATCATCTCCATTTGCTTTGATCAGTAAATATACGTTGAGCTGGGGTTTCAGCTGTTTTTCTTCCAGCATCTGCTTAAGATATCAATGATGTCCTTCTAAATAATGAAGAAAAATGTTGCACATTTCTGAGGCCATTCAATGCAATAAATTGATATAAGTAATTCTATAATCAGTTACCAATGTTTTGAAAAACCCATTGAAGTTCAGATACAGTTTGAGATGTTTTTCATATTTGATCTATTATTAGTTGTTCTGCGACACCCATCTAAGGGGCGCTTATTCAGTCCCCCAAATAGTTTTCGAAGGGTTTGTGTTATGTTTATCAAAGAAATATGCATGGATTGTGGGTTGTACAGAAGAAGCAAACAGCTATATTTTTTTCTTTCTATGGTAGAAACAAGTGGTTTGATTCCCTGGGGGTGTGGGTGTGGGTTTAGCTGTTGTTTAGTCTCAGAATTCATGCAGGTTTAGATTCAGTGGGAAGAAATCTGTAAATGGGCAGAAAAACAACAATGGCAGCAAGGACCATCATTACTTGGTTGGTACAGTCAACTAGATACCTGGGCATTCCCCACACACAGTGGAAAGAACATAGTGAAATGAATGACACAATATTATTTAAAGGTACAGATGATTGATAATTTGGATGTATCATGTACCATGGTAACATAGGCTTGTAAAAACAGCACTGGAATGGTTGACCAAGACTTATGCCATAATAAATTGGCTATTCTTTAAGATGCCATAAGAGTATTTAGGGGCGCGATGGCTCACTGGTTAAGACCCCAGGCTTGTCGATTGGAAGGTCGGAGGTTCGAGACCCGAGCGCCGTGTGATGGAGTGAGCTCCGGCACTCACCCCAGCTCTTGCCAACCTAGCAATTTGAAAGCATGCAAATGCAAGTAGATAAATAGGTACCACTTCCGTGGGATGGTAACAGCGTTCCGTGCGCGTCATGCCGGCCACATGACTGCGGAAGCGTCTTCGGACAACGCTGGCTCTTCAGCTAAGAAACGGAGATGAGCACCGCCCCCTAGAGTCAGACACGACTGTGCAGGGGAAAACCAACCTTTAAGATACCCATGCTGAGTTTTGGGATATCCTTCAAATTTAAGCCCTAAGCAATATACTGTACATGGGTACAGATTTTAATATATGAAGACTGGTGAGCATCTCATCTTCTAAGTGATGCTGGAGATGTCAATGAACTACATATCTTCATACTCCCCATTGTCTGCAATAGGGAGTCTTCTTGTACACACATGGATTTTCAATCTATACACATAAATGACTAGCTGTTAACTGGTATCATAGGGCAACTTTATAAAATGGAGGGACTGTTCATTACTGTTCCTGTGTTCAGTTAATATGCATATAAAGCTTTAGATGAGTAGAAATGGGGACCTAAAAGGAACACATCTTTCTGTTACTACTGCAATTATTTTGCATGCTATATTTCCTATTGATTCTTAAGAAGACTGCACATGTTTCAGATTTGAAGGCAAAAAACAATGCTTCAGAGAGTAGTGGGACACTCTTTAAACTCCTTATGTGTCTTTTCCTGGGATCATGTAGCTGCCCTTGATAGCTGTAGCACAGTCCTGGGAAAAATACTTCTGATATAGAGAGTTTCAAACAGGTGCTATGTGTGCACCTGTGCTCTGAAGTTTGTTTATTTATTTATTTATTTATTTGTTTATTTATTTGTTTATTTATTTGTTTATTTATTTGTTTATTTATTTTTAAATTTGTGTTACCGCCCATCTCCCCCAAACCGGGGGTCTCTGGGCGGTTCACAATAAAACAAATTAAAAACATAAATATAAAATTAGAACATCCATAAAAATAAATATAAAATCCAAGTGGATGTTAATAATAGGGCAGGCTTCATGGCACCAGCCACCCCCAAGTTATTTTTTTGCCTTTGAATTTGAAGTGCTTGCATGGTTCTAACACTTGATTGAGAAGGTATATTTTAACACATTTAACACATTTTAACACATTGCATTCCATCCCTTCTGGAGTCTGGCCAGCACCTGGCCATCCTCCACCACAGATCCCATAGATATTAAAAAGGTAAAGGTTCCCCCCGCACATTTGTGCAGTCGTGTCTGACTCTAGGGGCCGGTGCTCATCTCCATTTGTTAGCTGAAGAGCCAGCGTTGTCCGAAGATGCTTCCATGGTCATGTGGCCGCATGACGCACGCGGAACGCTGTTACCTACCCACCGAAGTGGTACCTATTAATCTACTTGCATTTGCATGCTTTCAAATTGCTAGGTTGGCAAGAGCTGGAGCTAGTGCGGGAGCTCACTCCGCACGCAGGGCTAGGGATTTGAACCTCCGAACTTGCAATCTTCCAGTTCCCACAGATATTATAGACCCATAAATATAATCTAGGGCAGGGGTCGGCAAACTTTTTTATGCCAGGGGCCATTTTGACATGCTCGAGAGCCAGGGGGCGGGGTTTGCGGGCGGGGGCCAATCGTGTGGAAGGGGGCAGGGTTTGCGGGCAGGGGCCAATCACGTGGAAGGGGGCGGGGTTTGCGGGCTGGGGCCAATCGAGCACACTTAGGGCCTGCTGCCACCATGCCTGCCACACCCAGTGCAGTGCCCGCCGCCGCCACGCACACCATGCCCGCTGCCACGCATGCCCCGCCACTGCACCTCCCCCGGGGTCTAAGTAAGCCACGACGGGCGGGCGGCGAGCTAAGCATCGCCCCGCCTCCTCCCCTGGGGTCCTTCGTGAAGACCTTCTCCTCCATCCTCGCTGCTCCCGCCGCCGCCTGCAGGGGCGGCTGACTGGAGAGCGCCCCTTGGAAATCTCCCCTCTGCAAAATCCCCCGGCAGAGCTCCTCCCGTCACCGGCGGCCCGCGAGGACCGGCCAGGGAAGGCGCACGGGCAGAGCTGCCCGCCTGTCACTCGGGCTGGGGTGCAGCGGGACGGGAGCATCACCGGCGGCCCGCGAGGACCGGCCAGGGAAGGCGTGCGGGCAGAGCTCCTGTCCCGCTGCACCCCAGCCGGAGCGCCCGAGTGCCAGGCGGGCAGCTCCGCCTGCGCGCCTTCCCTGGCCAGTCCTCGCGGGCCGCCGGCGACGTTCCCGTCCCGCTGCACCCCAGCCGGAGCGCCCGAGTGCCAGGCAGGCAGCTCTGCCCGCGCGCCTCGCCCAGACATGCCGCCAGCAGCAGCAGCAGCAGCAGCTCCCAAGGCACGCCGGTCCCTCCTCCGTCGAAGGGAGCGGCAGAGAGCCCCGCGGGCTGTGCGCAAGGTGTGGGCGGCTGCGGGTGGCCCCGGCCTTGGAGAGCGAGAGCGCGTAAGAGCATAAGAGTTTGGGGGCGGGATCCAATCACGTGGAAGGGGCAGGGGTTAGTTCAGCTGCGGAAGAGCCACACTCAAGGGGCCAAAGAGCCGCATGTGGCTCGCGAGCCGCCATTTCCGACCCTTGATCTAGGGCTTATTTGTTTTTCTTTGTAAGGTCTCCCTGTAATCTTGAGCAACGAAGCAGAAACCATACAAGAGCTCACAAGATGTAACAAGAATGGCCATCAGGGAATCTCCCTTAGTTGTGCAAATTAGAGGAGTTACAGAAGGTGAGATACAGAAAGAGAATCAGTTTCGTTTCAGCCACCCAGCCAATCAGCCACCACATATCCAACCTTCACCCTTCCATCTAAGTTTTTTTTTTTAAGCTTCAACAAGCCTCATGGTTTCCATCACCTTGCTAATAGTTCTCTCTCATTTCTCAGTAATAACTTTGGGCACCAATCCTGTTGGCATGCATCACCTGAGTTTACTGTTAGAGGGCATGGTAGTGAACATTCCTTTTCACTATTAAATAGACTGAAAAGGAAGTTGAAAATCAAAATGCTTTAACACCAAAATCCCATACAACCTTTCCTGAAAGTAAATCCGATTAGTATTAGTGGGACTCATTTTTTATTAGATATACACTGGATTACATTGCACAAATACTGTTGGGGTTTTTTTCCCCTTATAGAAGTCCAGCTCAAGATGAAGAGTGGGGAGACAAACTCAGTGCAATTGAAAATACAGGTCTCTGAGTTAGTTTGCTCTGTAAAGCCTGTCACATCTAAAAGATGGACACAAAAGACACCATGTTCATTTTCTGTTCCTTATCTCCCTGATTTCTTAGCCCTAAAGTAAATCTTTCTTTAGTGGCATATAAACTCATTTTATTAGGATTAGCTCAGGCCAAGTGAAATCCATTTCCCAAAAGAAATCCACCTGGTGGATATGAAGGCACTGTTATTTCTACAAATATTTAAGAGGCTAAATTCCTGCTTTTTAAATGTATGCCATATTCTTATTAATATTTTTGCAATTGTTTTATGATATTAATGGTAATATTTGTCCTAGTATTCTCAGGCACTTAATCCCCATACCTGCACCTCAAAGGAATAGAATAAAACAAGTATAAAATAAAACTATAGTCACTAACTAACTAACATTCCATCACTGTCTATAGCAGAGCTTTCCAAACTTTTCATGTTGGTGACACACTTTTTAGACATGCATCATTTTGCGACACACTCTTACAGCAGGGCACAAGGCAGGCACTAGGACCTGCGCAGAATCACAGCAGGTTTGGAGGCAGCCAGGCACAAGGCAGGCACTAGGACCTGCGCGGAATCCTGGCAAGGTTCGGAGGCAGCAGCAGCAGCAGCCACGACACACCCAGACGCTGCAGGTGACACACTAACGTGTCCCGACACACAGTTTGGAAAGCTCTGGTCTATAGAGTTGCAATTCTTCATCAAAGGAATATATAGAGGAGTGCAGACCAAGACCAGCCTTGACCATGGTATGCAAGAACAATTAGGAGAGCGATTAAGATAAAATAAATGACAACTCAGTGCAGGGAAAGGAGAGGGCATGAGAAAAAGACTCAAAATAACTCTGCCTTGATTCTATTTGGTATAAACTCTGCCAAGCTTTCAAGCTTCTGTTATTATGCCGTACAATAATAAAGTATATTCCTGTAGTCCTTCTGATGTCTGTTTCCTGACCTGGCGTACCTTGAAGGACTGACAGATATTAGGCTGGTGAAAAACATTCCCAAGGTCCTCTAGTCACCAGGAGGTAGGAGCATTTTTACCTCTTTATGCAGACAGAGTTGCTACAACAGTTTGGTTCTTTTTCATATCACATGAATCGGGGTGGGGGTGAAGGTGAAAAGGCTCAGATACAATTCAACAACAGTTCAGCCATAGCCTTTGTGATTTAAACAATGTCAGAGATTTTTTAATTGTTAAACCACACATCAAGTGTTAAGCAGCTTACTAGTGCAAGAAGTCAGTGTTATCACTTAATAACTGTTTTGTGCATGGCCTCTGTTAATAAGTAATTATCACAGCCTGTACTTTTCACATTTCTTTTTCTTTCGACTTAACTGTTTCAAATCTCTATCCACTCATTCCTCCAATATGTGGATGTATCGTAATTTAAAATAACACTTTGAGAATCTATTGAAATTATCTGTGCTACACAAAATGTCCATAAGAAATATGTTGGTCCTTATGGTGCCCATGTCTCTGCATTGCTTCTGCAATTATAATTATACAATTTTTGCAGTGATCATAATATGGAGCTCATTGATATTGTTTTGTCCATTCTTCATTAGTATCAATATGCATTATTTCCTGAGAGTTTATCCAATGGCCTGTAATAGTTCTGGCATAGTCCATTGCCACTCATCTCAGTGGCAGAACTTTTAAACCAGAGAAGAAGCAAAATTGCTCAGTTATTTTTCTAATACATGTTTGGATAGAACACCACACAGAAGAAGAAGAATCTAGATTTTCTCTACCATTTTTGGTAGCCTACCTACAGTGCCCCAGAATGGTACACTGTGGAGGATGTAAAACGGTAGTCAGGCCATGAGCACAGTTCTTAAACCAGAGTTCCCCAGTGTTCTCCAGTGTGATGTAGATGTGTGAGCCTTCAACTCACATCATCCCTGTCATCCATATTGGCTAGAGATAGTGAGAATTGAAATCCTACCCACCTGGAAGGCAGCAGATTAAGGAAAGCTGACTTAAACAAATGCCTAAATTTTTAACAGGAAAGAAAAACACAAAGTGAATGCCCCAACAATGGCAGATGTGGAATTATGCAAAATGGCAGACATGATATTCTGACGCAAGCTCCACCCCTATTATATGTGCATGCTACAAAAAGGATGGGGCTTCCATCATGACACATCTGTCTTCTTGTCCATTTTGACTGTCACTAGTTGTGATGGAATGTGAGGGTGACCTTGGAAGACGGGTGGAAGAGATGCTGCCCAGGGAATGATCAGATAAAAGAGAAAGGAGCCCGCAACAGAGTAATGGCCACAGAAAGAAACTTCGGAAGGGCCCGCTCTAATTACTCAGGCAGTAAATAGGGAGGGCAGGAGATCTGTACTTTCAGATTTGCAAGATTCTGTTAATGCAGCCTTACAATAAAGTAGAATTAGCTCATCTTGTTGTGTTTCCTGTCTGGTTTGCCAGGGAGGGCTGACACTGGTGGACACTGCTGACTCAAACCGAATGAACGAATAACCACTCCCTTCCATCTGGCCAACAGAAAACCTGTCCTGAGCTATCAGAGCTCTTGCCAGAGAAATAATATTATTGTCTAAACTCCACAACAAACAACATTTTTTTTAATTGCAATGCTGTTCAGCAGATATACTGTATACATTTGTCTTGTTTGGTATGAAAGGAAGCTACTTAGATGTACCACCAATCCTCATGTATTTAAGGGTTATAAAAGTGAAACGCTGAGTTTTGTACCAGATACTTGGTAGCTTAGAGGTGGCAGGGATGCTAGGAAATGATGCAGCTGAGCTGTGACCCAGCAGCCAGTTGTGGAGTTGAGCTCTAGGAGGACACAGAAGGTGTCTTGTTGCTTTTTCTGCACTCCTGCCTCCCCTTCCTCAAGAAAGAGGTCTGCCAACCCGTCACTCCAGCTGACCCCTGCTCCTTTCTTTGCTTTAGTTAGGTTGCAACATACTTTGAACAATGTCTGTAGGTTGAGTCATGGCAACTGGATTTCTTTCTTTTGGTTGAAACGTTTCGCTGCTTCTCCAAGTAGCTTCTTCAGTCTGGGCAAAAGTTGGTGAGGGGACCCCATATATGTCTTCCAGGGTGGCTGTATTGACCTTACACCTGATTGGCTTGTTAATTGGGCAATTGAGGTGTAGATAGTCTTAAGACTTCTTACTCCTAAAACCTTTGTTCATCCCCAAGTGGATTGTTAAATGTGACCTTGTGTCAGAGATCGGCAGATCTCTGCCAAAGACGCTAGACGGGATGCACATTCCAGGAGGCTGCAAGTGACATGAAAGAGACGCCGGCTTTGAAGTAGACCTAGCTGACGATCGCGAATACACATCTCCGCGAGGGGATGTCTGAGCAGCTTGGAAAGGCAGGAGTTACAAGTTACACGTGTCAACACCAAAGAACCTTGGGGGGGGGGGGGAAGGGAAGATTTAAATGTGCAGACTTTACAGTTTCCAGCCATTCAAGTCTTTGTTCGTGCTAGCTTCTGTATCCTGTAATAAACTCTTCTACTTCTAAGAACTCATGTGTCTGTGAGTTACTCTAGAGCAGGGAGATTACAGATATCGGATGGAGTGCCTTACATAAAGACTTGAATCCACAAAAAAAATTTTTGACCACACATCCTGAGAACTACTCTGAGAAATCAGCGAGATTCTTGGTGAAAAGTAGCCATGAATCCAGACAAAATTTCTGCTTCAGCTTCGTGGAACGGAATGGAGGAAGCAGAGGAAGCAGGAGATTTTGAAGCACTGCAACAAGAGGAAGGAGAATGCGAAGACAATGGTGAGGGGGACAGAGCCAGCTTGTTAGATGCCCAGCTGATGGCGAGAGCATCACAGCAAGCAGGAGAAGATGGATGGGAGAAACAGAAAACACAGAAAAAAGAGGTAACCAAAACTCCCCCCTCCCTCATATCTACAAAGCCTAAGTTGGCAGGATGGTCAGTTGCAGTGGGAGAAGGACTAGGGAAAGTAGGAGAGGGGAAACGCCCGAAGAAAAGGGTCACACCAACACAGCGCATTGTGCGGTTGGAAGAGCAGATGTCCAATGTGCAGTTAAATATAGGACTGCTGATCAACAAAATGGACTCATTGGGCGCAACCTTTGGGAAATTGATGGACAAATTAGATGAACCCAGAGTGAGGGAACAGAGCCTGGCACCAATCGAAAGTGAGGGGGAGGAGGAAGAGGAATTTCGCCCCTACAATCGATCACCCATGACCCCATCATACAATCAATACATGACCCCAGGGGGGGTGCATACACCGTTTGGAATAGGTGAATTGAAAACAAAATTTAATGGAGACCCCAAAAATCTAGCATGCTTTTTAACGCATGTACAAGGGTTCATGAGAGAATTTGAATACACCTTCCGAACGGAGGAGAGCAAAATCAGGTACGTCTCCAGTTTTTTGGAAGGTGAGGCAGGGGACTGGCTTGTAACGCTTCACGACAGGGGGGCAAGGGAACTACTGGACTTTCAGGAGTTCATGTACGCCCTTCGGAAATGATTTGAAGATACGCTGACTAAAGTCTCAGCCAGGGCACGACTCCGGAACTTAAGGCAGGGAAACAGAGCAGTATCTGAATATGCTATGGACTTTAAAAAGTTCTTATCTTACCTGCCGGAATGGCTGGAATCGATAAAGATTGAACACTTCCAGTATGGATTAAAACAGGACCTACTGGAAAAGGCATTAGATAGAGATGACCCTGGAACTTTAGAGGGGTGGATCCAATTAGCTGGGAAAATTGAGAGTAACAGACTACAGCTACAAAGTATCAGAAACTTACAATTCAGGCAGAGGAACGAGGGGACTTTCATTAACCAGCCCCGCTCGAACGTGAAACAGCGGAATTGGGAAGAGGAGAAGGATCGCCGGACAAGAGAGGGACTGTGCTTCCGCTGCGGGAAGGAGGGACACCGAATAAGCGCTTGCCCTCAGGGGAAAACGAGCGTTAAGGAAAAACCTCCGGCGAAAAAGGCAGCTGACAGAAGTACCCTCAAAACAACACACACCAAGGGAAAAGGAGCGGCTGCGGCAACCATGAACCCATGGCAGAATCCGGACCTAGAAGAAGACAGCGACGACTCTGACTTCAAAATCCAGACGGCGGGAAACGAGCCAGGTCTGTTCTGATGAGCGCCACAGGACAGACCGCCACAAAGGGGCGCAAAGGAAGTAGTCGCAACAACCCAACAATGCACCTAAAGGTACAGTTGAGAACTTTGGGTGGGAGGAAAAAGTATGCGGGGGTTGCAATGCTAGACTCGGGTTGCTCTAGAAACTTAATGCACCCGAACGTAGCTGAAAAGATGGGACTGGACCTTTTTAAGCTTAAAACGCCCATCACATTTTGCCAATTGGACGGGTCGGAACTGAAGGGGGGGGCAGTGGAGTTCTACACTGAAGGACTGCAAATGACTTTGGGGACTCATGTAGAGACTTTGCGGTTCCTAGTGGCTCCCATTGCAACACGACCCATTGTGTTAGGACTGAAATGGTTGAGGGCAAGAAACCCCAAGGTGGATTGGGTCTCAGGAGATTTGGACTTTACGGATGGGACTTATCATGAGATGAACAATGATAGCACACCTAGCTGCATTGAGCTGGGGGCAACGGGGATGGAATTTGAGGAGGGGGAGCAGGACCAAGGGGGTGGCACACTCACAAGCACAATTCCGGAGAAATACCTCCCGGTAGCAGAGATATTCGACAAAAAGGAATGTGAGCAAGAACCCCCCCCCCCATAGGCAGTCAGATGCAACCATTGACCTCATCCCAGGGGCACCGTTTCCCAAGCCCGAGATGTATGCCATGACGCAAAAAGAACTGCAAAAATTGCGCAAATTCATAGATAAAAATTTGGCACGGGGGTTCATTGAGCCAGCCAACTCCCCCCTTGCAGCCCCGGTATTGTTCAGGAAGAAAAAAGACGGGTCCCTCTGGCTTTGCACTGACTACAGGGGTCTTAATGCAATTTCGGTTACGAGACAGTACCCTCTCCCGTTGCTGAAAGACATGTTAGCCCAGCTATCTAAGGGGAAAATTTTCACAAAACTTACTTACTAAAGAACCTTGGGGGGGGGGGGAGGGAAGATTTAAATGTGCAGACTTTACAGGTTCCAGCCATTCAAGTCTTTGTTTGTGCTAGCTTCTGTATCCTGTAATAAACTCTTCTACTTCTAGGAACTCATGCGTCTGTGAGTTACTCTAGAGCAGGGAGATTACAGATATCGGATGGAGTGCCTTACACCTTGCTGGTGAACTTGTGAAGTGGTCTTAATCTTCCTGGGGACTAATGAAGAGCAGCAAGGTGGAAAATTCTTCCCTCAATAGAGGCAGAGGCCTCAGGCACAACTTGTCCCCCATTTATCATGCTGCTCTTTCATTAGTCCCAAGGAAGATTAAGTCCACTTCACAAGTTCACCAGCAAGGACACATTTAATGATCAGGTGTAAGGTCAATACAGCCACCCTGGAAGACATATATGGGGTCCCCTCACCAACTTTTGCCCAGACTGAAGAAGCTACTTGGATAAGCAATGAAACGTTTCAACCAAAACAAAGAAATCCAGTTGCCATGACTCAACCTACAGACAATTCCACCTGGATGACTGAGAATCTTCATTGACTTTGAACAATGGTTCACTTACACCCACCAGCTGGGAAGCATGGTGAGGGTTACAGGTACCAATAGCCATAGCATTTAAAAATAAATAAATAAATCCAGTTTTGTGCCTTTTCAAATAAATTACATCAGAGTTATATATAAAAAAAATCAACTCAGCTCTCCAAATGTACCAATATCATGTGGACAGGCTGCCACTAGATCAATGCAAAGATCTTGTGTGAAGATCCAATAAGAAAGCCGTGAAATTACAACTGATAGCAGTAATGACATGCTTGATTAGAAGGCTGATGTCTTAGAGTAGGTAGAGAGGACAATACTAAAATAGGGAGAGGATATGTGTCAGCCTTGTGATATCCAGAAAAGAAGCATGCTCAGAAGTACTAGCTGTAACTTTATTGTAAGGTTACATTAACAGAGTCTTATGAGTCTGAAAGTATATATCTCCCCCACCCTCACCTTTACAGTCCAAGAAACTAGGGAGGTTCCCTTATGAGACATTTGCCATGCTCCCATTCCTTCTGCAAACTCAGCTGCTGCTTGTCTGACCACTGTCTAGTCTGTGGCTCTTCCACCTGTCTCCCAATGTCATTCCCACATATCATTACAATATGTATCTATTGATAAATAAATAAATAAATAAATTGTGTTAGCAAATCCAACATATGAATAGGTGAAACTATTTGAAAAAAAAGATAAATTAGTTTATTAAAAGTTTCTCTTTTTTTAATTAAATATGTACACTGCCCAACTCCCAACGACTCTGGGTGGTTCACCAAAAAAAAATGAAACACTATAAAATAAGTTTGTAGATCACAGGTTAGATTCAACACAAAGATAGAAAAAGGCATAAGTAAGAATGAGGGGAAAACAAGGAGGAACACAATGACAGTATTATTTGATGGCACCTTGGGCCAGTCACTCTCTCTCAGCCCAACTCACCTCACAGGGTTGTTCTTGTGGGGAAAATAGGAGGAGGAAGGAGTATTAGGTATGTTCGCCGCCTGAGTTATTTATAAAAATAATAAAGGCGGGATAGAAAATTAAATAAATAAATAAATTTCAAAAATATCCCACATTATTATAATATCACCACTTTTTGTAGCACCACTTCAGAGCTTCCATTGATCTTTGAACTGAGGTGGGTTCAAATTTTAGAGTATTTTTCACAAAGAACTTACCAAAATTTACAAATATCTTCACTGACATGAAATGTAAGGAATTTTTTTTCTACTCAGATTTGAAATTTGAAAATTGAATCATCCATCCAGGCAGAGTACTTTGAGATTTAAACGTCTTTGATTTAATCTCTGTGTCTTCAACCACATTTGTGGTACTGAATTATGGTTGACTTTTTTTTCCTTGCAAAATTGTCATCCTTAATAACTTCATGGCAGGCAGATGCAACATGGCCCTTCCATGCTAGGAGGAACTGTATTGATTGAATTTGGCCAATGAAGAAAGGCAAAATATCTTTCATTTTATGATGGGAAATGCCAACACACACACACACAGAGAGAGAGAGAGAGAGAGAGAGAGAGAGAAATTTCTTAACAAACAGGGCAATGAACTTGAACTTAACAAAATAAGAATGTCGGAGAAAATAAAATTGACTGATTTGTTCAGCCTTATTTTCAATCAGAGTTTTCTTTATCTTCCTTCTTCTCATGTATTTGAATTAAGCCACACACTTCATAATTTTGATTCAGTGATTAAACCTCTTTGTTTCACATTTTTCTTATATCTCTGTCAGTCTTCACCCAACAGGCAAGATCTGAATTACTTAAGCAAGCTCACAAGAAGTTCAAGAACTTATGATAATTAATATTTATTAAAGAAAGTTAGGAAGCTATAACCAAAAGAATTACAGCAATTACTGTAATGAAAGAAAGAAAGAAAGAAAGAAAGAAAGAAAGAAAGAAAGAAAGAAAGAAAGAAAGAAAGAAAGAAAGATATATATATATATATATATATATATATATATATATATATACATATACATACATACATACATATATATATATATACACACACACACACACACACACACTGTATATATATACTACAGTATGTTCAAACCCTCATGTGTTTCTTTTTTCTTCCTCTCTAACAGTTTCGTTCCCTCTTTCTGATTCCATCTCTCCTTTGAAGGCCTTAACAATCTACAAATAAGGTGGATTTTTTTCTGGTTTTCATGTTAGCCTTTGAATCAGCTGATGCATTTCTAAACCCAATTGGTCTTTGTCATTCCTCATCAGTTTAATCTAGACTGATTTAGTTAGATCCATACCAACCTTCCACACTATTGTTTTTCTTACATTACATGTTTCAAATGCTTTTCCAGAATATATTTATGTTTCATAATAGATATATAGTGTAGATAATTCCCAGATGGAGATTTTCTAGATTTTTCTGATTTAAATAGATTTTGGCTGCAAAACTGCCATATGAATAATTTTCATTAAACAACATTATGCTTTCTGCTCTGTAAACATGGCATATGATGAACTCATAAATGTATAATTTAAGCTTCAGCCCAGCCACAAATATATTCAAGTGCATATAAAGTTCCCTAATCTTATTTTGTTTACAGCATATTTCTGTTTGGTATTATGTCTTAGAAACGGAAGCAAAGTACAGTACTCAGTGAGTTCTACCATACCACCATCTGTTCCATTTGCACTTTAAACCAAACTAACATTTTCTCTACTTTGTCATCACCACTTGCAGATCAAAGATACATTCATCATCATATTGTCTGTATGCTTGCAAATCTGGCACTCACAGCAACACTTTCAGCCAATCATACACAGTCAGAGCTAGCCAATAGAAACACAAGCCAAACAGGATTCACTTTCCCAACTTCAAACTTGCTGTTTGCTGAGTTCACTGCCTCTCAAAATAACAAGCAACTCTTTCCCCTTCCTTCATATAAAAAAGTACTAAAAAAATATTTCTAGTTACAGTAATCTCCCCACAACAAGTTGTCAAAGTGTGGTGTGTGTGTGTGTGTGTGTGTGTGTGTGTGTGTGTGTGTGTATGGATGGATGGATGGATATAGATATTTCTATATTTATGTTTGCACATATGTGTATTATTTTGCAATTTTGTAAAAGCATTCTTCCTGATATGGGACTAGTTGCAAGAGAAGGTTGAGTTTTGACATTATTACCAAATGCAGAGAAGTCTCAAAGCCCTTCCTTTTACCATGGTACAATATCAATAATCTTTGTGAAATATGTTAACTCAGATCCAGAGTTCTGGCAGAAACCTTACAACCTTACTACCTTACTGCGGTAGAGATGGGCGGTGATAAATTTGATTAATAAATAAATTAATCAAAATTCTATTTTATTTCTATTTTATGTTTCCTCTACAAAATGGGGTAAGTGAATGAAACAAAAGTTGAAAGGGGGGAGCGGTGGCAGGCAATTGGGGGAAATGCAAATAAGTTGCTCCTTGAAGCAAGGAAATAGAGTGCCGAGGATTGCCAAGAATCTGAGCTTTATGCTGTTTGCAACATGTTATTATTGGTACTATGTGATAGGCAAAGATGTGTACAGCTACAGAGACTTCATACAATCATTGTGTGGTAGAGCTCACTGAATATTTTGACCTAACTCTTTTGTTTCTCATTTTGCTTTGATTCTAGGGAAGCCATAATAAATTCTAGCTCCAGCTAAGATTCTCAAAAATAATTTCAGCTTGAGAATAGAGAAGTGATACAAGTTTTGGAAGGACTTAAGGGGTGACATTTTGGGGTAGATGGCAAAATTTCTAAATAAATTCATTGGCTTACCATCAGCAGATGTCAGGGAGTCTCTCAAACTTTCTCTTATAATTGCCCAATTTCCCTATAAATTCTGAGACATTCCGAGCAGGGAATGATCTTCAGAATAGTGGGCATTTTTTAATTTGTTTCATTAAGAATAATTTAATTTAATTAAGATAATTCTCTCATTCTCTCATTCATTCACTCACTCTCTCTTCTGTCTCTCTCATATTAATCCTTTATTTATTTATTTGTGCTGACTTAATGTTGAAGTTAAAAGTGACTTACTTTTGGATTTATGATTTCAGCAGCATCACTTTTTTTCCTTTCCATGCTGACCCATTTGAGTTTTATCTAGATGCGGCCTATTTGCCTATGTGTTACAAATTATTCAAGGAAAATTAAAGCTGGGATTGCCTTTTTAATTATATTTTAATATTATGCTTGTATAGAATACAATCACGTGTTACTGAAACCTTTTGATTAGCATTTAAACTCTGTTACAGAAAGTGGTAAATATGTGTGACATGCTCTGGGAATCAGTCAACTGGAGAGTTGTCCACAGGAGGGGAAGGATGGGGCAAATAACAAAACATGCAACATTATGATGCAGACATTCTGTCCCTCTTCTTAAGTATTGGCATGCAATGTCATGACTCATGTATGAAAGGTCAGAGCTTGTGACATGACATCACAACACATGTTTCCTGGTTATAAACAGATGCCTGTAGTCAATTGCCTGGTAATTTATTCTGAACCTATATATGCTGCAGCTTTCCATTTCTATTTTTCCTTTGTATTTTCCTCCTCTGTTTGTAAGAAACTCTATTTGCTGCCTGACCAGTTAAGGAAAAGCACTTCACAATGCCATGATAGAGGGAATATCATTAAAATGCTTCTCGCATATGGGAAGATCAGCTTTTGGCTGATTCTCCCCTATTCCTGAGCCAGGTGTGTGACATTTATTGGTGTTTATACTCTAAGACTCTAAGAGCAATGACAAATCTTGATAAAATAGTTAAGAGCAAAGACATCACACTGACAACAAAGGTCTGCATAGTTAAAGCAATGGTACTCCCCGTAGTAACCTATGGCTGCGAGAGCTGGACCATAAGGAAGGCTGAGCAAAGGAAGATAGATGCTTTTGAACTGTGGTGTTGGAGGAAAATTCTGAGAGTGCCTTGGACTGCAAGAAGATCAAACCAGTCCATACTCCAGGAAATAAAGCCAGACTGCTCGCTTGAGGGAATGATATTAAAAGCAAAACTGAAGTACTTTGGCCACATAATGAGAGGACAGGATACCCTGGAGAAGATGCTGATGCTAGGGAAAGTGGAAGGCACAAGGAAGAGGGGCCGACCAAGGACAAGATGGATGGATGATATTGTGGAGGTGACGGACTCGACCATGGGGGAGCTGGCGATGGTGATGGCCGACAGGAAGCTCTGGCGCGGGCTGGTCCATGAAGTCACAGAGTCGGAAGCGACTGAATGAATAAACCACAACAACAATACAAGACTGGTCTCTCAAACTGCAGAAGCCTTCTGTCACAGAAGAAGTAAGTGTATTCCCATTTTAACATCAGGGTCTTTGAGAACTCCTTAACCAGATTAGCTAAGGGTTTGTTTTTGTTTTTACTTCTTGTGAAGAAGCATTCATCTTAGATGGATTCTTGTAGCACCTCAAGCATTCCTTTAAACCTAGGCTTCTTTTCTTACTTTAGCAGATCTTGGTATCTAGCCTAAACAGAAGCTGGTTTGAAGAGGCCTTGTGTGAAATAGTGTGTTCTGCTGTACATACAGGAACTCTGTCTAAAATCCGGCTTCTACCAGAATGTCTGAAATTGGCATAACATTTTCCATATTATATAGATTCAAGTGCTCCAGGGCTCCCCTATGAATGAAATCAATATGGATTCATTTGGAATGTACTATTAAAAGGATAGATGCAAAAGAGGACTGAATCACTAGAAATCCTGCTTTTACATATAATGTTCAAAACAGTGCTAGCACATCACTGAAAGTAGAAGAAAATAGCCTCTACTTACATGCTAGAGAAAAGCCAGCTGAGATATACCACTCACGGTGCATCATCTCAGCACAGCTTCTGACTGGTAGTATCAGTACTCTGCCTAAGGTGGGTATAGCTTTCCTGATCTCGTTCCTTCTTTTATAGTAGAAGTGAGGGGTGGATTGGTTTCCAGTGTTACTGGGCTACAGTTCCCAGGACCTCTACCATTGGCCATGTTTGCTAGAGTTGATGGGAATTGGAGTTTAACAACTTTTGCAAGTTTACAAAAATCTTTGGACATTTAGTTTGATTTGGTTTAGTTTACTTATTTACAGTCAAAGACCAAAACCATTATGCAGAACAAATAAACATGGAATAAATACTATTATATTAAAAATAAACTAGGTAATAACATATCTAGCAATTCCAGTAAAGTACAGTCAGTCTTAGTTACTTCCAGGAATAGCCCCTAACCCTTGGAGATGTATTTGTTTTCCATTTATATCTTTTAGAAACTAGGGAAGGAAACAAAGCTAAGATGTCCAGTACAGTAAGCCACCATCCTCAATTATAGCCCCACACAGGCTATATGGTAGTGTCTCCTGGAAGAGGAGAATTATGGAATCCTCAGTGCTCTCTGAGCTTGGTTGTTTGCTTACAGACATTTCATTACTCAACTAGGTAACACCATCAGTGCAAGTGAGTGTGGGGTTTGCTCCCTGTAGTAGCTTGCGCTGCCAGCATTGGTGGGGGTGTGGTTTTCTCCTTGGTTGTTCCTTAATTAGGGTATTGTTTTCTGCTTGATTGTTTGTCTGGTGTTAATCCCTGCTTAGGGATCCCTGTGTAGGCTGCTGGAGGGGATGCGTTCTGATCTTTTTGTTTCCTTCTTAGCGTTTTTATTGTCTCTTTTGAATGATGTATAAATGTGGTTTATCTCTATGCGTCTTATTTCAAGGGTCTAGCTAGAATAGCCTATGGCAGGCTACAAATAACCCACTGTGTGTGTATGTTTCTGGCTATATAGGTGCAGAAGATGTGGAGGATAATGGTACCTGTGGTTCCACAAATCTATACAGCCTCAAATTGGGAAAAGGTATTCTAGGTTATTTTTACTGAATTTTTTTAAAATGAGGGAGTCCTACAGATATCTTCCTTGTCCATGAAGAAAAATACAATTTTTTATTATATAAAAGAGGGTGCATATATATATATATATATGCATTTCTTGTTTACAGTTCTACTGTGTTTTTCCTTCAAAGCTCCTTACAGGCTTGATATTTCAACTTTTGATAGGAGAGACAATCTTCTGTATCAAGATTTATAGGGAGATGATCAACTTTCTTCACAGCGTAAGCACTTTTTTTAGGTCTAGTAAAACAGATAACTTTAGCTGTAAAGTGTTTTCCCAATGACCAAAGAAGTAAAAAAACAAAAAAGAAGGCTTCTTTTAAGCTACAATATTATACAGAGTGACCAAAGAGAGCTTTAAGCCATACTGAATAAATAGGCATTATTTCTTTTCAAGCCCATATGCATGGGATTGGGTTTGTTGATTAATTAGTAAATTATTTCCAGAGTCCATGTCTTTCCTACGCAGAATTGAAAACTTACCTATTAGTCAGTATAATCTATCGGTCACTAAAGAACAAGGAATATGTGGGCTAGAGTTTCATGGTCTTCCAGGGCACAGGGACAGGTGCATTCTGCAATTGCAGAGGACAAGACATTAAAACAAACTAAAGAAAAAAGCTTTACGATGCATTGGGCAAGTAATATTAAATAGGTAGTTTCCTATCATGAAAAGTTTCCCATTTTTATACTGCCAATATCAGAGACCTAGTCACCCTGCTCCACCTGGAAAGCTATGTCAAACAGCCTTTGGCAAATGGTGGCTGTAATTTCAAGCAAGCTCATGGCTAAGAGGGCTTTCCTTGAGAAGTCACATTGGCACGAGTCACTCTGAATTCTGTCTTTCCAGGAACAAGAAAGGTTTTCCAAAAGGATCACGGCATCCAGGGAATTGCTAGAGAAGTGGAGCTTAAGCCAGGATTAAAATTGGCACATGTGAAGCCCAAATTCAGTGGGACCATCCTAGTTTCTAAATGAAGCAAGGTACTCAGAGTAGTCCTCTTAGGAATCTAGACATTTAAGAGGACTAAGATATCTAAGGTCTTTATGTTGTTGTATGTGCATACCTGAAAGCCATATAACATCTGAGAAATTGATCTAGCTTTATAGAGTTTTAGAGCAGTATCTTTGTTTTTCTCTCCTTTGGTATAAAAAGAAGCCCAATATGACTTTGCTTCCAAAATTTACTTGCTCATAGAAGTTTCACTTGTTCTGAGGATGACTTAATTTGCTTCCTACTGTTGGACCAGAACCCTAATATCTCTACAAAGGTCGCATTTTTTTTCATCTGCCATTGCTCTATGTAGGGAAATTACTCATTTAATCCTTAGTATCCCTCCAATATATATAGTTTACTCCTCCTCAGTCACTGACTCCAATACATTTTTATGTACGTATATACATACATGCACAAACATACTTCCTTAGCAGCTTAGCATTTAGTAATTAACCTTTGTAGTACCTTACTCATAAAGTAGTTACATAGTTCTACCATTAATTTTTAATTTTTAATATTTTATTTTATTGAATTTTTTTTAAATTAGTATTGTATTACTTGCCTTTATAGCTTTGTAGTGAACTGTTTCCTTTAATTTTATTGATTTTAGAAATGTTTATGCTTTTTAATTTGAACCTTGTAACTTTTAATAATAATTGTACAAAAAGTTGGTCAGTGACCATAACAATAAAGATTAAATACATGAAAGAACACAGCTGTTGCCAATGGTAATGGTTTTTTCAATTAAAAAAGTAAAGGTACCCTAAACTGAATTCTTTGTGGGTATAAAGCAAATATACATAGCAGATATGTATATTGCTATTCAAGCATCTAGACAGAACTACAGTTCAGGATTTTGCTAAAACTTCTTCATAGTTTGGTTCATTTTTTTCTCCTCCTAGAGTATTGTCATATCGCTGATATTTGCACCCTCTATTTAAAGCTATTTTAAAATATAGTGTAACTTGATCTTTGTGCATGAGGATGGGATCATCCAAGAACCCTGCATTTTATGGAAGATTATGAATCATGCTTTTTTTTGGAAAAATTTTAATTTTATTTACACTCAACATAAACAAAACACATAACACATAACAATAACTACATTTATGTATACATATTTACATTTAATTTATAATATTCATTATCTAATATACTTAATATAACATGTCTTTATTCTAAATTATTTTCCCTCTGTTTCCCTCTTCCCTTCTTCTTCCTCTATCCCTTTCTTTTTTTAAAAAAAAATTATCATCAAATTATTTACAATACATTATAAAAAGAAAAAACAACACCAGACATGACACAATATAATATAACATGACCTAACATTACATAACATAGCATTCTATGACCTTACATAAATAATCTTAACCTAATCTAATCTAACAAAACAAAACAAAAAAAAGAAAAGAAAACAATTAAACAAATTTGTTTAAAATCCTGTTTAACTAAGCTAACCACCCTTTTCACTTTCTATTTTGATAATTATTAATAACCATCTTCCTTCTTTCTTCTTCTCATTCTCTTTCTTTCTCTCCTTTCTTCCTCTTTCTTCTCTGCCCTTCTTTTAACTCCACTTCCTTACTCCCTCTATTCTACTTTCCTTTACCTCCTCGCCCCTTACCACCAAAACTACAAAAAAAACAACAACACAGACACAGAAAAAAACAAAAAAAAGGACTTCTTACTTCCCGTCTAATTTTGCCATTACATATTTATATACTAGTTTGTTTCTATTATTTTAATTACATTAATAATATTAATTTTCTAATTGAATGTTTTGCGTTGTTTGAATAAATTTAGAAAAAGGACTCCAAACTATATTAAATTCGTCCATGTTTCTGTCGTTAATTTGATCAGTCAATTTAGCCATTTGCATCAGGTCCATTATTTTTATAATCCATTCTTCAGTCGTGGGTATATATTCTTCTTTCCAGTATTTGGCGAAGATGATTCTAGCTGCAGTTATTACGTAAAATAGTAGTTTTCCATATTTTTTATGTAGATCTGGTTTTATGAATCCCAATAGGTATAGTTCTGGTTCTTTGATGATATCTTCTTGTGTAATTTCACAGACAATTTCATGAATTTTGTCCCAATAGTTCTTTGTTTTTCGACATGTCCACCATAAATGAAAAAAAGTACCAATTTCTTTTTTACATTTCCAACAATGATTTGGTATTACAGGATTCATTTTTGACAATATATTTGGGGTGAGGTACCATCTATACATCATTTTGAAGAAGTTTTCTCTCATATTATAATTTAAAGTAAAATTCAAGTCTTTTAACCATATTTTCTCCCAGTTTTCACTTTGAATGTTATGACCCAGATTTTGTTCCCATTTAATTATGGAATTCTTTGTAGGTAACTTGGAGATTTTATTTTGGATTAAAATTTTGTAAATTTTTGCAATTAGATGTTCCTCCTCTCTCCACAATATATTGTCCCAATTAACATAGCAATTTTTAAATTTAAAATTTTTGGAGTCAGTTTTAAATTGCGCTTTTATTTGTAGATATGTATACCAATTGCAGGTGTAACCCTCATTTTCTAAATCCTCCCTAGTTTTAATTTTATAGTTGAAGCCCTCAAATAGCAACAAGTCTTTGTAATTTAACCATTTATTCCTAGTTGTGATGCCTTGCATTACAAAAGCTTCATGTGGGGAGATCCACAATGGTATATTTGGTATTATTAGTTTCTTGTATTTCTCCCAAATTTTTAAAATCGATTTCCTAATTGGATGATGCGTAAATGCCAGATTTGCTTTTATTTTATCGTACCATAGGTACCCATGCCATCCAAATCTGAGGTCATACCCCTCTAAATTCAATAATCTTCTATTGTCTAATTTTACCCAATCTCTCATCCAAACCATTACACTAGCCTCATAATATAATAGAATAATAGAATAGAATAATAACTTTATTGTCATCGCACTATACACTATACAAGTGCACAATAGAATGAAATTTCGTTGCAGTTGGCTCACAATTTTATCTTAAATCTGGTAGGCCAAATCCTCCATTTTCTTTAATATCGTGTAAGTATTTATATTTGATTCTAGGTTTCTTCCCTTGCCAGATGAATTTAGCAAGATCTTTTTGCCAATTGTGAAATGTTTTCTCGGTGATTATTATTGGTACTGTTTGAAATAGAAACAGAATTCTTGGAAGAATATTCAGTTTGATTGTGGAATTCCTCTTTTTCTTTTTTCCTATTGTTCTTTTGCAATTCTAATTCTTTCTCTTTTATCTGCTCCATTATTGTTTCTATTTTTTTTATTTTTTTTATAATTATTAAATGATATCAGTTGTCCTCTCATATATGCTTTGCTTGTGTCCCATACTGTTTCTATTTTGACTTCATTGTCAATATTCCAAATAAAAAATTCTTGCAATTTTTTTTCCAGTTCTTCTACTTTTTTTTTTGTCTTTAAGAATATTTTCATTCATTCGCCATCTATATGTTTTTGTGTTAATATTTAGAATCATATTTAGAATCATTTGAACTGGGCTGTGGTCTGAGAGTGTTTTTGATAGAATTGATATGTCTTTAATTTTATTCTCTAAACCAGAGCTTTCCAAACTGTGTGTCACGACACAAAAGTGTGTCGCTACACACAGCGTGGTGTGTTGCCACACCACCCAGAAGCGGCAGCGCGCGCGTGCACGGCGGCCGCCATGCACACGTGCGCCGCCGCACCCCCCCGCGCCGCCGCACCCCCCCCCGCGCCGCCGCACCCCCCCCGCGCCGCCACACGCCCCCCCCGCACCGCCACCGTGCGTGCGCCGCCGCACGCCCCCCCGTGCCGTCGCCGTGCGCGCGAGCCGCCGCACACCCCCCCGCACCGTCGCCATGTGCACGTGCGCCGCCGCTGCCGCTGGTGTGTCGCCAGCAGCAGCACTTTGGAAAGCCCTGCTCTAAACTTTTAGATACCCAAATCATATCAATTCTAGAAAACGAATTAAATCTATTAGAATGAAATGTATATTCTCTTTTATTCCCTTTGTTGTGTCTCCAAGCATCTATTAACATTAAATTCTTTGCCATATTAAAATATTCTTTTGGTAATTTTCCTTGGTTTTTGCTAATCTGATTTTCTGTCTATTTTAGGTTCCACAACCCCATTCAAATCTCCCATTAATATCCAATTATTATTCATATATTCAGAGAGGACATCTGATAGTTCTTTAAAAAAATTCCTTTGATTATTATTTGGGGCATAAACTCCAATTATCCATATTTTCATATTTTGGCTTTCTATTTCAACTATTATAAATCTTCCCTCCTGATCGTTTACTATTATTTTAGGTTTAAGTGAAGGCTTTACATAGATTACTATACCATTTTTCTTCTTTTCATTAGCTGTTGTGAATGCTAATCCTAATTTTCTATTGTCCAAATATTTTATATCTGTCTTTTTTATGTGGGTTTCTTGAAGACAAATGATATCTAATTCTAATTTTTTTAAAAGTTGAAATGTTCTATATCTTTTAGCTGGGGAGTTAAGTCCATTGACATTCCATGTAAAAAATTTTAGTTTACTCATTTTCTATACTCTTTTTTCCAGATTTTATTTTCAGACTAACCTTTCCTCCAATCTTTTATTTCCCTTTTAGCTCTATTCCTGTTCTTTTCCTAGTTCCTTCTTATTTTCCAATTCTTTTTCCAATCTCTTATGGAATTCCTTTGCTTTATATATGGAGTTTAGTCTATATCTTTGTCCTTTGTACATTAAGTTAACTCCTTCAGTATTTTCCCATCTAAAATTTATTTCGTTTTTCTTTAATGTATCTGTAAGAAATTTATATTCTTTTCTCTTTTTTTAGTATTTTTCCTGGGATTTCTTTAAAGATAGTAATTGCATTGCCTTCAATCTCAATTTTTTTATTAAATGCTGCTTGAATTACCATGTCTCTATATATTTTTTTGGAAAATTCTATCAATATGTCTCTTGGTTTTTTGTTAATTTTTGCATATTTTGAATTGACTCTGTATATTTTTTCAATTTCATCATCTATTTTCTCCTCCTTCCATTCTACCAAATCTGCAATCATTTGTATTAACAATCCTTTAATATTTTCCTCTTTGTCTTCCTCCACCCCTCTTATCCTTATATAATCTTTTCCTTTCAGTTCTAATAGGGTTATGCGTTCTTCTTCTTCTCTTCTTTCTTCACATTTGTCAGCTTCTTGTATCTCATTTTTTAGTCTTTTTTCTATTATATCCAATTTCTGATCTAGTCTTTTTTCCAATCCTTCTAGTTTTTCTTCTAGTACTTTTTTCACTGTCTGTGTTATAGTTTCTGTAGTTTTTGTTGTAAATTCATCAAATAATGCTTTAGTCCTTCACCTTCTGGTATATCTGATCCTCTTCTTACTTGACGTCTTGTAGTCATGATTGTCTATTCAGAATACTTCTATTTATTATTCACACCTTTCACACAAAAATCTATATTCTAATTAATTATTATATTATAGTGCCTTATAACCAATATTTGTTCACACTATTATTTTTATCTTATTTATAATATACACAGATATACAAAAAATATATTACTATACTTATAAGTGCCCTCTATATTTTCTATATTAGTATTCCCAAAGTGTTGTTATATTGTCTTTAAGATGGCCACGCTTAATAATTAATTAATTGAGTCTCAGTTTCTTTAGAGAAGTACTTCCTTCTTTTCAGTATCTCTTGCTTATTTTTTGTTAAGGAATTTGAGCTTCTTTTAACTTTAATCATCCATTATAGACTGTGGCAAAGAAATCAACCTCCATCAGACTATTTGTCTAACTTTGCCCGTTGGTTTAGCTTTTCTCTCTCTTACCACTCGGCATCACGAGCTTCCATTCAACTCCGACAACGCTGAAACACCAAACGAACAAAAACGTACACTTGCCCGGCTCGTTCTCCTTCGTGGTAGCTGAGATTCTTTTCCAGAGAGGTTTTTCTCCACCTCTCTGGCCAATTTCGTCTTTTTCTTTTTTCCGACGAAATCGTCTTTCCAACGGCTGCAATTGATTCTTTTTCATGGAGCTTGTCCTTTCCGCGTCTGGTCGCTCTCTCTGCTCACCCGGAAGTCTGATTATGAATCATGCTTGATCTAAAAATAGAAATTAGTGAGAGAGAATACTTGATTAATGCTACCTATTCAATACAGTTAAGGTTTCACTGATCTCAAGAAAGAAGTGCATAAAATAGTGGTGGAAAACGTAATATGTGATTCTTGCACTCCTTCCAAGGAACTTGTTCATGTTTACTATTCTATTTTTTAATTGTTTTTCCTTCTAATCCAATGTTTTTCTTCTAATACAACCTTCCTCAACCTGAAACCCTTCAGGGGTATTAGGAATTAGGCTAGGAAATCTGTGGAGTCCCAGGACATTTGGGGACATTAGTTTGAAGAAACTTGTCCTAATCAATGTGACTAGTCAGGGGTCGGCAAACTTTTTTATGCCGGGAGCCATTTTGACATGCTCGAAGACATTTTGAAATGCTCGAGAGCCAGGGGGCGGGGTTTGCGGGCGGGAGCCAATCACGTGGAAGGGTCGAGGGGCTCACGGAGGGAGGGGGCGCAGCCAGCGGCTCCGCGAACCCAGCCCGGCCGCCCCACCGGGAGTGGCGGAGAAAAAGCTGCCACCCTCCGGCCGGCAGGACAGGCGCGGGAGAGCAGAAGGCTGCGCCCTCTCCACCGGGCGGGACCTGCGCCTCCTTCCCCACTGGTGCCCGAGCGCAGACACCAGCCGGGACCCCGCGCGGAAGATGCCGCGCGCCGCCAGCACCTGACGTCAAGGCGGCTGCGCTTCCGTGCCCGGCGGGCGGGCGAGGCAGGGAGAGAAGGGGAGACAGAGGGGATCCCTCTCCGGCCTCTGCGCCCCTTCAGGCCCGTCTCTCTGAGCGCACTGAGTGAGGCCCGGCGCGGCAGGGAGGCGCTGCTGGCCCGGGACATGGCACTGTCGGAGGCGGTGCAGGAGCGGCTGCAGGGGCTGCTGCGGCTGGAGATGGCGCTTCTCTGTGGCATCCAGGCGCTGGGCGAGGGCACGGGCACGGGACGGAGCGGTAGGGCGGCACAGGGGGCCTGGCCGGGGCAGTGGTGGCAGAGGTGGCCGGGCGGCAGGACGGGGCGGGCGGCGCTGCTGGGGCTGGTGGCGTAGCTGGAGGGATCAGGCGTTCCCGTGGGCGCAGCGCGTGCTCTGCAACCCACCTTGGGAGGCGCTCCTGGAGAAGCGGCCGCGGGAGGCCCTCCGGGTGCACCCTCCCGCCCCATCAATCCCCCATCCCGCCGTTCGGCATCCTCTCCCCCCGCTAACCCGAGCCCTGTGGCGGCTGGGGGAGCCGAGCCAGGCTCAGGCCGGAGGCGGCCAAGGGGAAAGCAGGCGGCTCTTCGCCCTGCGCCGCCCTGCCACTCGTGTCCCGGGCCTGCGCCCTCACCTGGATGCCGTGGAGCAGCACCATCTCCAGCCGCAGCAGCCCCTGCAGCCGCTCCTGCGCCGCCTCCGACAGCACTGTGTCCCGGGCCAGCAGTGCCTCCCTGCCGCGCCGGGCCTCGCTCAGTGCGCTCGGAGAGACGGGCCTGAAGGTGCGCAGAGGCCGGAGAGGGAGCCCCTCCGTCTCCCCTTCTCTCCCTGCCTCGCCCACCCACCCTGTTCGGTCCGTTCAGGACACACCGTCCCGTGCCAGCCCAGAAAACGCGTTTCAATTAATCGCCCGGGGAATGCCGCCAACGAGAGCGCGTTTGCACACATATGTACGGATACACAGACATGCCACTGGGGTCGCGTGCAGAAACACCGCGTTGGAACCTTCCCCCCCCGCAAGGGACCACGGCACGAGGGGACCCCGCTCCTTCCCATCCCACCCCCTTCATTCAATCCGGAAACCGGGGGATGTCCTCAAAGGCAGCCACTGCCGAGCCGCAGAAGAGCAGAGCCGGCACCGTGCGCGCCCGCATTACGACCAATCCCTCTCTCACCTGTCGGGCTCCAGCTCGTGCCTGCCTTCCCTCTGTGGATCCAATCCAATGCTCGAGAGCCAGGGGGCGGGGTTTGTGGGTGGGGGCCAATCGCGTGGAAGGGGCGGGGGTGAGTTCAGCTGCGGAAGAGCCACACTCAAGGGGCCAAAGAGCCGCATCTGGCTCACGAGCCGCCATTCCCGACCCTTGGACTAGATGAACTTGATGGAATGATCAACACATAAATATTCATCATCTAGTGAACATAGCTTCAAATAACAACAAATCTACGTAAAGGATATCAAACATATTAAAAGATAGGATATCCATATTATCTCATAAAGGTGTCATCAGTACATTCAATAGCATCAGATCATACATTTGGCAGACAATCAGCATAATCAAGAGAAGTGAATGTGCAGCTATCACGTGTTGGATCAACGTCTAAGGTGTATCTTCCATGAAAATATCTCATGAAAAGTTGGGGTCTGTAGTGGGAGTCCTCTGGTGGCCTGCTTCTTCCTGAACTTTACTCTCTGTTGAAAGAAGAGCTATTTTGGATCCTTCCAAATTCAATTTCTTCCTAAAGTCTTGAATTAACTTTAGCCAGTTAATTTAGGAATGGGGAAAGGATGCTATACTGTCTGCCTCAGGCAGCAGAATGTCTTGGGTCAGTGTTATTGACTATTCCTATTGTGCAGCTTTATTTGTTTTTTGCCTATAAATAAAAGATATCCTATACAAAGACAAATCTGGAGAGTAAAGATTTTATCTGTTTATCTGCATATATGTCATTTCTTTTCATATTTATTTTACTCTAAATCCTGGAATCTTAGAGTTAGTATTCATTCGGTTTCCATAAGAAGTTCACTGAAACCGAACTCTGCATTAGCCATTTGGTTCAGGCTAAAGAGACTGGGGTGCCTTCCTGAATAACCTAACTGACTCCCACCTATTGTTTTAATCATGAGGTGATAGCCACACTCCTTTATGAAATAATCTCCTTTGCTTTGTGCTGGCCAATCTTTTAATTCTGAAGAATTCTATTTATTGGGCTATATATGCTAGATTTTTAAAGTATTTCACTATAATGTACTGTACATGTTATGTTTAAGAAGGTATGGCATCTAAAGTGTAATAAAGGGGGGAAGAGTTATAGTACTGTACATCTACTGGCATAAAAAAAATTATGCCATTTCAGAAAAAAAAATAGAAGTTGCGTACATAAATATATTTTTATTTTATTTTATTTATTAAAATATTTACGGCCTGCCCACTGTCCTTAGGATGGGCACCAATCTGTACAGTATATGTTAAAACAGTAAACCAAAATAAATAATAGCTGAAACATCTAAACAAGAATCATTATGTGATAACAGAGATTTTTTACAAATGGCATACACATCACATTTGCTCTAACTAAATGCAAAGCAATAATTGGATTGTATAGGTTTGAATGGGTTAATCAAGAGAAAGTGACCTACCTTCTCACATTGCAATGCTTTTTCTAAACCAACTCTAACCCATAAGACTGCTTCTTTTTGGAAGCCATTTAGGGCTATGTTGAAAATGAAATTGCATTGGACACCTTTTTAACCACTCACTTACAAATACTATGGGCAGGGTGTGGGAAAGCAACGGGAAGATGTAAGGGTTGAATGGTGCGTGAGCTTTTAGAGCTGAGGATGGTTCATTGGTTTAACAGGCCATCATTGGATCAAACTCCAGTTTATTAAAAGCCCAGTAGGCATGGGAGCTATGAGCTATGGGCTGGGAGTAGGAAGAAGACAACACCATCCATTTCTATACCAAGGAAGTGGTGAGTGGCCTGTACTGGTGATGGGCCAACTAGAAAGTGTGGCTCTGCTCTTGGTTTTTTTGTTGTTAAAGACACTGGCTAATTCTCTAGAAACTGATGGACTGTAGTAATCTCGTTTCTCTGCCAATGAAAACAACTAAAAGAAAAAAGATCCAGTCTTTGAATGATTTCATTGTCTTTTTCCATAGGATGTTATTTGTGGGGAGGGGAATTTTTCTGTAGATCAGGAATGGACCTCTAGATGTTGCTGAACTACAACACTTAACACCCCCAATTATCATGACCAAGATAACAGATGCTGATATTGTAGAACAGCAATATCCAGAAGACTATAAGTACTCCATCATTGGGCAGGGTAAAGGAAGGAAGTCAAGATATACATGTCCTATACGAGATAGTGTATAGACTAGTGTTCTTGAAGCTAGTAATGTCATAATATGCTGGACAAAAACTCCCATAATTATGGAAATTGTTAT
Source organism: Charina bottae (assembly GCA_023362775.1). Classification (NCBI taxonomy): domain Eukaryota; kingdom Metazoa; phylum Chordata; class Lepidosauria; order Squamata; family Charinaidae; genus Charina; species Charina bottae. The sequence goes on along the minus strand of JALMGJ010000002.1, from coordinate 209,296,172 downwards.
CCATCATATCTGGAGGGCATCAGATTGAGAAAACTAGTATACTTTTGCTGCACATCAAGACACATTTCCTAGACCTCCATATTCAGCCAATCTACAATTAGGTTTATTCAATACATTTCTGAACAAACTTCCAACTTCATGTTTCAGTATGCTATGAGAAATAACCTTTACTAATTGGTGCCAAAGAATACATAGATCTGTGAATTTTGAATAGAACAAAGTTTGAGAATCTTTTCCAGTGTTTAGCAATGTCCATTTACAGCATCGTTGTACAAAAAGTGGTGCCAAATGTAAGACGACCAAGCAAAGAAAGATAGATTTGTTAGGGGAATTGAAGGGCAAAGAATAGCACATGGGCAGTAACTAGCTCTTGTAACTCCTGCTTGATTTCTCTCATTCTCTTGCCTAACTAGTCTCTATTCTTCGCAAACTCCTTGTAAAGGAGTTTGAAATCAGTTGAAAATCCTTTTGTAGATTGTCTCGCTGCTTTTTCCTGTGAAACTTGTACTCTTTTCTTTCTGGAATGTGGAGTTTTTCAAGCTTTCTCATCACTATACCACGGAATACTTGTTATGTTTTGAGAGCTGCAAACTATTGTACACTGTTAGGCACCCCCGTTCCCTGTAAAAGACTTCCTTCTATGGATATTATTGTTCTGCAGCTCTGCTACCACCATATAGAGAATGTCATTTTGCTTGAATTCCTGCCAGTTTTCAGTTGCTTCGCCAGATAACTTTCAGGTCTTTGGGAACTCTCAAATGATGCCTTTTGTTCAGAGACAGGCAGTTCATTAGACGGAGCACACCTGATCTTATACAAGGAGAAATCTGCCAAGTATATATTATTTTTCTATTTGTCTGTTTGTCCTTAGCTGATGACTCAGATTTTTTTTTCCAAGTAGGTGTGTATGTTTCACAGTTTTTATAAAAGAATTCAGTAGCGTCAGTCTCAGTATCCCTGTATTTTGGAACAAGATTGTCACATTGGTGCTTGCGTGATTCTGTAAAGCAGGAGACTGGTGGTTTAGTCTAATATGACAACCGACCCCAATCCATGTTTTGCATCTTACTTGGGCTGACCATACGTCCCATTTTGAACGGGACAGTCCCGTTTTTTAAACAATTCCCGACCATCCCGTCGTTTTAAGAAAAATATCCATTTTGTCCCATTTTTGAAAGTTCCCGCAGCAAAGCGCGCCCGTGCCCGCATGCGCACCCACTTTGTCCGGCAAGCCATGGGTAGGTTAGGCTCCCGTTTTCCCCCCAAGGAAATATGGTCAGCCTAATCTTACTGCGCTCCTTCTGATCATGACTGCTGAAAATTGACAGTACACTTTTCTGTCATAATCTTAGTTAAACATTATGTATAATCCAAGATGTATAAAACAAAGAAAGCTCCAAATTACTCACCCCTCCTGCCCCAATAAAGCAAAAAAAAAAAGGGAATCCAGGGCCTCTCAGGAGCATGATAGGACTTCACCAGCTCTGCACATTGCCTCATTCAGTTTCATGCTGATTTCGCTCTCCTGAGTGTAACCTGCTTCTCATCTTTCTTCCTTCCTTCCTTCCTTCCTTCCTTCCTTCCTTCCTTCCTTCCTTCCTTCCTTCCTTCCTTCCTTCCTGCCCAACTCGTATTGCAATGACTCTGGGCGGTTTACATGTCCACATGCCTTTGGTGCCAGAGATATATGCCAGGCTGGCTTGGGCATTCAATGGCTGCTGAACACGAACCATCTCCCCTTTTTTTCTTACTATAATTTCTTTACCCTCTGATTCCCATCCTTACAGCTAGAGACCAGGAAAAGGTGAACTGGGCCATTATTTGTTTTATCTCTTTGAAGAATAACCTGGGAAGGCTTGACTGTTTTTCTTTGCTCTTTCCATTGTATGGAGATAAAAAGAATAATAGAAATGAAATGTTATTTGGGGAAGGATAGGAAATTGAGAAGGGACGGGAGGGAAATGAATGTTTAGTAAATAAATTAATTGGAAGAGAATTGGTTTAGGAGTAATATTGGTGGGATTTCAGTCTAAGGGGGAAATCAGAGTATGAAATGACTGTTTCAACAGACATTGATGGAAGGGAGAAAGTATATGTGGTATTTGATATGCTCTGTACTTCATTTTGACTTTCAACAGAATCCAGCCCAAATCCTGACGCACCTAAAAACTGGATCTAACTTTGAGGATCCTGTAGGAGACACAGCTCTGCCTTTCAGCAGTTAGAGAGACCCAGTCTGGCTCTCTCAAATTCTGCCTCTTCTGTTCTCTTAATCCAATTGACACATTCTCAAACCCTGCATAGATTCAGACCTTGGAAACATCATGACTTCTCTTGGAAAGATTATGCCATTATAAGAGCAGCCTGCCCAGGGTCAATAGGAAAGAGACCAGGAAAGCTTAAAAATAAAGGCGAGCAGCTGCCGCATCCAGCTCCGTCCCAGTCCTCCCAGCCTGCTTTCCAGTCCCGTCTCCTGATCACTGAGTATCAGATGATCATCATAATGATCCCTGCTGCCACTGTGCGTTCAGCAGCAATAGACACAACGCCTCTGCAGTCGCACCAAAATTAGCCTCTATCCCAGCCATTCCTCTCTAAACGTTTCCCTGTTATCTCCCACTTGTCTTGATAGCTAATACAGTTCCTACAGCTGCTGTATCATATTAGGTCAGAGTGATGAAAACGAATGCCATTTTCCTGATGCCTTATGCAGAATTGTGGTAATTTGAATCAAGTCTCCCTGGCTTTTTTCTTTCACTGTCTCCATCGTTTTCTTCTTCTTCTCCCCCACCCCCACCCCCCGCCCAACTCCTCTGTACAGAATATATATTGGGACACTGGCGGGCTGCCATTCCAACTGCATATTAGAAATGGTAGTGTTTTCTTCTATCTGATTCTGTAAAATGAGTTCACCAGAAGGTGCAAACCCAGCATATTTGTGGTTTTTCCTATAAATTACTTTAACACTGTGTCCAATCATATATATAATTTCAGATTTTCAATTTCAACTCACTGCTGTGTCAGCACAGACTCCACTGATATGTCTAATGTATTTAGCTTAAAATGAAATGGATGGCATTTCATTACTAGGAAGATAATATTTTTGAATATGTTTGCTGCATGGCAGGATCCATCATTATTCTGCCATTTTATGTTCAGAGTGTGTAATAGCTTTTTAATGCTCTGATGTATTTTATTTATATATGTAATATTTTTCTAATACCATAGAGTGGTTTAACTCATTGGACGCATTATAAAATCTTAATTGAATGCTTTTAAATACTATCAAGACAGGAAAAAGCTGAACAAATTGCCAGTATTTTATTGGAAGGGAAGGGAAGAAGAGCAGAACCATACACATACAGCCCTTTCATTCTCCTGTTCCCCCTCCCAGCTTCTCCCAATACTTAAAATACTTTGAAGGGAGAGAGAGAGAGAGAGAGAGAGAGAGACCCACCCAGTGGTCCCCTGAGATGTTTGAAGCTGTCAGCAGGAAGGTAAGGAACACAAGAAAACTTGAATGTGGCTAGTTGTGAATGACAGAAGCCTTCTCATTGGCCGGCGCTTCTGACAGAACTGAAATCCTTAAACACTGGGGCTTGCCGACGTTTGACCAAAGGGATGGAATTTTAAAGCTATGAAGGTGCTCTGATTGGAAAAATAGAAAACCCGCCTCCCCCTGCCCCCAAAGTGACTCCTAATATGTATTATCATGATGCCATGGTGACTAATTCTCAGATTAAAACCTGAGAATTAGAGGTGAAATTGCTATGGTAACTCACACAGGTTTTATTGACCACTGGTGTGCAATTTCCCCAATTTTCCTTATGTCCAACTAGCTTATTTTCAACTGAGGGGAATTAGAATATCAAATGTTGTCCAGTCCAAGCAGCATGGGAATGGGAAAAAATATTGGTCTTGCATTATTTAAATTATATTACAGTGATTTTTTTGACGCATGCTGAGTGCACATTTCTACTCACAACTTCTGCAACTGGACATGTATTGATCATAATTGGTTAGTCTTTGATAGGAAATCAGACTGATCATTCTAAATATTTGGCTCCCAGTTTCAAACTCTTCATGATATTTTGTAGATAATGAACCCTTTCATCTTAAATGCACAAGTTGTGCTAGATTTTGTCATTTTCCCCATCACAAATTATAATTGACATTTCTGCTTCTCTTGCTACCATCATAATGATGACTACTATCTTTCTCTTGTATCTCAGGCAAGCAAGAGATTAAAACTACAATTAAACAAGGTATCCTAAATGAACAGAGAAGTGTGGAAAGACGAAAGTGTTGCACTTAACTGTAGTTTTTATCAAAACTTGTTGAATTTCTGGAAGTTAGGGGATTTGGGAAAGACAATATTGGAAAACTTACAGGGTCTTCTGATAGAAACATCTTACTTACAAAAAACAGGAAATGTTCCTTTCTTAACTTCTATTAACCTGTTGTTGCTTTATTTTTTTATTTATTTTTTTATTTACTATCCCGCCTTTATTATTTTTATAAATAACTCAAGGCGGCGAACATACCTAATACTCCTTCCTCCTCCTGTTTTCCCCACAACAACCCTGTGAGGTGAATTGGGCTGAGAGAGTGTGACTGGCCCAAGGTCACCCAGACGGCTTTCATGCCTAAGGCGGGACTAGAACTCTCAGTCTCCTGGTTTCTAGCCCGTTGCCTTAACCACTAGACCAAACTGGCTCTCTTTAACATGTATGTAGCCCTTAGAATGAATGAAATAGAATATTTCAACTTCTAATGAAACCCATCATGTTCTTCATATTTTACAACTTAGGAGAATTCTATAGAGATATTGTTCAGCCAATAACCTGCATTGAATCAATTACTGATATTTGTTTACCTTGATTTATAGCTGCCCTCATTTTGTGCTGATAACACTACCCTATAAGCCTCAAGGGAAAGTAATTAAATTTAATCAAAGCTTTCCTTCCTCATCTGGAAGCTGTTCTTTGTGTAAAGCTGTGGAGAAAATTAATTAAATAATGAGGACATTGATTTTTTTTTAAATGAAGATATGTGACAAATCACACCCATCCATTAAAAGTAGTCAATACCTAACCTGAAGAAAATTTATCCTTGAACTGTTTTATAAACTTTGCTATTACTAATAGGAGAGGTTGCTGTAATACTGAAAGTGAAAAAGATATTTCTAAGACACCAATATTAGGTGGTACAGGCATTTTTAGACTTTTTTAAATTCCATCTTGGATTAGGCTATTGGTATGGATAATATTCCTTCAAAATTTATTTAATAAGCATGGCAATATTTGGCAAATAAACCACATGATTGTTCCTATGATAGACAACATAGTCCCTTCCAGATATTTTGAACAGTTCCTATCATTTCCAGCATGTTTAATGGCATAAGATTATAGCACTTTTATGTACGTTGCGGGTCCTATCAATGAGGGAGGTACACCTGGTGGAACTGAGAAAAAGGGCCTTCTCCGTGTTGCCTCCCTCCCTATGGAATAACATCCCCCTGGAGATAAGATTGGCCCCCACCTTGATACTTTCCTGGAAGGCCCTGAAGACATGGTTCTGTCAGTGGGCCTGGGGACCCTAGGCCAATATGGAGCCAATTAAATGGTTAATTTAGAGTGTGTCTGTTGCTGCCAGGGGGGTGGGTGGGGAGGTTTATTTTGCTGTTGTTGTTGTTGTTGTTTTACTGGTTTTAAATTCTGTAAGCCACCCAGACTCACTGTGCGTCAGTTGGGCATCCATATAAATTTGTTTAATAAATAAATAAATTAAATAAAGGGCACCAAATTCCCTAATTCCATTATCTCAACTTTTTGGACCTGGTAGGCCCATTTGGCATTTTGAGAATAAAGCTTTGGGAGGTCTGGGAAAATGACTACTTGGATACCTTGCCCATTCACAAAATGGCTGTCATGGGGAAACAACCAGTTACAAACTACTGATTTACCAGGATGCGACAGCCCTCCCTCCCCTTGAGATGCTTCATAATACATCCACTTTCCTTTAGGGTTCTGTTTTTTCCCTCTCTCTCCAGTTAGAATGCCAGCTTTCCTTAAAAAAATCTATATACAAATTAAAAGTAATCAAGTGGGAAGGGGAACCTTGCTAGTGCAGAGGGCAGTTTTACAAGCACATGGCAAACCTCTAACTACCTCTATCCAAAGCAGTTCAGTATGTGTGTCACACATGAAAGGCTTGTATAAAGAACAGTGCCAAATTGCCAGGGTTTCTGTTTAGTTTGGTTGTGTTTTCACAGAGAACTTGAAACTAAATGATAGAGAACATTTCCTACATGTAGAGGGATCCAGAGTGAGGGTTTGTCATTTTCTCTGAAGACTGGGAAAACCTCTCTCTGAACTCCTTGGGAATAGTTACTAATCAGGAAATAGACCGAGGATATGCAAACATTTTGTGTGCAGGGGCCACATTTGTCCCATTTTTTAGGCACCCAAGGTTTAGAGGGGAAAGGCATTAATGCAATAGCATCAGAGATGCCAGGAGCATAATTTTTTGCCCAAATCCTTTTTCTTGATTAAAAAAATAAATAAAACTTTTAATTTACCGTATATACTCACATATAAGCCCATCCATGGATATGTTGACCCTTGAATTTTAACCAAATACTGTGAAAAATGTGCCACCCACGGATAGGTAATCCACAGATTATCCATTTTTCATGGTATCTTGGTTAAAAATTCAAGGGTCAGCTTATCCGTGGATGGGCTTATATGTAAATATATACAGGATATACAGGTTCTTTTTAAAAAATATTACCGTATATACTCATGGATAAGCCCATCCATGGATAATCTGAACCCAATTTGGGGAGTGTATTTTGGCACCTACAATTCTTGGCTTCTTCACAAGTACAGTATATACGGCACCAATGTGATTTGAAAAGTTGCAGGCAAATATTGGTGATATCATCTTTGGGCCTTTGGGGAACCACATATAGCCATGGATTGCCCTAGCTGGACATAGCCAATAGAGAGCTCCATGGAGCAGGACTCTGATTACAGATTAGATGATTTGCTACATTGTCTGCTGAAGCTACTGAGGGAAGCATTTCACTTGCACTATAACATTGGCTGAGAACTTTGAGTGCTGTTTTTTTCTTCTCCTAAGGATACTCATTTGCTTCTCCATCCCAATAGTGATGGCATTAATCCCTAGATGAACTCTTCTATCTCTTTAGTTTTTACCCTTCACACACTTGGGAGACTCACCAAGAGCCAGTGTAGTGTAGGAGTTAAAATTTTGGACTGGGAGACTCTACTTCAGCTTCTCAGTGGGTAATTAGCCACCCAGAGTCATTGGGAGTTGGGCAGCATACAAGTTAAATAAATAAATTATTATTATTATTATTATTATTATTATTATTATTATTATTATCCATTTCTTCACCAACCTCCAAGAGCTAGGGTTATATATTTTATAATGATAAAATGACAAAGACGAACACAGCCTTGTTCAATAAGATCTCGGAGAAAAAATAGGTTCTAAAAATAAAATAAGTAAACCCAGTTGGAGACCCTTTTCTATCTGGTATGCTCTCAAAGCTGCTTGTCCATGCAGCAGAGTGAAGTGACTTACCACAGGAAGTATAAGGGAAGGGAAGGGATGAGATTGTCAAAAGGTTGTCATGAACTACTTCTGATCTTTAGATTCACAGTCAATGAATTTCCTTACTTTAGCAGCTGACATAGAATACAAAACACTTCTTTGTGTCTGACCTTCTTAGGACATGAGCATGCCTTCTTCTTGTTCCTTATCCCCATCTTTTTATTCCCCAAACTGCAATAAGAATCTCTGAAAAACAAGATGAAATCTTTCCTTTTGGCTAGTTTTTTCCTTGCAGGCTTGAAGTGATTCTGATATTTATTTAGGCAAGTCTCTTGCACACACTGATTGCCTGAGGGTTTTTTTCTTTGAAAATTCTTTCTCAAAGCTTGGTGCCTAGTAGTTTTCTTTAACTAGCACTTCTTGATGCTTATCGGTTAAAAAACAAAAAGACTGACCTCTGCTTCAGAGCTGAAAGGTGATTCTTAGTGTTTCTTTCTGTTCACATCCTCTCTTCTTTTATCTAACTATCATATCAAGAAATGGAGCTGGACCTGTATAACAATTGTTCGCTCTTGATTTCCATTCTCATGCCACTCTTCTGACTGGTAGTTTGTTATATCTGTTGGAATCCGGCAAATCAAGCATGCCTCATTAGCATATGGATGATTGGTCTAGGAGGCAAACTCTGTGCTTCCAGAGGAAGCTGCTTGTTGCCCCTCCCACTTCCTCTTCTCTCTCTCTGATTCTTCCACCATCGTGGAGGAAGCAGCACATGCCTTAGCTCCTTCCATAGAGAGGCCATGTGCTAGGCCAGGGGTCGGCAAACTTTTTTATGCCAGGAGCCATTTTGACATTTATAACATTTATAACATCACTCGAGGGCCAGGGGGTGGGGTTTGCGGGTGGGAGCCAATCGCGTGGAAGGGGGCGGGGGAGGTTTGGAAGAAGGAAAAGGGAAAGAGAGGCTCGACTGCTCCAGTCACCATGCACACCATGCCCGCTGCCGACGTAGGGATTTGGAAAGCGGAGGGAGGGAATTGGGAAGCGCGCACGCTGGTTCTTGGGGAAGAGAGCTAGAGGGGGAGAGAGGGCAGTGGGGAAGTTGTCCGCGCGCTGTACCTGGGGGAAGCGGCCAGAGCTTGGGGCTGATTCCTGGCTACCTTCCTGCAGGAATGTAGGATTGATATAGGAGCCGGGGGATCAAGCTTTGTGCACGGGGACTCGCTTCCCCCAAGGAGCTTCTCACTGGGGTAAGAATAGGATGGACGCGGGAGGGTTTATGCGTATAAGCGGTGGGGCTGCCCCCACCACACCTGCCTGTGCACGCCCGCATGTGATATTTTATGGAAGAGCCACACTCAAGGGGCCAAAGAGCCGCATGTGGCCCGCGAGCCGCGGTTTGCCGACCCCTGTGCTAGGCCTCAACTCCAGAGACTCTTCCCCCTTTCTCCACTCAGCCTCTGGCAGAAAACAGGGCCAGAGGTATACAGTTTAGGGAACAGAAAGAAGAACTGAAACCAATTCTCTACTGAAATGGCTGTACCTGGACAAAATAAATGTAAGAACTCTTTTGTACTTACTTTTAGTACCTGCAATGTCTAAGCATGTGTTTCTTTATGCTTGGGTGGCCTAAAAGTGTAAGAATAAGAACATGAATCTCTCTAACGTGCTCACAGGCTGTGTTTTTAAACAATATTCCTTTTTCTGCCCACAAGTTTACACAACATTAAGCTCTGCTCCATTCACTGCTTCTAACAGGCCACTGAATGATCTTCAGTATCAATGCAAAATCAGGGTTTGCTCAAAAATGCTCTAAGATGATGCAGACAATGTGTCAAGGCTCCTCCATTCTTCATAAAAGTGAAAAAGACACATGATAGAGAGGTGAGAGAAATCCGTACAGATTTCAGTGAGAGCAGTTACCATTGAGTAGTGCAGTTGGCTAAAATAAGATTTTGTGGTGGTGGCCCTGGCTGGCAGTAATGAAGGGATCTCACAAGCTTCCATAATTCCTTGCTCAAAAATATGCCCAGAGGAGTGTGCAACATTTTTAAAAATGTATTTGAGAAAGTTGCATACAACAATGAATGCATTAAGGATAAGTGGGACACGGTGGCTCAGCCGGTTAAACTGCTGAGCTGTAGACTGCAGATCAGAAGGTCTGCAGTTTGAACCCCGTGCAATGAGCTGAGCTCTCATTGTTATTCCCAGCTCCTGTCAACCCAACAGTTCGAAAGCTTTGCAAGTAGATAAATGGGTACCACCTTAAGTGGGCTAATTTGCTGGCATCCTGTCGGGAAGTCGGCACCACCGGAGGAAAGGATCGGAGGAAGATCGAATGGCAGGCGGTGATGACGGACCCGGATGCAACAGCTACAGGACGTCAGCAGCCGCCTCAAGGCATCCTGGGAATTGTAGTCCAGAGCCTGGAAGAGTCGGTTCCCTTACCCCCTCCCCTCACGCGCGGTGAAAATGGTGATTTATGAATTGTATAATTAAATGTATATATATATATGCTTGTAAGCCGCCTAGAGTCCTCCATTAGGGAGGGGATAGGCGGGGTATAAATACCACAATAAATAAATAAATACCTGTATTTAAAAGATATGTGTAGATGGAATAGAATTCAAAAACATGTCATGGTGACATAGGCAGGTTTTAGGCTGATTAGTCCTTCTCTAGGCAAAATATGGTGGCCATAGTTAGATGGCCTATGGGGAATGAAAGGATGACAGTAAATCTTCAAAGGGGAGGTAGGGAGGGTATGGTAAAAAATCAAATGGTAGCTGTGGTGGTACAATTGATGTTCTGCCTAGTTTTTATATGTGTTGCAATTGCTGTGCACATCAAAAACAGGCGGAGTTTCAATCACACCATCACAGCCACAATTTTCATAGGAAGGAAGGAAGGAAGGAAGGAAGGAAGGAAGGAAGGAAGGAAGGAAGGAAGGAAGGAAGGAAGGAAGGAAGGAACATATTCTCTTGACTTTTACAATTATGGAATTAAATCATGCTAATGAGTTTTTAATTACTTGTTGGGGATGGGGGCAAGATCTTTACCTTTTAAAACTTTATTCCAAAGAAAATGTCCTGTGACAAAAACACAATTTATACAATAATGCAATGAGACAGCAATCCAATATTATCACAGCTGTGGCTCTCTGGAGTATAGCATGAGGGGGGCATGAGGAGAGAATTCTACAAACTGAAACTGTACATCTCAGTTTATTTCACACAAACTTTTTTTTTCCTCTACCCCAACATGCATGCATAGGCATACACCACCAGCACACACACACACATTCTTCTCTGACATTGCTTAATGTGACAAAAGATTTAATTGTTCTAGCAAGAGTGTAAGGTCGGTCTTCCTAGAAATTCAACAGACTTCTTTCATCACGAGGATCAGAATGTAGAGAACATTTCTCTTCAGGCAAGCTATATGGTCTGGCAGTTCAACCTGTAAGTGATGCCTTATTGATTTCTGCCATAGCATCCATAGCTGGCTTGAGAATTGGAGCCTCTGACAATAGCTAACAAGTTTAAACCATTAGTCCCATTTGTAGCGGCTCGGTGAAAAGGCTGTCAGTCACAACATCCAATAGACTGGAGCTTTTAGTGGATTTCTTATCCTGTTCTTTTTGCCACAATGACCCCTGTGGTTAATGGGCATTATTGAAAAATTATATTTTTCAACATCTTCATCCAATTTCTCTCTCCCTCCCCCCCCCTTTTTTTTTTCTTCTCCTTTTGGGATCATAAAAGCCATTTAGGTTGTAATGTTAGGAAACAGAAATGCAGGCATTGATTTGTAGTCTGGGGGAGGAAGCCCAGTCAAGTGAGCTCCAAGCTAGCCAAGTCATGCTTCAATAACAGAACAGCTTCCAGAGAACAGTTACTATTTTAAATGAAAATGATTGAATTAATGTTCTTATTTTCTTCAAATTCAGAAGAGAGTAAGACTGTCGTAAGATCCCCACCCACCGTTACTGGGAATTTTTTTTTCTGTGCTGTCCTCCAAAGCAGACTCTGTACAGCTTGAATGGCATATCTTCCCACTTTGGAACGATGATTTCCATTGCCTTGTTGCAAAAAGGATGACCTGCTTTAGAGCAATTCCATTTCCACTAAAAAAATGATAAGTCATTGTTTCCCAGAATTCTCCAGACCCTGGAATGCTGATATCCAGCCTATCAGTTAAGGGGAAAGAGAGGGAAACTCTTCTCATCTCACTATCTGTCTATACCACAGCTTTTGCTGCCTTTATGGACATTTCCACACAGCACCACTTCCTGTTCCCAATCCGTTCACTGTTTTGAAGTTAGCTGTGAGATCATCCTCACTCTTGAAATCTCAGCATGCTGAGAACTGGCAGGTTACACCATAAGCCAATCAGTGCTCTTTCCGGCTGACCGGAGGGGGGGGGGGGGGAAATTAGTCAGTGCCCTGTTCCCTGAGCTGTGGTTCTCCTGAAGTAACAGAACTTCTCTCAGCTCAGTTCCTCACTGAAGACAAGGGGGGGGGAATAAATGATTATCTCCCCCCTGCCCCTGTATTTATTCTCAAAAAAAATTGAGAAAGCAGCATGGCCATCAGTTCTTTCCGAATATAAATTCATTCTTTCCGTATAGAGGTTCCCAATGAAAGCTGTGATGATAGTATAATGCTGTAGGTTTCCAGTCAGGCGTTTTTCCCCCGTAGCAGCAACTATGGCTGTATTTTGCAAGGCAATGCCTCTACATGAAGCTAGGTTTCAGTGCATTGTGCTTATATAAGCAGGGATATTCAAGACTTTAATTTTTTTTGTTTTTGTTTTTGAGAGAGAGAGACTGTGCCTAGAAACTGGTTATAGAATGGTTTCGGGGATGTGAAATCTTCTGGAAAGCTCTGAGTTCAGACAGTAAAAATTTCCCAAAATTGAAAAATGGGCAAGACCTGTAGAATTCCAGTGCCACAAGTCATTTTGTTTGCTGCTATACTTCAAGCAATTCTGATAAGCAGGGGCTTTTTGTCCTGATTCCTGGTATTATCCAGTATCCAGCAGTTCGAAAGCTTAGCAAGTAGATAAAATGGGTACCACCTTAAGTGGGAGAATTTGCTGGTGTCCTGTCGGGAGCCGGTTCCACCGGAGGAAAGATCGGAGGAAAGATTGAATGGTGAGGACAGACCCGGAAGTGACATCTACAGGACGTCAGCAGCCGGCTCAAGGCATCCTGGGAATTGTAGTCCAGAGCCTTAGAAGAGCCGGTTCCCTTACCCCCTCTCCTGGTGCGCGGGTTAATTACACTTGGTGACATTGTATAATGATATTGTGTAATGATAAAATGTATATATATGTATGTAAGCCGCCTAGAGTCCTCCGTTAGGGAGGGGATAGGCGGGGTATAAATAGCACTATAAATAAATAAATAAAAATATTAGCTCAGACAAATTACCCAATTCCTTCTCATCTTTTTTAGAAGAAATCAAGTAGTTTTTTTAATCAAGCTGACTTGAGCTCCCTCATCTCCAAAGACATCTTATTTCTTCACTTATTTTATTTTAAGACTTTTCTGCCATGGTTAATTGATCTTAAATAGTCCTTTTTGCTAGGTCTCGTGTTTCTTGACTTAAAACTATAAAAGGAGCCCAATGCATAATTCTTTAATATACAATGGATATGTGTCTTTTATATAACTGAGTTGTAAGGCATTTATGTCATTGGAAACCATTGATATGCCCGCACTCTTAGACAATTTTTTTTCCTGCTATTCATTTGGTACACATTGCATCTTGGTATCATTAGACCAGAGCTTTCCAAACTGTGTGTCGCGACACAAAAGTGTGTTGCCACACACAGCGTGGTGTGTCGCCACACCACCCAGAAGCGGCAGTGCACGCCCGCGCACGGCGGCGGCAGCAGCGGCGCGGGATCAGTGCTTCCGCGTTTTAGCGGAGGCTGCCGCTGCCACCGTGCAAGCGCGTGCTACCGCACGCCACCGCCACTGCTGCCGTGCGCGTGCGCGCCACCGCCGCCACTGGTGTGTCACCAGCGGCGGCACTTTGGAAAGCCCTGCATTAGACACATTTAGCATCCAATTCACCTCACAATCCATTTGGTTCATTCGAAAGCATTCCTCTGATGGGGAAGAATGCAAAGCCACAGATTAGAATATACAGTCAGCTCTGCTCAGGGTAATCAGCAGGCTACACATGAAAAATGTGGAAGGAAGAATGGGGCTCTTGAGAGTCCTCCTCTCACACTCTCTCCGTTCAGCTATATTGTATATAAAACCTATATGCCAGATCAAAGTTCGTCTAAATACACAAAAGAATGTATTTCATCCTCTTGTGATCTGAACAATACAGAACACTTCACAGGCCGCATCTGGCTCCAAAGCTTCTTGACTGTGGCTCATAGATTCCCTCTTTCCACAGCATTGTTATTCAGTGACAAACCACTAAATAACAGTGGGGTGACCCCCCCCCCAAGAGTAAAAAAGGACTGAACTTCTAACCCCTTCCTCTTTCAGTGATATCATTTGTAGCATCACTCTCCTTCCTGGGGGCCTTGATTTCTAATTTTAAAAATATGTATCCTCCCAGCTCCAGCTGCCATAAGTTTGCCCATCCTGCCCTAAAGGTATGGAAAGGAATTGCCTTCACAAGCAAATGCTATCAAGCTTTTCTATCCAGATTTTAATAGCAATCCATACCCTACAGCTCAGATAGTGGAATGTACTTTGGTTGCTTATAATTCAATCATCAGAAGCTGCCACATCCCAAAGTTCTGTGACTTTTATGCCTAGAATTCTGACTGGGCTGTTAAGTCTGCGGACTGAAATGTACACCATTGTCTATTCACTGATTTCTTGACTCTTAATGGAGATCATCTTTCTGCATTATCAAGCAGGCAGTGGCTTGATCTCACCACCATTATATGGAAGAGCCTTCTTCCTGAATTACTGTATAAGTATGAATGGTTACTGTTATAATACTGATTTTCCAGATCCATCCAGCTGCTTAGCCAGTTTTAGACACAAAGCAAATTGTAATTGCATAATCATTTTAGGCTAGCTGGTGTGCATCTTATTTTCCAAACACTTTCAGTTCAATCCAGATGTAGATGGAAGAAAGGATAATATTCTCTGCTTACTATACTGAGCACTAAAACACTTCCCATCAGGATTTCTGTGTACAACAGAAATAAAAATGCAATCATAGGACAAATAATGCACATGGAATACAAAAATATAAAAAGAGCTACAGTTTTGGAGTTGGAGAATAGCAACCAACATAGATATGGGGAAATATAAAATGTGATCCATCTTGGTCGCAAAAGCTTTTTCTGGTGGCCGTGACTCAAAAAGTACTTGTCCATATAACTTGACTCCAGTATATTTTTAGCAAACTATCTCTTCCTGGCACAGAGGTGAAATATTATAGTACTCAGCCTTCCTTAAACATATATTTTTATCTGTATGGTTGGCCATATCTTGAAAGAACAGTATTATATTAACACAGAAACCAAGAAGATGTATTTGTGAGATGTTGTGTCCCTATAAAGACCTATAAATTCAGCACCTTTGCAGTTTGTACTGTGTTGATGGTTGTTATCATTACTTAATTTATATTTGTCATTTTGGGTGCTTTAAACTGTGGTTAGCCGCCCAGAGTCATAGGCTGAAATGGGTGGCCATGTAATTTTGAAACTTAAATTTATATTTTAAACAAACAAACAAACAAACAAACAAATATAACCGTATCTTCAAAAATGAAGGGGGGTGAAGAATATATACATATTACAAACAACTTTGTAATTTGTATATATTGCAAATGTGATAGAAAGGCATGAGATCACATTTTAAGGAAAAAATGAATGGGAAAATAAAACTTGTGTATACTTACACATAAAAACAGTGACTCAACATTCCTAGATAATTTTTTTCCTGTACATTATTGTCTATGATGGAATAACTCAGTAAGCCATCAGTGAGCCAAGTATTAAGCAGCAATATTGAAATCAATGTTCAGAAAAATACCACATGATTATTATATGATTATTACCTGAGTAGAGGAAAGAAACATATAGCAGAATTGCCACATTCCTTAAGTTTTTTGCAAGCAGGAGTAGAAAAATATTTTAATGTGATTTTGGTAGCACAGAAAAAGGAAATCATAGTCCTTTGTTTGACTCTTTTTTATTTTATTAAGCAGAATGGTTTGCCTACATGTCTTATCAGTTTTCATATTTGTGAGCTCAAACTTATCTGATTCCTTTTTGAAGTGGTTTGTAGTACTATAATCATTTATCGTTTTAATTGTATACGTATAGGTAAAACTATCATTCAACCTGTACCTTAAAGAAAGGAGAGGAAGAGATGAAAATGAATTGTTCAGTGACATCTTGTGGTGGAGCAAAGGTATTGGTGGATTTGGGAGAAAGGAATGGCTGTATTTGTCCATCAGAATGCTTAATAATACTTGATATTTGACTTCTAATTGTGTTGGTTTATTATCTTCATATTACCTAAGATGTGTTTTTAGGAATAAGGATATCAACATCTACCATTATAATTAATCAAATTGCCCATAAAGTGGAAATTTATCCATGCAGAGCTATTTAATCAGAGCTCCCTATCACTTTTCATAGTACTTAATAACAGACCTCTGGAGATGTGAAGGGTTTTGCGATACTGATTTGCAAATGTTCAGCTTTCAAGGAAGTTCAGAATGTGTGAGAATTTAACATACTGTATTTATCAGCATGACCACCCGGCTGAAACAAGCACTTCTGGACAAGCTGTCCGTATTTTGACAGCACTGAAGGGTAACAATGGCAATGAAGCATTTTCCCACCAAGAGTAGTTATTTTAAGATAATGGGCTTTAATGTATTTTTGAAGCCCCAGATGAGCCGCATATCACCAAAAGTGTTGGGGGAAAAATGTTGCATAATGAAAGCAGCATTAGCTCCAGGAGAGCATATCCATATCTGTCTGGGTTTTTTCTAAAGTTACTTTTTCCCTCTTTGCATTCTTCCTCACTTTTCTTCCCCATTCCATGTTTTGAACCAATTCTTAGCATCACTCTAGTTGCGGCAATGCTTCACTATTTTTAATGGGTATTGATGGTTTCTGTCCCTTGAAAAGAATGGCTTGTTGTGAATAATAAATCACAAGTCATTGCAGGAAGATAAAATGCTGGAGCACTTACAGCCATTCTGTTTCCACCCCACCTTCTCTCAAAATACTAATAAAAGACAGAGCATATAGGATCTTGATTTAAGCAGATTTGCTGTTGAAAGCAGGGTGGAAGAGGCTATGAATAATGCAAGTATTTCCAAGGGCTTCTTCAAAGATTATAATTTTCTTGCATGGGGTAATCTTTTCAAAAAGCACTTGTTCTAACCTGGAAGGTCTCACCAAGTATCTTTGAATTTCTTTAAACATAATAGTATCATTAATATGATCAGCCATAGTCTTTAGCCATGTTGAATTGAAGTCCTCTTTTTAGAGAGCATCAGAGTGGGGCGGGTTTCAATAAGGTGCGGTTTCAGTCCTAGCTAGGCCATACTGCTTTATTTGTCGTCTTACTTTTCTTCAGGGCCCTGGCATGGAATATGTTATGAATCTCTTTCTCATCAATAGAGTTCCAGGATAATTGATTTCCTGCTGCCAGGTGGGCTGTGCTGCTGGGATTCTGGAGGTGATCTTGGTAGATCAGAAAAGAATGGAAAACAGTTCAGGCAGGGCAGGTTGTTTCCTTCAAAACTTTGCCATCCACTATAGGAAAACCTCCCAGATTGGAAACTATCAATTGATGTCCACTGCTTCATACAGAACACTAGAAAAAAGTATTATCTACTTCCACTGTTAAAACTGAGTCTAAAAAGAAGTTTGGGGCTTGCAACAACTAGCCAATCATCAGTATCTTGTAAGAACTGTTAAGGGCACAATCATCAGATAACAGAAATGGATGACAAGTTAAATGAGCTAGTCCTTATATTGTAGATTTGTTTGTTAAGGATGAATTGTCATTATGTCAACTAATTTCACATCAGCTAACAACAAATGAACTGTTGGACATTATTTCATGCTTATGGTATTTAAGGAAAAAAAACGTATCTGTCAAACGTTATGATTTAGTAACATTTTTGTTCTAAAACAGAGGAATATTTAACATTATATTGGTTAATGTTCCCTAAATATGTTCCACATTGACTTCATTCAAATGTTGTCCTCATTTCAGTTAATGCTGGAGGCAGTTATTTTATTAATGCCATTACCAAACTTGTCAAGTTTCTGCATGTAAGGGTCTTTAAATAGAGCAAATGTTCCTACTCTCTTTAGACTGTGGGCCTTAAGGGATAGAACTAACACTTTTTGAAACAAAAAAAAATTCTGCTGTAAACATTGCTGGACCTATAAACAAACAAACACATGGATATTTTTGTAGTTGTCAATGACTCTTTTTTCCTTGATATCATTTGCTCCATTTCCCCTGTTAAAACACAACTACCTTAGTCTTTGATACATTAATTTTCAGATCCATCTCCTTGTGCATCATACCGTCTATCTAACATTTGCTGCGAGTCATTTGGGTGCTCAGCAATGATGTGGCATCATCTTCATACAAAGTGCATGCACATTGATGTCCCCAGACAGTATACTTCTAATGAAAAACATTCCATATGTATTTGTACATAAGTGCATTAAACAAACAAGGGGACATCATACATCCTTATCTTTCTTCCTGCTGAATGTTGAACTAATTACTAAAATCATATTTATTGTCACACATGCTTTGCTTTCTTCATTTACCCTCTTATCACATTCAGTAGCCAACCTTCATTCTACTTTTACTCTGGTTTCTTTCCATTTCTTTAATAAGATTCCTACACCCCGTAGCGACCCCGCTGGTACGTAGTAGTGTCCCCAGAAGCACAATATATCATGTGTCCAAGTCCAAGGGGTAGGTTGATCCCCAGGTAACTGCGAGAGTTCCTGTTTCCGAGATTGGACATAAGGGTCCTGTTGTTGCTACTCCCAAATTTGAAGTCGAACCAAGAGAAGAACAGGGACCACCGGATCTGCCGTTGGTTTAATTTTCTGGCAGTCTTTAAGTGTTCCAGATTCCAGTGGTTGGTTCGCACTTCCACAGAATGTTGAGCCCCTTCTAGATGGTGTCACCAAACCTTGACAGCCACCTTAATAGCCAGAAGTTCCTTGTCCCAAATAGTAGTTTCTTTCTGTAGGCGCAAACTTCCAGGAGTAATAAGCACACGGAAACAGGGTGCCCATCTGCTGATCTGCTTGAAGCAATAGTGCCCCAATGGCCACATCTGAAGTGTTGGTCTCTATTACGAATGGCCATGAGGGGTCCGGATGCTGGAGGATGGGTTCAGAGGCGAAGGCAGCCTTCAGGATTTCGAAAGATCGTTGTTCAGCCTCGCCCCAATTAAACTTGGTTCTTTTTTGTAGTAAATTGGTCAAGGGTATGGTGAGTGCAGCGAACTGGGGTATGAACGAACAGTAATAATTGGCAAATCCTAATAAACGTTGTACATCCTTAGCCCGATGTGGGGGTTGCCAAGTCTGGAGTGCTTCGACCTTGCCCAGGTCCATGGATTTGCCAGTAGCGGAAATACGATGCCCCAAAAAGTCAATGGTGGTTTGTACAAACTGGCATTTCTCCAGCTTGGCATAGAGATGATGTTCTCGTAGGCGCTGTAACACAGTTTTTACATGTTGTGTGTGTGTTCTGCTGGAGAGGAGGAGAAGACCAGGATGTACTTATCAAGGAGGTCCCAGAACACATAATGCATAAAGTGCATGAAGACCCCAGGAATATTGGATAACCCGAACGGCATTACCATTCAAAGTGCCCATAGTGGGTACAAAACGCAGTTTTCCACTCATCCCCCTCCTGGATCAGCACTAGATTGTATGCACTGCACAGGTCCAGTTTGGTGAAGACCTGAGTGTTATGTAACCATTCCAGGAGCTCTGAGATTAACGGCAGTGGGTAACGATTTTTTATGGTAATCTCATTTAAATTTCTATCATCACAACACAATTCCCCTGACTTTTTTCTCACAAACAGCACAGGGGCAGCTACAGGAGAAGAGGAGGGCCTGATATATCCTTTTTTCAGGTTCTTGTCAATAAAGTCTCTGAGAGATGCCAGCTCCGGTTTGGACAATGAGTATATACTGGAAGCTTGGTGCCAGGAACCAGATTGATGGGACAGTCATAGGGCCGGTGGGGTGGAAGTTCGTCAGCCTCTTTCTCACTGAACACATCCGCATAGTCCATGAATTGAGGAGGGAGATTCTGGAGAGGTAGGGCCAGCTGCCCTGCAGTGAGGGTGTTTAACACATGAGCCTTGCAACAAGGATTCTTGAATGTAACAACCCCTGAGGACCACACGATATGAGGATCGTGAGCCTGAAGCCACTCAAGCCCCAACACAAGAAGGAAATGAGGTACAGCAGCTAGGTAGAATTCCACCCATTCTAGGTGACTGTCCATTTGCATTTGTACATGCTCGGTTGCTGAGGCCACTGGCCCTGAACGCAGCAGCTGCCCATTGATCATCTCAACTACCAAAGGAGGGGCTACTGCATGCTGTGGAATATCCCACTCCTTGGCAAACTTTTCATCCATAAAGTTTGCAGTGGCCCCTGAATCAATCATGGCACGGACCAGTAAAGCTGGCCTTCCCAGAATCTGTAAAGACACAGTCACGACAAGGTATTTGGCAGGAGTAACATGGGGCATCTGGGATTGGCTAGCTGCCAAATTGGCCCAGCCTAATTGCCCTTCTAGGCTGGGCCAAGCCTGTTTCCTGACAGGGAATGTCTGACCTTCTTGGAGGGGCAAGTGGCAGTGAGGTGACCCTGGCCTCCACAGTACAGGCACAACCCTTCACGCCAGCGCCTGTCCTTTTCTGCCTGAGTAAGGTGAGGCCGAGCACCCCCCAATTGCATGGGCTCTTCCACAGGAGTTTTCCTGGGTTCCTGAGATGTGGTGAGTAGAGGTGCCATTGAAGAGCGTTGCCTCGCCTTTCGCTGCTGGAGACGGCCATCAATGCAGAGACATAGGTGCATGAGAGCCTGAAGGGTCTGTGTCAAGGCCAACTCATCGAATATCTCTGAGGACAGACCCTCCTGGAATTGATCCACCAAGGCCTCATTATTCCACTTCAAGTCCTGAGCCAGAAGACGGAAGTCACTAATATACTCTGCCACTGGCCGGCGACCCTGCTTTAATTCTCTAATGTGTCTATTTGCAGTTTGAGTTTTAAAAGGATCTTCATACATAAGCTGCAGTTGTCGGCTAAACTCATCAAAATCATCTAGCAGGAGGCTCTGTTGTATAAGCAGAGGAGTAGCCCATCTAGCTGCCGAACCCAACAACAAACTTAATAAAAATCCCACCTTATGGCGCTCTGTCAGGAAGTCTTCAGGGCAGAGACTCATGTAAAGGTTGCACTGAGCAAAAAAGGTGGGAAACTGAGTTAGCGTCCCATTGAATTTTTCCGGCACAAGGACTGGACATTTTCGGTGTGCAGGTGCAGCTGCTGCAGCAGAAGGTTACGGGGACTGGAGCTGAGTCAGCTGAGCTGTAAGGAGAGCGACTTGCTGTGCAAATTGTGCATTTTCTGTGAAAAGCTGCTCCATATTTTTTTTGTCTGATCAAACAACCGCCTCCTGTTTCCCCAGAGAGGGGGGTTTGGTTGGGGACAAACTGTCCTATCCCAGCCCAATCACACGCAATACACCAGGGAGGTAGTTGTAAAACTTTACTGAGAAACTTGTGAGGTAACGAACAGGCGGCAAGGGAGTGTGAGCGCAAACGCACATACTCTACAAAAACAAGCCCCAAAAGTCCCACGAGCTTGCCTTAAGGGAGTTTCACATTCAAAACACAATTAGACAAGTGAGTCCAAGAGTCAAGAGTCAGGTCACAAGGTTTTCCGATCAGGAGTCCAGGCACATGGAGTCTGATAAGCAGACGGTTATCAGAAGAACTTTTTTTATTATTACTATTTTTATTTGTTTAATTTATATGACCGCCCATCTCCCCTCATGGGGAACTCTGGGCGGTTCACAATAAATAAGTTAAAATAGAATCTAAAAATATATAAAAAACCACAATAGTACAATACAATAAATAATTATAAAATCCAGATGGATGAAGGCATTCATTAAAAGAAGGACATTAAAATTAGGGGATTAGCCACCCCCATGAGGAACTATCCCTTCCTCCTTCCCATGCCAGGTGGCAGAACCAGGTCTTCAGCTCTTTCCTAAAAGTTGGGAGGGAGGAAATCTGTCTCAACTCTGGGGGCAAGATGTTCCATAGAGTGGGCGCTGTCACAGAGAAGGCCCGCCTCCTAGACCCCATCAGATGGCATTCTCTAATTGATGGGGTTCGTAGCAGGCCCTCTCTGAATGACCGGGTGGGGCGGGTCGATAACATGGGGATAAGACGGTCCCTCAGGTATTCTGGTCCCATGCCATGTAGGGCTTTAAAGGTGATAACCAACACCTTGAATTGTACCCGGAAGCAAACCGGCACCCAATGTAGCTTGCGGAGCAACGGTGTTACATGTGCAGATCTTGGCGCACCCAAAACTGCCCGCGCGGCCGCATTCTGCACCAGCTGAAGCTTCCGGATAGTCTTCAAGGGTAGCCCCATGAAGAGCGCATTGCAATAATCTACATGGGAGATGACAAGAGCATGAGTGACTGTACAGAGGGTGTCGCGCTCCAGGAATGGGCGTAACTGGCGCCCTAACCGAAGTTGTGCAAAAGCCCTCCTAGCCACGACTGCCACCTGCTCTTTAAGCAGGAGTCGTGAGTCTAGAAGAACCCCCAGATTATGCACCAGTTCTGAACGGGGTAGTGCTACCCCATCGAGAACCAAAGATGATAATTTCCCAGAAGACGCTAAGCCATCAATCCACAGCCACTCGGTCTTGCCAGGGTTCAACTGAAGCCTGTTGTTCCCCATCCAGGCCCTCACAGCCCCCAGGCACTGGGACAGGGTGGACACTGCATCACTTACTTCACCAGGGATGGAGATATATAATTGATTATCATCCGCATACTGATGATACCTCATCCCATGGTGTCGGATGACCTCGCCCAGCGGTTTCATGTAGATGTTGAATAGGAGAGGAGAGAGAACCGAACCCTGCAGCACCCCACACAGGAGTGGACGCGGGCTGGATCTCTCCTCCCCTATCACCACTGACTGGGAGCGGCCCCGGAGGAAGGAGGTGAACCAGCGCAAAACTATGCCGCCCACCCCCAACTCCCTAAGCTGCCCCAACAGGATATCATGGTCGATGGTATCGAAAGCCGCTGAGAGATCCAAGAGAGCCAGGATGGATGCACTACCTCCATCCCGCTCCCGCCAGAGATCATCCGTAAACACGACCAATGCAGTCTCTGTCCCATATCCTGGCCTGAACCCTGACTGGAAAGGGTCAAGATAATCCGCTTCATCCAGGGTCCTTTGAAGTTGCAATGCCACCACTTTCTCAACCACTTTTCCCAAAAAGGGGAGGTGGGAGACTGGACGAAAGTTGTCCAGGATGGAAGGGTCCAGGGACGGCTTCTTGAGGAGGGGGTGTACCAAGGCCTCCTTGAAGGCAGTTGGAACCACCCCCTCCAACAAGGATGTATTAATCATAGCCTGGACCCATCCACCTGTCACCTCCCTGGCCGATTTCACCAGCCAGGAAGGGCAGGGATCTAAATGACATGTGGTAGAATTGACAATTCGAAGGATCCTGTCCACTTCCTCAGGTCCAACAGGATCAAATCGTTTGCAGATAACAGGGCAAGACCGCTCTCCTGGAATCTTCCCAGACTGCATTCCATGCATGGAGTCCAACTTAGACCGAATCCGAGCGATTTTATCCTGCAGATGCTCAGAAAATTCTTCCGCATGGCCCTGCAGGTGGGTGGTCAATACCACCCTACCCAAGAGAGATCGAGTAATCTGGAACGGGGCCGTCGGACAGCATTCTGTGGATGCAATAAGAGCGGAGAAATATTCACATTTCACCACTCTTACCACCACAAGGTAGGCCTTAATAACGGCTCTAGATTGTGTTCGGTCCGATTCCGTCTTTGTCTTTCTCCAGCGGCGCTCTAGACATCTCTTCACCCTCTTCAAGACCCTCAGCTCCTCCGTAAACCACGGGGAGTGACGGGTCGAATGGGGCTGGAGAGGTCGCATCGGCACGATCCTGTCCAAGGCACCAGCTGCCTCCCTATTCCAGGTTGCGGCCAGTACCTCCGCTGGACCGTGCAGCAGATCCTCGGGTATTAGCCCCAGCTCCCTCTGAAACCTCAATGGGT
The DNA here is from genome assembly GCA_023362775.1 of Charina bottae. NCBI lineage: Eukaryota > Metazoa > Chordata > Lepidosauria > Squamata > Charinaidae > Charina > Charina bottae. The sequence continues at coordinate 209,272,236 of JALMGJ010000002.1, read as the reverse complement.
CCATAAGTTGCCGGGGGCAGACCAATCGAATAGGTCCTGCCTCCCTGCGGAGTGGGGCGGCATAAGAGAATCCTAGAGATATCAGGACGTGATCTGACCATGACAACGGGGATAGTTCTAACTTTCCCCTCAGGTCACTTTGCCATTGCTCTGACAAGAAAACCAAATCCTGAGTGAGTCCAGTGTCTCAAGTCGGGTCCCGAATAATCTGGGACAGGCCCATGGCTGCCATGGTAGCCATGAACTCCCGAGCCGCTTCCGAGGTACATCCCAGGGACAGCAAGTTAAAATCCCCCAGGACCATAAGCCTGGGGAACTCCACCGCCAACCGCGAGACAGCCTCCAGCAGCTCAGGCAGGGAGGTTGCTACGCAGCAGGGAGGCTGGTACAATAGCAACACTCCCAACTGTTCTTGGGCATCCAACTTGAAAAACAGGGTCTCACATCCGGATACTTGTGGAGCAAGGCCCCTGAAAGCCACCAAGGATTCTCTGATAACTGCCACCCCTCCTCCCCTACCCCGGTCTCTCGGCTGGTGCCACACCCGAAATCCAGCTGGGCACATCTCCGAGAGGGCTACTCCTCCCTCTGGGCCCAGCCAGGTTTCGGTAATACACGCCAGGTCAGCCCCTCTCTCCATGATTAATTCACTTATGAGAGGGGCTTTGTTATTTACTGACCTGGCGTTGAGTAGCAGCAGTCAAAAGCCGGAGCCCTCGAGGGTCCGCTGTCCAGAACCTGGGGTTGAACTCGGAGGACCGGAATGCACCACCGGTACTAAACACCGGAGGCGCCTTCCCCGAAGATGGCCTGTCCTCCGGTTCCCATCACAGTATCTCCTGCCCGTTACCACCTCGATCGGATTGCCCACATTATAGTCCTCAGAGTTTCCTGATCCGGTCACCTCCACTCCCGAATCCCTCGAAAACCTGGAACTAAGCAGGGATCTCTTCCATACATTCATCCTTCCAATCTCAATCCTCCTGGGCAGTCGTAGGCCACCAGCGCAACCAGCCGAAGCTCTCGGCGCTGGTAAGCCCCAACCGCCCCTTCCATTCATCATCCAATCACTCACTATGCCCCTTATGGCCTCTCTCACTAGCCACAAAGGGGCAAACAATCACTCCTACCTACCCTGTCTCTCACTCAGGGTCAGGTACTCTTCCAAACACATACAGTCCTGGGCCCCCACCCGTGACTCTCACTCACGGGGGGGAACCACACTCATACAAGAGACCCCCGCAATTTTCTGCCGCCCTGGCAACGGGGGTGGTTGTCCTTCAAATAACCAGGAAGCTGCACTTTGTACTTTGTGCTTTGCACTTTGTGCAAAGCTGCACTTTGCAACTTTGTGAGAAGGAACAAAGAAAAAATGAAAAGAAATCAAGTTCTATGACATTATTTGAAGGGACTAAAATTAAGATTCATAGAAGTAAAAGGAAGGAATATAAAGTTGGTTTATTTGATCAAGGTTAAAATAGATATGTTATTATGTCTGGTAACCCTTAATTGACTTTTGCTGACATCAGGACTGAAATGACGAGGCTTTATGGATTTGTTTATAGATAAGGGATGGGATATGGGAAAAAGAGATCATCTGTTGTATTTTAAGAGGTGATAAGTTACTAAAATTGTTTATACTAGTGATGAAGATGGGAAGTCACTTTATATATTTCTTTTCTTTTTTTACTATATTATTTTTTCTTTCTTTTCTATTTCTCTTTTTATTTTTTCCCTTTTTCTTTCTTTTCTGCACCTTCTACTCTTTCTTTTTATTCACTTTTTTCAGTTTGTATTAGTTTTTACTGTTGTAATTATAATCTTTAATAAAATTACTATAAAAATAAATTTATATTAAGTCTTTTGACATGAATAGTCTTAAGCTTGAACTATATACTTAAAAAACAGAGTTTTTCTAAGCAGATGCTCAAAAAACAGTCACAATTGTTATTCATTCTTTGGATGCTGAAAGGCTCAGTCACCTCTTCTGTACTCTCTGATCTCATCCCCAAATCTCCATTCATGTCACCTAATTGGATTTTTTTCTCCCCAGGAGAAAAAAAGATCATTCAGAATATTGTACAGAATTTTTTCTCTGAAACTTATTGCTCATTCTTCCATTATCACCAATTACTGGAGTGTAATAAGCAACTATCACCAACCTATGGATTTTTACTTTCATGTGAGCCAATAATACCCTAAATGACACCAGTTCATACTTTCTGACATATATGTTAGCCCTTTCATTCATTTGTACCTATAATTTCACTTCTATGCATATATTCATCACAAGATCAGAGCTCCTTCATTCAGATCTATTGAACACACCCTTCCCTTCCCTTGAATTTAACTCCTTCCTTCCTTCCTTCCTTCCTTCCTTCCTTCCTTCCTTCCTTCCTTCCGTCCTTCCATTATCAGCCTTACTTCATTTTTCTTACTTCAGCCTTCCCTCTTTCTACACTTCTTTCTTACTTCAGCCTTCCCCCTTTCTACACTTTCCCCATTTCCTTCCCTCCTGTTCCTTAGATCAATTTTTCGCTAGTAATATTCCTATTCAGCTGGACAAATATATTTTCTTTTAAGAATGCACATAACTTGCTGAAAATACATGCAAGTTATTAGTGTCCCATTTTGTAACGGCTGCTTTTTTCCTAACATTTTTGCTAGAGACTTCAGTGCAATAGATCTTATCCAAGTCAACAAAAATAAAAGTTTATTCTTAATATATCCTTTTGTGTTTTTATCATACAAAATTAGGTAAAAACATGTTTTTAGACATTTGGGGGGGGGCGGTTTAGCCAAGTGAAGGAAACACCTACATATGTAAGAATGCATACAGTTTTTGAGAATATGAGCCCATGACTTTCCAAGTAAGCAGCTTATCACTAGCTCTTATTGTTTGTTTTTTATCATGATTAATATCATGCCAATATTTCATGAGACCAAAAGTCATTTTTAGATTCTTAGAATTAAAATAAGTCACACAAGTGAGTTCTGTATGGGTTTGGCTGTCCATTGTATAACAAGCAGTATTGAACAATGTCCTTAAGTAACTGAAATGTATTGACAACTGAGTGGTTTCATAAAATTGTGGCTTTTATTCTTGACAGTATGAATAACTTGAGCCTAATTAATAAAGTTTTCATCACTGGCACTTGAGACTTGATCCCCCTCCCCTCTCAAGCCCCCAAAGTTGCCAAATTCATTTTTCTAATTCCTGTAATTACCAGACTAGCAGGGACTGATATTTGCATACAGAGCTAGAACCAAAGAGTAACTATGGGACCATAAAATATTTACATTATCAAGGCCAAACCTGGCTCGTTATCCCGAACAAATGACTACCAGCCTGCATTTGAGTTTACCATTTCTCTAGATAATTCTTTCTACTGTCAAAATGCTCTTATTGCTAGTAAGTGGGGGTTTTCCCCTAACATTCAGTCAGAATCTGTCTTCCTGCAACTTAAATCCATTATTCTGTGTCTTGCACTCTGGGGCTCTAGAGAACAGATCTTGACCTTCTTCTATATGACAGCCTTGCCACTCTTTGAAAAGTGCAGTCATATCCCCCTCAGTCTTCTCCAGGCTAAACATTAACAATTCCTTCCATCTCTTTTCTTAGGATTTTTTTCTGTCCCCTGGTCATGCTTGTTCCCCTTGTCTGAACCTGTTCCAGTTTCTTTGAGTCCTTCTTCAACTGTTGTGCCAGAACTGGACACACAATACATAAGGTGAATCTCACTAATGCAGAATAAAGTGGAACTAATGATTTTGAAACTGTACTACTGTTGATGCAGCCAAAAACAACAACATCATCATCATCAACTTAATATTGGTTAGGGACGGTCTTTTCTTTTTTCTTTTTTGGTAAATTGGTCGTTCAATACCCAGAATTATGTGTTTAAGATAGGTGGCCATATACATTTTCCAAATAAATAAATAAATAAATTGCATTTGCCCTTTCTTCAGCTATATCACACTGCTAACTTGTGTTCAGTTTGTGATCAGCTAGTATTCCAAGATGGCTTCAAAAGTACCATTTCCAAGCAGATACATTCTACAAATGGATATTTCATTTCTGTTTTCTAACTGTAGAAGTTTTCATTTGCCTCAAAGAAGTTTGCCATGTTACTATTGTTGTTGTTGTTGTTGTTGTTGTTTCTTATATATTTTTTATTTCTTGATCAACCCAAACCTCAATGAAATCATTTACTTTATTCATGAGGGAGATTGCACAAATTCATGTATCATTCTAGGGGATCAAAATGTTACAATAAAATCACAATAGAAGCCCTCTTCTAACCAATCAAAATTGTTTTGAATTTTATTCAAAATGCCCCTTTTCTTCTACCAGCTATCCCATCCAATTTTTATTATTTGCACATTTGATTAGCATTCCTTCCTCAAGTCATTATTTAAAACATTGAAGAAGACAGGGCCCAGGACTGAACTCTGGGGCACCCCACCTGATATCTCACTTCAGTTTTATGAGGAATCTACTATTTACTTGAGCGTGGTGGCTCAGTGGGTAAGACGCCAGGCTTGTCGATCGGAAGATCGCAAGTTCGAATCCCTAGCCCCGCATGACGGAGTGAGCTCCCGCACTCGCCCCAGCTCTTGCCAACCTAGCAATTCGAAAGCATGCAAATGCAAGTAGATGAATAGGTACCACTTCGGTGGGAAGGTAACAGCGTTCCGCGCGCGTCATGCCGGCCACATGACCGCGGAAGCGTCTTCGGACAACGCTGGCTCTTCGGATAACAAACGGAGATGAGCACCGGCCCCTAGAGTCGGACACGACTGCACAAATGTGCGGGGGCAACCTTTACCTTTTTACTATTTACTTAATTCTCACCCTAATTACGTAATACTGATCTAGCTTGCTAATCAGAAGGGCTGAGCCCATAGAGTGATAGGTTGGAGATCACCAGACAAACCATCAAGCAGAAAACAATACCCTAATCAAGGAACTACCAAGGAGAAAACCACACACCCCACCAACACTGGCAGGGCAAGCTATATATAAACAGGGAACAAACCCCACACTCACTAGCACTGATGATGCTACCTAGTCAGGTAATGAAACGTCTGCAAGCCAACAACCAGGCTCAGAGAGCACCAAGGACTCCACAGTTCAACCCTGAGCTCCAGATATTCTCTTCTATTGGTATCTCAGTCCTTCTCCCCCAGGAGCCCTCTGGCTCTATACACTCCAGCACTGCTTCCTGGATTGGTAGTTCTTGTTGCCACCCCCTATATTCCAGGGAGTACATTACCTATTATCCTCCCTTTTAACTCCTGGTATGTGAGAAAGACACCATATGTTCTTCTCTCCCAATGTAAAAAAGCAAGAAAGCAAGAATAAATTCTATACCACCACCTTCTGGCCATGTAATATTAAGGCATGTGGCCAGAGAAATCAGCCCCTTTCCCCTTCCTTGTTTGGGAGGTTAACCAATCTTGTAAATTATACATAAAATCAACTGTTTTATGCATCAAAGTAAGGAGAATATAAAAATCCCCTTTTGGTTTTAAAGAGTCATAAGCAAACATTCATTGGCGAAGGAGATAAAAACAGAGTTGTTCAAATTTCAGATAGCGACTAATCTCCCATAGAAAAATATAAAGGAAAATATAAGGCTCTATCATACTGGTCTGCTCCTAATTAAAAGGCAACTCTGCTGTAAAGAGGTTCCAAGCTGCATAAAACCCACAAGTAAATATGAGAGACAAAATATTAGATTTTAAGCACACACAGTCAATATAAAAATTAATTCTATGCAAAATCTATTTTGCCTATCCTTTCAAAGAGAGTTGTTTTCCTGAAATAAACTTCCCTCTGTCTCAATTATTCCTGGACTTTCCCTCCAGATCCCAAGTTAATTCTGAGGCTGCTGAGAAGATGGAACAAACCCTGTTTCTCTTCTCATCCATGGTTCCCAACTTCAACCTTTGCTTGAAAAAGAGTTTTGCTTTTTGTTTTTTTCTCTAGCAGAAAGGGAAGAGCTTAGAGGTAATTTCCCTGCACACATGATCTCTAACCATGCCTTGGTTAATGAATGAGTACAGAAACTCACATGCTACTGGCTATTGGTAGATGTGGGATGAGGGTTTCCTGCTCATTCACTACAAAACGTTATGGGGTACTTCGTCAAATGCTTTGCTGAAATCAAAGATATATCTATAGCATTCTCATAATCTACAAAGGAAGTTATGTGATCCAAAACAGAAGTAAATTTAATCTGACAAAACTTGTTTGTGACAAAGCTGTTCTGACTTCTGGCAATCACTGTATTGTTTTCAAGGTGCTTATACTTCAATCTTTTTTAGTATATATGTTAAAGTTAGCATATGCTCTAGAATCTTCTGAGGTGTCAACATCAGATTGACTGGTCTGTAGTTTCCTAGATCCTGATTTCCCCCCCCCTTTTTTTTTTTTTTGAAGTTATGAACATTTGTCTTCCTCTAGAAACTATATCTGGCATTTCATCTATTCTCAAAGATAATAATGGTTCATCCATGTATCAGCAAATTTCTTCAGTATGCTAGGATTTAAAGCAACTCAAATAGATAGTTCTATGAAGTACTCCAACTGACAAGTGCAAAGTCCTTGTTCTCCAAACATATTCTCTAGCACAGAGGGGCACAGATTAGTATTTCCAAGTGTCAGTGGGAAGCTTCTTTTTTTTTATAATAATTTTATTAAGTTTTACAATACATATTAAAAGTTAGAATAAAGAAAAGAAATAGAATAGAAATACAAAATAAGAAAAAAGGGTAAAGAAAAAGTGAAGTTGAAAAATAATAAACAAAGAAAGTATAGAAAATAGATGTCCTCCAATCTATCTTTGAACTTAAGGTACAATAATTAATTTTAAATGTTAGTCCTTCATATAATACACAGGAACTTTTCTTTGTCATATGTCTTTTAATTTCTATAATCCAATCTTCTGATCTTCATATGGGTTTCACTTTTCTTACTATCTCCCAATAATCCATCTTTGGCTTCCACTCTTTGAAGTAGTAATTAAGTGTTGAATGTTCATTAGTGCATTTTTGTCTCTTCCATAAAGTCCAATTAGTATAACAAATAAAAGCCTTATGTACTTCTAATAAACTACAATATATTCTATTCATATTATAACATAATACTTAATAATACTAACTACTACTAATACTAATAATAATATTACTAACATAATACTAACATAATACTTAACTTAATACATAATATATACTCAATGGCAAATTCGCAATATACACCATCTCATCATATCATTATCTTAAACAATAATCTATAATATCAACTTATATTTGTGTTTAGCCTTATATCTTATATTTAGAATATCACTTATACTATACACTTATACTCAATGGCAAATTCGCAAGTATACAATCCAAATCCATGTTTTCATTAACCTTATATCCCAATCATAATACTGAATCTTCTGTTTAGGTTATGCCAGGTTCATAATATGCAAAGTCAAGTTTACAATATACAGCCTGCTTTTTTCTATGTCTCATATAGAGTATCAGCAATTTGTATTTCACAGTATCTATCCAATTGCATACTCAGATTTTCTCCCTGTCTCCACAACCATAACATTTTTATATCAAAATTATAATGTATAGCCTTCCAAATGTTTTTCTGAGCCAATACATCCAAAATTCCCTCCTCCTGTTTCTCTTCTATTTCAAAAACGTTTTTCTTTCCTGTTTCAGATTCTATTTTTTGTTTTTCTTTCTCTTGGTCTTGCAAAGATATCAATAATAATTCCAGTGACCTTCTAATCCCTGAAAGAAGTAGAATTGCAGCTGCAAAAACCATCTCACTTCTATGACCTTCAGATTTTTCTAGTCAAAACAAAAGTTGGTCTGTTCATGGAATATTACCAACAAAGTCTATCAAATGAAATTAAAAAAAAAACATTCCAATAATCCAAAGTACAGGAGGGAGCAATATTTCAAACAGTTTATAAAAGGGGAAATAAAATATAAATTCCAAGTAGAACAAAATCCACTCTATAGAAATATAGAAAGAAAAAGGAAAAAAGAATTTACAGACGTTCCCCTGTGCTTTTGTTCTTCAAACTGCAGGCTGCTTAATCCAGACAGACAGTTTCTCAAAAAGTAGATTGTCAATTAGTTTATCAAGCAAAGAATTACAAACAAAGTCTCTTAAATCCCTCTAATACAAAAGAAAGGTAAAAAAAATTCAGACGTTTCATATGTTGCAAATGTAGAATCCTTCAAACTTCCACCAGAATCAGTTATAGCAAAGAAAGCACAAAATTAGCCAACATTTTCAACGAAGTCCAAAAGATAGATCTTAGATTTCAAAAATATTCTAATCTAAAAAAAACATTCCTAAAGTGATCTAAAAGCGGCTGGACGCTCTTGTGTCTCTTCAAAGAGACTTGTTTTCCCTGCGAGAGCCAGATATCTCTCGGCCATTTCCCTGCACTTACCCTGTTCTTTCCACGGTGGAAAACTACAGAAAAAACAAGGGTAGGCAATTCCAATGGCCCCACGAGCAATCTTCTGGTCTCCCCTTCTCCAGGGGAAAAAACTTCAGTGGTCCACAACTTCTGCAATCCACTGCAAGCAAGGAAAATTCAGTCAGTTCTCAGCTTCTCTGAGAAATCTGACTGGTCGAGCTGGCAGCCAAGCCTGGAGTAGTGAGTCGCTTCTCGGCCTTTTGGCTAAGATCAAGTGTAGTATCTGTTCTTATCAGTGGGAAGCTTCTAAAATATGAGGTCATGTTGCTTTTATCATTCATTCTGGTTGTTTTATACAATTTTAAATTAATTCCCATTGCCTTCAGCCCATTTTTTCCCCAAATCATAAAAAAGGCAGAGCCAGTGACCTGGTTCTCTGAATTATATGTAATAAAAGTAATGGGTTTAAAGTTTTCCTAACTTAGATTTTTTTTCTTCAATAGTCGCTCATTTTAATATATTGGATAAACACACACATGGTCACACACAAAGGAGAGGGAAATGGGAAACAGTGAGATGCCTTCTGTTTACTTAAGTTAGAAACTTAGTCACAGAGCACTATATTCAGTAATGAACAGATGAACCTTTGCACAAAAGAGATTTCATGAAAAGAGAGCTAGGTCTTTTTTATTACTGCCATATTTTCTCCTTGGGAGAAAGAAAAACAACATCCATTGCAATAAAACTTTTAAAAATAAAGGTTGGGAAGCATTTGATGTATAACATGATTGTGTAGATGGAATCATAACCTACATCAGAGGAAAAATAAATTGTCAGTAGCATCCAAGGTTAACAGCAATTTTAGTTTCCTATTCCATCTATGGTCTACGGGATGAGGACCTTTGGAGACAAGATAATGGTCAACTACACTACCGTGACAGTAAAAACACAAATCGAACAAATATATTTCATAAACTCAGTGCAAGGGTGAGAAAGAATTTGTTTAGAAATCCAACGCCTTGCTAATGTCAAACACATGGCCACCATTCTTTCCTCTTCCCAATCATCAGCATCAGCAAATCATGATGACATGCACAGTGATGTCATCACACAAATGCCACTACAATTAACTTCCATTCTGCCATCTGACTCAAATATACAGTATAAGGTGCAGCATTTACATAATGACATTGCCATGAACTTTTCACCAAATGATTGTGAGTGGTTGGAATGGGAAAGAGGGAGAGGCAAGTCCTAAAGCAGAGCTTTCCAAACTTTTCATGTTGGTGACACACTTTTTAGACATGCATCATTTCGCGACACACTCTTACAGCAGGGCACAAGGCAGGCACTAGGACCTGCGCAGACATACCTGTATATTTCAAACCCACCAACACACTGAGACAGAGGCTTGTACACCCCAAAGATCAAACTCCAAAACACAAGGAAAGCAATGTAGTGTATGCAATTGAGTGAAGTGAGGAGTGCTCTGAGCTCTACATTGGAGAAACCAAACAACCTTTGTACAGGAGGATGGCCCAACACAGGAGGAGCAACACCACAGGACCAGAGTCAGCAGTTTACCTTCATCGAAAGGAAAAAGGACACTCATTTGAGGACATTAATGTTCACATTTTAGACAGGGAAGATAAGTGGTTTGAAAGAGGGGTCAAGGAATCCATTTATGCCAACTTGGAAAATCCTTCTTTGAATAGAGGTGGGGGCCTCAGGCACAATCTTTCCCCTATTTTCCTTCCTGCTTTGTCTTCTGTGCCTAGGAAGATTAAGACCATTTCGCAAGCTCAACAGCAGCAGGGTAATCTTAACGATCCTCCTTTAGATGATAAAGGGACTTAGAAATAAACATCTCAAATAACCATGACCTAGCCCCAGGTGCAAGGTCACACAGCCACCCTAGAAACATATTTAAGGATTCCCTTACAAACTTTGCTCAGACTGAAGAAGCTTCTTGGATAAGGAGCGAAACGTTTCCACTGAGAAAATAGAAATCCAGTTGACATGATTCAAGCTACAGACAATTCCACCTGGATGACTGAGAACCTTCATCGACATAGCTTGTCATATAATATTCATAAACATTTCTTGTCTAATATTTTCTATTTATATATACTCTAGTCTTCAAAGCCCCATATAAGCTTTGCCCCTCCTGCTTTTTGCAAATATCCCATCAACGGTTTCCATTTTTTAAGGTAATAATTTGGGTTTTCTCTTAATAAACATGTCTATTTATTATTTTCTGCCATATCCATCAGTTTTAACATCCAATCTTGTCTCGTTGGAAGAGTTTGGTTTTTCCAATTTTGTGCATAGAGAAGTCTTGCTGCTGTAATCATATATTGTATAATTCTGTTAAAAAGTTTTTCTACTTGTTCTTCCAGTATTCCCAATAAAAACAATTCCGGCTTAAATGGGATTCGAATTTGTAATATATTTTGCATCAATGAATGTATTTGAGTCCAAAATTTCTTTGCCACCTTACATGTCCACCACATGTGATAGAAAGACCCCTCTTGTTTTTTGCATTTCCAACAAATGTTGGAAAGATTCCCATACATTTTAGCAAGTTTTTGTGGGGTCATATACCATCGGTACATCATCTTATAAAAAGTTTCCTTCAAATTGTAACACAAAGTAAATTTTAATTTTTTATTCCACATATCTTCCCATTGTTGCATTTGTTATGGCCAACACTTTTTGCCCATTGGACCATGCAATCTTTAACTTGTTCCTCCACCATTTCTCCTTTTAACAATAATTTATACATTTTAGCAATTAAATGGTCATCTGTCTCACATAGTTGTATCTCAAATTCCGATTTAGTTTGTTCAAATTCAAAGTTTTTTTTATCTGATTTGAATTTTTCTACAAGTTGCATATAAGAGAGCCATTGAAAAGTATATCCTTCTGAAGCAAGTTCTTCTTTTGATTTACAGTAATTATGTAATGTCCTTGTTCCTTTTTTAAAAAGTCTTTATAAGTCAACCATTTACCTTTATTTCTTACTTCTGGTCTATGGAATGCTTCTTGTGTGGAAATCCATAAAGGTCTCTTATAACATAAAATTAGCTTATATTTATTCCAAATCCTTAACAAAGATCTCCTAATATAATGATTTTTAAAATCCACATTAACTTTAAGTTTATCATACCACAAATATCCATGCCATCCATATCTTAATTCGTGACCCTCCAAATTCAGTAGTTTTTCATTTTTTAGAACAATCCATTCTTTAAGCCATACCAAACAACAAGCTGCATAATATAATTTCAAATCCAGAAGACCTAGACCACCTCTATGGTAGTTTAATGCTAGTTTAACTGGCACAGCTTAAGACAAATTAAACCTGCCCAATGGAATGGAAACGAGGCAATGGTAATGTTGTGGGGACCTAGTGGGAAAAACTCAAGCAAAGGAGATTGTTACCTTGTCGTGGTGCTGGAGCTTGAGCACCTCAATGAAACCATGAGCTAAACTGTGAAGGGACATCCAAGACGGGAAGGTCGTGGCAGAGAGGTCAGACTAAATACGATCCCTGGGGAAGGTAATGGCAACCCACCCCAGTATTCTTGCCGTGAAAACTAAATGGATCAGTACAACCAGAGATATGTCAGTATACCATCGGAAGATGGGACTCCCAGGTCAGAAGATGGTCAAAATGCTACTGGGGAGGAACAGAGGATAAGTTCAACTAGCCCCAGATGTGATGACGCAGCTAGCTCAAAGCCGAAAGGACGGCTAGCGGCCGACGGTGCTGGTGGTGAACAACGAATCCGATGTTCTAAAGATCAACACAACATAGGAACCTGGAATGTAACATCTATGAGCCAGGGCAAATTGGATGTCAAGATTAAATATAGACATTTTAGGTGTCAGTGAACTGAAATGGACTGGAATGGGCCACTTCACATCAGATGACCACCAGATCTACTACTGTGGACAAGAGGACCACAGAAGAAATGGAGTAGCCTTCATAATTAATAATAAAGTGGCTAAAGCAGTGCTTGGATACAATCCAAAAAACGATACAATGATCTCAATTCGAATTCAGGGTAAGCCATTTAACATCACAGTGATCCAAATATACGCCCCAACCACAGATGCTGAAAAAGCAGAAGTAGATCAGTTCTATGAGGATCTGCAGCACCTACTGGATAATACACCAAAGAGAGATGTTATTTTCATTACAGGAGACTGGAATGCTAAGGTGGGTAGTCAGACGACACCTGGAATTACAGGCAAGCATGGTCTGGGAGAACAAAATGAAGCAGGACATAGGCTGATAGAATTTTGCCAAGACAACTCACTGTGCATAACAAACACTCTCTTCCAACAACCTAAAAGACGACTTTATACATGGACTTCACCAGATGGTCGACACCGAAATCAGATTGACTACATCCTTTGCAGCCAAAGGTGGTGGACATCTATACAGTCGATAAAAACAAGACCTGGAGCTGACTGTAGTTCAGATCACGAACTTCTTATCGCAAAATTTAGAATCAGACTAAAGAGAATAGGGAAGACCCACAGATCAGTTAGATATGAGCTCACTAATATTCCTAAGGAATATGCAGTGGAGGTGAAGAATAGATTTAAGGGACTAGATTTAGTAGATAGGGTCCCAGAAGAACTATGGACAGAAGTTCGCAACATTGTTCAGGAGGTGGCAACAAAAAATGTCCCAAAGAAAAAGAAAACCAAGAAGGCAAGATGGCTGTCTGCTGAGACACTGGAAGTAGACCAAGAAAGAAGGAAAGCAAAAGGCAACAGTGATAGGGGGAGATATGCCCAATTAAATGCAAAATTCCAGAGGTTAGCCAGAAGAGATAAGGACTTATTTTTAAACAAGCAATGTGCGGAAGTGGAAGACGACAATAGAATAGGAAGGACAAGAGACCTCTTCCAGAAAATTAGAAACATCGGAGGTAAATTCCAGGCAAAAATGGGTATGATCAAAAACAAAGATGGTAAGGACCTAACAGAAGCAGAAGAGATCAAGAAAAGGTGGCAAGAATATACAGAAGATCTGTATAGGAAGGATAATAATATTGGAGATAGCTTTGACGGTGTGGTCAGTGACTTAGAGCCAGACATCCTGAAGAGTGAGGTTGAATGGGCCTTAAGAAGCATTGCTAATAACAAGGCAGCAGGAGTCTGTGGCTTGAATCATGTCAACTGGATTTCTATTTTCTTAGTAGAAACGTTTCACTCCTTATCCAAGGAGCTTCTTCAGTCTGAGTAAAGTTAGTAAGGGAATCCTTAAATATGTTTCTAGGGTGGCTGTGTGACCTTGCACCTGGGGCTAGGTCATGGTTATTTTGAGATGTTTATTTCTAAGTCCCTTTATCATCTAAAGGAGGATCGTTAAGATTACCCTGCTGCTGTTGAGCTTGCGAAATGGTCTTAATCTTCCTAGGCACAGAAGACAAAGCAGGAAGGAAAATAGGGGAAAGGTTATGCCTGAGGCCCCCACCTCTATTCAAGGAAGGATTTTCCAAGTTGGCATAAATGGATTCCTTGACCCCTCTCTCAAACCACCTATCTTCTCTGTCTAAAATGTGAACACTAATGTCCTCAAATGAGTGTCCTTTTTCCTTTAGATGAAGATAAACTGCTGACTCTGGTCCTGTGGTGTTGCTCCTCCTGTGTTGGGCCATCCTCCTGTACAAAGGTTGTTTGGTTTCTCCAATGTAGAGTTCAGAGCACTCCTCACTGCACTGGATTGCATACACTACATTGCTTTCCTTGTGTTTTGGAGTTTGATCTTTGGGGTGTACAAGCCTCTTTCTCAGTGTGTTGGTGGGTTTGAAATATACAGGTATGTGGTGTTTGCCAAATATCCGTTTTATCGTTTCAGACACGCCAGCCATGTAAGGAATGACCAGGTTCTTCCGTTTACTCTGAGTCTCAGCCCTATCTGTCGCTGTTTTAGGTCTGGTAGACTTAGATTTATTGAAGGCCCAATTTGGATATCCACAGGCCTTCAGAGCTGTTCTCAGGTGCTGCTTTTCATTCTTTTTGGAATCCATGGAGGTGGGGATGGTTTCTGCTCTGTGTGATAATGTCCTGATGACTCCTAGTTTGTGCTGCAGTGGATGGTGGGAGTCAAACATCAGTTATTGATCTGTGTATGTGGGTTTCCTGTAGATCCCTATTTCTAGCTTGCCACCGGTCCCAATGAGGACTTCAGTGTCTAGGAATGCCAGTCTGTTGTCCTTGGTGTCTTCTCTGGTGAACCTAATGTTGGCATCTATAGTGTTTATATGGTCCATGAAGATCCCAATGATCAAACTCCAAAACACAAGGAAAGCAATGTAGTGTATGCAATCCAGTGCAGTGAGGAGTGCTCTGAACTAAGGTGGGTAGTCAGACGACACCTGGAATTACAGGCAAGCATGGTCTGGGAGAACAAAATGAAGCAGGACATAGGCTGATAGAATTTTGCCAAGACAACTCACTGTGCATAACAAACACTCTCTTCCAACAACCTAAAAGACGACTTTATACATGGACTTCACCAGATGGTCGACACCGAAATCAGATTGACTACATCCTTTGCAGCCAAAAGTGGCGGACATCTATACAGTCAGTAAAAACAAGACCTGGAGCTGACTGTAGTTCAGATCACGAACTTCTTATTGAAAAATTTAGAATCAGACTAAAGAGAATAGGGAAGACCCACAGATCAGTTAGATATGAGCTCACTAATATTCCCAATGAATATGCAGTGGAGGTGAAGAATAGATTTAAGGGACTAGATCTAGTAGATAGGGCCCCAGAAGAACTATGGACAGAAGTTCGCAACATTGTTCAGGAGGCGGCAACAAAAAACATCCCAAAGAAAAAGAAAATGAAGAAGGCAAGATGGCTGTCTGCTGAGACACAAGAATGGCCATCAGATTGGAAAAAATCAACTTATGTCCCCATACCAAAAAAGGGAAACATTAAAGAATGTTCAAACTATCAAACAGTGGCACTTATTTCACATGCCAGTAAGGTAATGCTCAAGATCTTGCAAGGTAGACTCCAGCAATTCATGGAGTGAGAATTGCCAGATGTACAAGCTGGGTTTAGAAAAGGCAGAGGAACTAGAGACCAAATTGCCAATATCCGCTGGATAATGGAGAAAGCCAGGGAGTTTCAGAAAAACATCTATTTCTGTTTTATTGACTATTCTAAAGCCTTTGACTGTGTGGATCATAACAAATTGTGGCAAGTTCTTGGTGGTATGGGGATACCAAGTCATCTTGTCTGCCTCCTGAGGAATCTGTATAACGACCAAGTAGCAACGGTAGGAACAGATCACGGAACAACGGACTGGTTTAAGATTGGGAAAGGAGTACAGCAGGGTTGTATACTCTCACCCTACCTATTCAACCTGTATGCATAACACATCATGCAATGTGCTGGGCTTGAGGAATCCAAGGCTGGAGTTAAAATCACTGGAAGAAACATTAACAATCTCAGATATGCAGATGATACCACTTTGATGGCTGAAAGCGAGGAGGAGTTGAGGACCCTTATGACGAAAGTGAAAGAAGAAAGTGCAAAAGCTGGGTTGCAGTTAAACCTCAAAAAAACCAAGATTATGGCAACCAGCTTGATTGATAACTGGCAAATAGAGGGAGAAAAAGTGGAGGCAGTGACAGACTTTGTATTTCTAGGCGCAAAGATTACTGCAGATGCTGACTGCAGCCAGGAAATCAGAAGACGTCTACTTCTTGGGAGGAGAGCAATGGCAAATCTTGATAAAATAGTTAAGCGCAGAGACATCACACTGACAACAAAGGTCCGCATAGTTAAAGCAATGGTATTCCCTGTAGTAACCTATGGCTGTGAGAGCTGGACCATAAGGAAGGCTGAGTGAAGGAAGATAGATGCTTTTGAACTGTGGTGTTGGAGGAAAATTCTGAGTGCGCCTTGGACTGCAAGAAGATCAAACCAGTCCATACTCCAGGAAATAAAGCCAGACTGCTCACTTGAGGGAATGATATTAAAGGCAAAACTGAAGTACTTTGGCCACATAATGAGAAGACAGGATACCCTGGAGAAGAAGCTGATGCTAGGGAAAGTGGAAGGCAAAAGGAAGAGGGGCCGACCAAGGGCAAGATGGATGGAAAATATTCTGGAGGTGACAGACTCAACCATGGGGGAGCTGGGGATGGTGATGGCCAACAGGAAGCTCTGGCGTGGGCTGGTCCATGAAGTCACGAAGAGTCGGAAGCGACTGAACGAATAAACAACAAAAAGTGGGAAAAAAGATGTTGCCAGGACAGATCTGTGACATTTATGTGGAATATTCTTCCAGACCTGAATAAAGACACAACCAGATAGAGCTGCAGCTTTCTTTTACTTGATGCCAAGGGCCAGACAATCTCATACAGCATGGAAGACTGAAAGACAAAGATTCAAGAGACTGGTTTTTCTATGTATGATTGGTGTTTCCACCCTAATTACATCTTTTGACATGCGCACAAGCTGGATACACTTTGAACATGTGTAGTTTGCTTAGCTTAATTTTTCAAAATCCAGGCTAAGACAATGTTGGGTGCTCTTGTTGTAACTGTTAAAAGGTCAAGCATGCACAGATCACCTTACCCAGAGAGGGTCTGTTTGCACCTAGGATTGTTAGTGGTCTGGAAAGGTTTAGGTGTCTTCTTAGTGAAACAAACATTTGCCCAGCACATGGTTCAGTGCAACTGGGAAAGGTCCTATCTGACACTGGTAAGTAGAGATGGGAGAAGCAGGCCAAATGCAAATGATAAGCTATCTCTTAAATCTGCTCATGTTCGTGCTGATTTTTAGAGTTATGGATTACATATAATGATTGTAAACCATAATTCTATCAACCTGTTCTTTGTAAGACTTTTCCATACCTCTCTGGGCAGTGGGTAGCTTTCCATGTCTAAGGATCAGCATATCAGAGCTACTGTTTCCAATGAAGTGATTGGATTATGCCTACAATAGATAACCAAATGACCCATCCAGGAGCATCTGCAGCATATGGTCAAAAGAGTCAAGATGGAAGCCACAATGGCACGATGACAGTTCTGCCTGGTTTTTTTAAGCGCATTGCACATGTGATGCACATAAAAAACAGGCAGAGCTTTAATTGCACTTTTATGGTCACCATCTTGACTTTTTTTAACCCTACCCCATGGACACCCCTAGACACATCTCAATGAACACAACTTTAAAAAGATACTTCTCTGCTACATCCAGAGCTCTCTAAAAGGTGAAGAGGAAGGTGCAGCAGGATGGCACCCTGGCAGCAGAGCAGAAACAAACACTAATGGGTCTTCTTAAACTGTAAATGTGTAGCAGCAAAACTACAAGGAGTCACTCAGACTAAATATTTGAAAATCTAAGCATGCTATTGAATAGGCAAAATCAATGTTATTAAAACAACCAGCTACTTTGTCTGCATTTTTATTGTATAAGATCAAAAGGCAGCCTGTCTTAGTTAGAGATGATGAAAGCCTGTCATATTACCAGGCTAGTTAAATCATCAATGTGTGGACTGTATCCATTTTCTAAAGAGAATTCTTCTGTAAATTAATTTGAAAATATTTCCTTGTGCTTCGTTTCCCAGACTTACCTTTTGTAATGCAAATCAGGCATTAAACAGAAGAATACATTTTGTTTTCTGGGAAATCAGAAGCAAATCCCTCCAGGTGATTTTGTTCAGTCCGGGATCCAGCTGATTCATTAACTAAATGGAGCTGCAATTTTCTGCAGAGGAGGCCTGAGGCTATTGTGAACATTTTGGAAGCAACTGCAAAATTTCAGAGAGCTCAGAAGTGATCAAGAAGAGCAGGTCATCACAGGAATATATTTTTTTCTGACACAAGTAGCACATGAATAAATCAAAGGTGCACTGGGAATATAACAGGCTCGAAAGATGGAGGCAATTCAAGAACACAAGATGACCCAAAGGCTGCAGCACATTTTGCAAAAAGCAAAATTGTGAGATCTTTGAATGTTCAGAAAGGCTTGGGATAATCATGTTAGAGCAGGGTTTCTCAACCAGGGTTCCATGGAGCCCTAGGGTTCCACAAGAGGTCACTAGGGGTTCCCTGGGAGATCACGATTTATTTAAAAAATTACTTCAAATTTGACAAGTTCACATTATTTATCTCATTTAGTTATGTTTTTGCTTTCCCCAAAGCAAATGTGAGTCCCTATTCAGAGTATTGCTAGCTGAGAGGAAGGCCAGTAAGAAAGAAGGATAATGGTCCCAGAACAATTACTCTGAATATTAAATTCATTAGAGCCCTATATATATTCATATGTGGATATATTTGAGGTGTGTAAATGATAAAGCATGTCTATTCATTTAATGATGGTCCGAAGTTACAACAGCCTCAGAATGGGTGCTTTATGGCCTGTAAAGCACTTCTGAGCGTCGCAAAATGTCGCACCTCCCCATGGTCACATGATCACATTTTGGGTGGTTGGCAACCAGCTCATATTTATGACCGGTTGCAGCATCCCAGTGTCAAATGATTGTGTTTTGCGACATTTTTTGCAATTTCCAGCAAAAAACGCCCATTCGGGAAGCTAGATTCACTTAACGAGTGTCGTAAAAATGGTCATAAAATTGGGTCCAGTTACATGGTGATTTGACTTATGACCACAATGACTTATGATGGGAATTCTGGTCTCAATTGTGGTCGTAAGTCGAGGACTACCTGCAGTAGGAAGTATTAAGATTCATCCGTAAGGAATTCTATACCGGGATAAAGGAAATGCTGCTTTAGTGATTCTTTCATTTATATTATTTATTTGAAAACCTACAGTCGTCAACAAAGAAGATGAAGCCTGAGTACCTATTCCAGGTATTAGAATGCCTGAGAATTTTACCCCATCCTAAATTCTCCTTGAATATCTTCTGAGCTCATGTCATTTCCTCAAAATTGCAGTAGACATCTGGGTAAACCAACTGCTTCTGTTAATTAATTTTATATTTAGTGCTCGGCTGTTGCCACCATTTGTTCTTTTCTTTATTTTCATAATATTTGTTTTCTCCCACAAACTAAAAACACTGCCATAAACGAAGCTTCCAACATGAGTAGAAGGGGAGAATGCCTATTTAGGAGGGGGGGGGGAAGGAATGTCCCTGCCAAATCACATGCAGAGATGAATCTAAATGAGTGAATTTAGGTAATTAACACACAGCCAAGCCAAAGAACTAGATCTGGAAAAGCTGCCAAACACCAATTACCTGTGCAGCTTAAAAAGCACAGACAATAAGGATTTCCCCAAAGCCTTTTCATCACAGCCTTATCAAATTTTTATGTACAGCTCTTCTTCTTGATGCAAGTGGAGCATGATAAAAAGACAGATCAGAATAAACACCTTGATTTGATTTTAGGAAAACTACTCTATGACAAGGCAGCACTTAGCTGGCCTTGGCTTATCTTGGAAAGCTAAATAGGGTCAGATCTGCTCAAGACTTGGAGGGGACCTCAGGAAATCCCAGGGCTAGAGCTACACTAGAAAGTTGAAAAACATCCCAGAACACAGCAGTGGCAAACAACTTCTTTCAATATTATTGCCAAGAAAATGACACCGACATAGCCATGAAGGCAACAAGAGCCAAACTCAGCTTGAAGGAGCCTTTTTGCTACCTGATGTGAGCAGCTAATGGTAGCTATGTTCACACACCAGAATTAAGAGGTTTAGAATACAAGGCCAGCCAAGTGATTTTGGCAACTGAGACACAAAATACCCCAAATGTCCTTTCCCTCCATGACTGTAAAAATGCAAGGATGCTAAATACAATAACTAAGTGAAAATCAGCTCTTTGAGGCTTTTGCCTCACTCTGCCTAAGGAAATAGATGTCCTTGGCATGAGTTGGCATTGTTGGCTAATACATGGCTGCCACAATCTTGTCAAATCTCCTTTGGAGCCCACAACAGACCAACAAGTGTTTAAGGCTTACCTATTTATTATTTATTATTGAAACATTTCCATGAATAAATGAGCCTTAGCTACATGCAGAGCAAACTGCATGGTTCAACAGTGTCTGAAAGGGTTATGGGGTATCACCTAAGATCAAGATACAAACCGAGGCATTAGCAAGATTGAAGGCTTCCGTCAAAATGATGAAAGCAGTGTTACTCTGGCAGAATGCAAGCGCCATTGCTTTTCTACGTGCATATGATGTAACAATACATGTACAAGAGAGGCGGAATTTGTGTTGCAATGGGACAATGTTGTTTTCACCACTTGCCCCCATGCCCTCTCTGGATAAAATTAGGAAGGGTACTTTGATAAGGGACTGCCCAAATCTGTTTAGCTTATTTGTCACATAATATTTTCAGGAAATCAAACAGAGAAAGAAAAAAAATGTGTTTTCGCCGGGTATTTGGAGGATCCAAAAATGGCTGAATTGCTCTGCAAAGTCTACATTTCTAGAAAAATGGTCCGCACATAACAAAAATTAAATGGCTGTTTGACATAGCCCCTTAAAAAATTATAGATATAAAGAAAAGAAATAATTTAGGAGTCTCTTTGGATATTTGCATGAAAACATTGGAGTACAATCAATATAAGGTAGTCACACTCCATCCATTAATTGGAGAGCTAGCCAGTCAGAATAGAAAGTTGTAAAGTATACTTCTATTCACATTTACTTTAGCATTAAAAAAAAAAACCTCCTCGCAATTGTAGACCCTCAGGGCATGTTTCAAAGAAGTTTGAAAGGAGAAAAAAATCAATCAGAATATTTTATTTCTCAGCTTATTATGGGTTTTAAAGTAATTTGGGGTAGATCTTGTTACATGGTTGATGAAAATTTGTATTCATATGGCTTTCCTAGGTATCCATCTTAAGCAGTGACAGGTGAAAACCAAGCAAAACTAGACAAAGACACTAGTCTTTCATCATGTCAGAAAAAGTCATGTGCAAATCTGAAACATGAATCCTGCAGATTTACTTGAAGAATTTCACAAAATCCTTGAAGACCACATCAAATCTTTCCAAGAACATGAAGAGAGCCATATTTTTATATCACACAAAGAGGCTTAGCTATATTTTGAGCATGAGTGTCAGCTGGGGAATGGGGGGGGGGGGGAGCAGATAAAAAATGTGTGCTGCAACATCATAATGCGAGCTCCATCCCTCTTGTACCTGTGTTTTGACACTGTATGGAAGCACATAATGAGAAAAACTGTGTGTCATGACATCACAATGCACATTTCATCATTTTGATAAAATATCCCTTTGCTGCAGATGCCCCTCAGTGGGATCACTCCCTTGCTTTTCTAAAATTCTCACACAAGGAACTTTGGACACCCTAAGAGTGAACAAACTTGATAATTGCCTTGCCTGGGACGAGGGAGGTAATAGTACCTCCTGGGGGTGGCTGGCCCCATAATGTCCTCCTGATAGCTGATTTTACCATCTCTTGGATTTTTACTTATTTTTATCTATTTATTGTTATATTGTAATTTTATATGTATAGATTTTAACTATTGATATGCTGTAAACCGCCCAGAGTCCCCTATCTGGGGAGATGGGCGGGGATAAATTAAAATAATAAATAAATAAATATTACTCTAAACCAGTGTTTCTAAACCTTGGCAACTGTAAGATGGGTGAACTTCAACTCCCAGAATTCCCCAGTCTGCCATGCTGCTGGGGAATTCTGGGAATTGAAGTCCACCCATCTTAAAGTTGCCAAGGTTGAGAAACACGGCTCTAAACTGAAATCTCTATATGCACTGGTCCTCATGAACTCATTATCAGATAACTAGAATTAATCCTAGTTAGCTTTACCAGAGTCTGGATTTACCAAGGCTGTTCTCCTCATTATATACTTGTTTCCAGCACAGACCCTGACAGAAGTTAAACAAGATAAAGCATGGAATATTTGGAATATTTGTATCATGCTTTTTTTTTCTTATCATAGCTAATTCATACACACATTAGACTTCAGACACCTCCACATGTTGCCTTTTTACCACTCCAAAATCATCTCAGCACCTGTGTGATCCCATTCCATCATCTGTGCTTGGTAGTGCATCCAGATTCTTAGGGCAGGTGATTTCCCATTTGAATGCTGAAGTACTGTAGGTTCTGCAGAGCTTGTAGGAAGGCTATTTCCCTACCCAATGAAATTCTTGCTTCACCCCACTTCCCAGTTCCTAAGCTGAAACCAAATTCTCCCTCCTCCCCCCACCCCCGAAATTCAGTCAAAGACGTCTACATGACATAGAAAACTTGTTTTGTCTCAAGCTTTTGACAAAATAGCAAAATGTCAGGATATGTTAGTTGGTTTTGTTCTGAAGAACAAAGGTCAAACTGGCTTCACTGTTCCACAGAACAAAACAAACACAAAACAAAACTTTTTGAATATTTTCAATCCAGGGCCACAAGAGTAAATTGGATTATAGTCCATGCTGAGTGCTACCTACAACCCAAATTGCAGAAAATTTGGCCAGGGAATGATTTTAGGGCTGGGCAAATCTTTCAAAACAGATAATTTAGAACATATAGAGGTTTTAGCACGTCCCTTTGCATTAATAAAAGCAGCTGTGTATTTTTCTAGCATTGAGCAGCGGTTCAATCCTAGAAGCTTCTCTGGACTACTCAAAAAAGGTGTTTTGTACATGCTCCAAAACACTTCTTTTGCACAGCCCTAATGAATTTAAAAAAAAATAAAAACACTAAAATAAATTCCCATAAAATAAACAATGGGAACACCATTTTCCATCCTATGAAAATTCTGTTTATATTAGAATCTGTTATCAAAAAAGTGCACAGATCTTTTCCAACAGTGAAGACAGGTGTCTTTTCAGTTTAAAGAACCCAACAGAATGCAGGTCAAAGAGTAGTTTCAGGGGAATGGAAATCGTGATAAGGAAATGCCTAAGAATAAAGGATTCCAGGGTATAAATTATATCATATCACTGGATAAATTTTGGCATTCTTTTTGGATATCCGGTCTTCACAGCTTTGCTGGATTTCAAGCTCATTCCTTTCAGACAGCATGGTCAAGAAGTAGAGGCTTATGCCCAGGGTCTGCATCATTCCCTGGCTAGCATCCATGGTCCCAATAGATGCCTGCCCCTCCCTCCCTCTCTATAGTCTAAAGTACTAGGTACTGTAGCTCTCACCAATGCTCAGCCTAGAAATTATCCTGCATATTTTTTTCTGTCAGTTCTTTCATTCAATGTGATGAAAGAGACTTTGTTTAAAATTATTTTAAAGGAGAAGAAAAATTATGAGAAATGCTTATGGGTGGAAGGTGATATTCTTCCCCTTATTTAGTAGTTCAAAGGTAGTCAGGGGCTATTTGTGAAGGCCTATAATATTCTCCAGGAGTCTGATGCTTCCTTGGCTTCCTATACTTCATTTTTATTCCAATGGAAGGGATCAGGATGGAATGCTTTCCCTTAGGCTTGTTCACTAAGGGCACATAGTAATTGTTAAGGGAGTACTGGTTTTTTAGTGGTTGTTGTGATTATTATTTTTTTTGACTGAAGAAATTCAGAGAACTTGTCACCCAAGTTCTCTGCCAAAAATCTGGCTGAGAATTTCAAAACTCCTTTTGTGCACAGCTCAAACACAGGACCCCTGAATTTGCCTCACCTTGGGGCATTTTGGGATAGTCAAATGAGTGCTATATTGTCAGCCTTACCAGGTAGACCAGACAGGAAACACGGCCAGATAATGTAGCTTTACAATAAAGTAGAATTAGCTTAACAGAATCTCGCAAGTCTGAAAGTACAATTCTTCCATCGTCACCTTTACAGCCCAAGGAACGTAGGGAGCTGAGTTCTTCTGAGCCTCTTGCTCCATCCACTATGCAGATGCAGGCTACGCTGTCCCTTTTCGGACCGTTCCCTAGGCAGCATCTCTTCACCCCATCTCCCAAGGTCTTTCCCACATGCCATTACATACAGTATATCCAAAGTTGCTTGGACCACTGCTACTGCAGACCCAGGTTGAAAGAAAACAGCCACCAAAGATACAGTGTCCGAGACCCTTCCAACCCAGAGCTGGCCTGCTCTTGCCTTAAATATGTCAGTTTTGCAGGTACCATTTCTTTTTTATATATATATTTTAATACAAATATTTCAGAGACTCTTTCTAGCCAACAGATCAATAGCTTGGCTACCCATATACATCTGTTATGGCCCTTGATCTTGCCTGAATTTTAAAAAATGCAGAACAGAAAGAAATCCAAGGGGAAATTGTAATACTGACTCTTGCTGCTAAAGCACTGAAATAGCTAACTCCATTTTTTAATAAGGAAGGACTATCACATAACAGAAAACAAATTAGAACTCTTCTGCTGAAGAATGACTTGTATAAATTATTTTTCTAGCAGTTTTATTTGCCCCATGATCATATTAATTCATTTGCTATTATTCATTGTAATAACATCAAACACAATGAATTCATTTAGTATTAATGCATCTCTGAGCAATACTTTCCTGAGAGTCCCCAGTAATTCAGAATTAGTTAAATGTACCATTAAAATAAAAAGCAATGTGAGATAGATGATTGGATGGATGGATGGATGGATGGATGGATGGATGGATGGATGGATGGATGGATACAGATAGATCTCTACACAGTATCTTCTCACAGCCAATTGGCGAAAGTTACCTTTTTTTCTGGAAAAATTATTTGGCAGCGATTGGTTCCATATTTCTGAAATCAGGAGGTGCAACATCTGTCAACTAACCTTCATCCACCTTGAATTTTCATCCTGATGCATTTGGATTAAACCTCACCCTGATGAATGAACATTGCTTTGGTGACACGGAAAACATTAAGGCAACCTCTCTTGTGTTATGAATCAAAAGCAAGAGACCTTTTGCATTTTTCTCCTCCTCGTCTTCCTTGGTTCATAGATTGCCTTCAGCAAGATGTTTCTGCCCACCACCACCACTCCATATTTTGTTATTGTGCCTTTTCTTGTTCTGCTCCTGTCTGCAAACAGTTTTTAGCAGAATATCTCAATTGGAGATCGTCGTCATTCCACCCCACACCCCATCGCTTAAAAAGATATACTGGTATGTCTCACCAGAAGACAAGCTGATGTTCACTAATGTGGTTCAGCAAAAGCATTTTATCAGTCAGGGATCTAATGCAGAACAACAAGGCATGACAATGAGAACTGCATGAAGGTTAAGTAACAAACACCCAATGTGAGAAACAATTCTAATTAATGAGCTGAAATATGACTAGAATGTAATTGCAAACCATTTCTCAGGCACTGAGTCTAGGAGAGGGGTTTGGGTTATTCTTTTTTTACCCTCCCTCCCTGCCTCCGATATTGACAGTTTTTGCTAAGAGATTATGCTTGCTTCATTTGGGACTGGCAACTGCCACAGAGGTCTATCAGATCTGGTTTGCAAAAATCCATACTATCATTAGATGGCAGCAAGAAACACAGAAAAATGCAATTCCGTAAAGCAATCTAAAGGTAAAGGTAAAGGTTCCCCCCGCACATTTGTGCAGTCATGTCCGACTCTAGGGGCCAGTGCTCATCTCCGTTTGTTAGCCGAAGAGCCAGCGTTGTCTGAAGACGCTTTCACTGTCATGTGGCCGCATGACGCGCGCGGAATGCTGTTACCTACCCACCGAAGTGGTACCTATTAATCTACTTGCATTTGCATGCTTTCGAATTGCTAGGTTGGCAAGAGTTGGGGCGAGTGCGGGAGCTCACTCCGCATGCAGGGCTAGGGATTCGAACCTCCGAACTTGCGATCTTCCTAGGTGGCTTACAATAACATTAATAAAATACACAAAATACACAATATATAAAATAAAAATAAAATACATAGCAGCCAGGCATTTGTTAGGAGTTGCAAGCAAGCACTGAGCAAGCACTGAGCAAAGCAGCAAAAGTTGGTGAAGACACCATTCTCTCTTGATATACACTTTGTGACAACATCTTTTTCTACTTTTTGCTCTTCTAGCATTCTCTCTGTTAATTCACTCTTCCCTCCTTCTCCGCACAACAGGCTACTTAGAAAGGGGCAGATTCCTCATGCGAGAGGTGTGAAGTGTGGTTTGCAAAGGAGTTTTGAAATTAGGATGAGTGGCCCTGGGGCTACAGGTTCCCCACTTCAGCTTGACATTAGTGAGTACAATAAATCAATGCAATGGATTTTGCAAGCATACAAGAATTAATTATATTATCTGAATTGACCATTGTTAGTATTCACTTCCATTCTTCAGTCAATGGAAGAAAATCAGAAAGGGAATGGAAAATACTGCAAGTGACTGACTATGTGTGCAAATGATATCAATAAGACAGCCCTATATATGCATGCAGGCAACATCACAATATACGTATAAAAGAGCTGAATTTCAGTTGCAATGTTTGTTTTGTCATATACCCCCACTTGCCTCCCCCCAAACACCCATGCTTAAAGCACAATTGTAAACAATTCCAACAAGGAAAGAAAATGAAAAACAGCAGAAGCCAATCTGATTACACAATAAGCTTAGTGAAGATCTGAAAAACAAAGATCTGAATACTTATGGAAAGTTGAAAGAGGGATGGGTCATTGAGGAAGGGTTCAGACTAGTGTTTCTCAACCTTGGCAACTTTAAGATGTGTGACCTTCAACTCCCAGAATTGCCCAGCCACCGTATACCAAGGTATACGTTCTAAGCAGTAAATAGACACTCAGAGATTAGATAAAATAGTCTATTTACTCTATATACATATGCATTCCGAAATACAGTCCAGTAACGTCCAACACAGATACAGATGAGATGAAGTAACGAGAAGAAAGAACACAAGAACTTCCCTACTTTTATAGAAATATTGACCAATCATATTATAGGTCAAACAAATTATCTGCCACACCCAACTAAACTATAGCACCTGTAATATGAGTCACATCATACCTTCTACAATGGCTGCTAATTGGATGACTTGCAGAATATTTCACTTCTCACCTAGATAACTCTAGCCTCTCCTGTATAATTAATCTATCTGTAAATTCTGGGTATTATACAAACCCCAACAGATTTGTAGATAATACAAGATTGGGTGGGATGGCTAATAACAGAACAGGAATAGTCAGTCTGTGAGTCATGACCCATGCACACCAGAACCATCCACATGTCATTATATGATGCAAGCCCACCTGCTTTACATCATAGGTTCACCCACCATCACCCTCAGTGAATTCAATATTAAATGTACCCCCACACACACACATCAGCCATCAAAGAGTTTATCCACATCTGGTTTACATTATAAAAAATTACCTTATAGTGATTATTGGTCTACTTGACTACTATCAGCAGCTGTCTAGGATTCAGGCAGGAATTATGTCCAATCCTGCTTGAAGACCCCAGTAAACTGAACTATGCTCCCACATTGTATACTGTAAGAGTTAAGTTTTTATAAACTCTGTTTTGGATTCCATTTGTCTCCTGATCCTCAGTACACTAGCTCCCCTCATTTGTCAGAGGTTCTTTCATTTGCAAATTAAGTACAAAAATGGTAAATACAGTATCAACTTACTTGACAGGTACCTGAAGATACCAGTTGTATTTAAGATTCAGAAGAGCACCAGCAAAAGAAAAAAACTCTGGGAATCAGAGCAGTAATGTTACCAATACAGACAATTTATTGAAGAAAAAAAAACATTTTTCAAAAAATTATGGGCCTTTTTTTTACTACTGGGAATGCAAAGATTAAAGTGAAGTCTATATATCACAAATAGGAGGACCAAATGATTTAAAACATTTGCTATAATGACCTGCTTTGGAGCAAAAAATCAATCCACTTTAAAGCAAGAATATGTTAAAACAAGGCAAAGGCAAAGCTCAGAAAAGTAGCATTGGAAAGTGTTGGTCTACTCATCCAGTGTTTGCATTTTGATGTAAATAATAACTAAATAATAATAATGCAAAGATAATAACTATAATCTTTGTAATAATATTAATATTAATAATATATTTAACTTGTATGCCACCCAATTCTTAACAATTATCTCTGCACCACGGACTTAGATGAACGAACAATTAAAGAAAATGGAGGAAATGCCCCAAATTTGGAAAGGATTGTTATTGAACTATCAATATTCATCTGTAGTAAACACTAACAAATTTTAGGCTATCCATTAATTGCCAAAGTGGCATTTCCTTAATTAAAAAGATGAAACATAATTGTCTTCATACCAAACATACTGTGTCAGATAGGTGACTCAATTGTTTTCATTTTAACGTGGGTTGGAATTCCTGTTTCTAGAGTAGTGTCTGAAGATAAATAAGAAAATCTATAGGAGTGTTTTCTACTAGAGGTAGTCTGCCTCCAAATGTGTCCCTAACACAATCCAAACCAGAGATACATGTAAATGAGGTAGGGCAGCAGAAAACTGGGCAAAAGGCAAGCCTTTTTAAAGGATTTTAGGCAGTGACTCTCATAATTCTTTCTTTGATGCCAATCTCATGTCTGAAGATACCAGTTTATTCCAAGTGGAAAGGGAGGGGGATTTTATTTTATTTTATTGACAAATAAGACCTAACCTTAAGAACTAACCTTAGGAATCCAGAGAAGAAGCCATTTCAACTTAACATGGCTTCTGGAAAACATTTCATTGCCTTATTATTCCTAAGTAATATTTTTTAAAATCACTGACTAGAAGAACTAAGTAAACACAATAACAATGAGTAAACCACCTTGTATTATTTATCAGGAAGCAGCCTGGATCTAAACTTATGAGAAGCAGCTGTGGTCATTATATTGTTCTCACAATAATATTGTAGTGATGAGAAGCCACAACAATACACTGTAGTTACACTGCAACCAATGGACTGCATCTAGGCTCCAAGTTAAAGTCATATAAATAGAAATCCCATTGAGTCATATCACTGCTCCAGTATCATTAACCCCAACCTGCTCATGTTCCTTTGAAATGAATGAAGTTTCACACAACCCAAGCATTTCAAAGCTTCCTGATTACATTGGTTTAACTTTACCCAGATGACCCAATGGCTGCCTTGCTTAATTCCTTTGAGAAGGACAGCAAACCCTTGCCAGCATTTGTAAAATAGATATTTTGGAAAGGCAAAGGAAATGCTGGGAAAAGAAGAGGGAGGGCATCAAACATAAAGGATAAGGTCACCTTATTTGGGGTGCAAAAAGAACCACCATGGGATGGCAGTAAATAAAAATCAAGAACATTCTAACTTTTTGCTGCCATCTAATGGTTACTCTGGTTTGTAGCCCAGATAGGGAATCTCTAAGAAAGTTCCTTCCCCACCCCACATCCAAAAAGGGAACTTGCGTTAGAGAAATTATAGAAACATTCCAACCTCATGTCAATGTCGTCATGAAGCACTATGGGGAGCTTCTAGGAATAAGTTTATATCAGCAAAAACTCACACAAGTTAGTCTCCCTTTTGCCTCATATATGGAGCTCAGGTCATTTGCTTGGAATCTAACTTTCTTAAAAATTCCTTTTACATCACAATTTGAGAAAGCTCTTTTTAAATGACAGAGACCATTTACAGTTACAATGGCAATCACATTTTTTGTGTACAAGGGCAATCACACTTTAAATCATGGGAATAAGCTACATTCATATATATATATATATATATATATATATATATATATATTCACACACGCACATGTACATACATGCACACACACACAAAGAGTCCTCTTCTTACAAACAGGTTACGTTCCAAGAGGCTGTTCATAAGTCCGTTTTGTTCGTAAGTCCAACCACATATAAAAACAACGCGCATATGTGGTGCGCCATAAATTAACCCTTTCCTGCCTTCTCCCATCTTCAGGACCTTCTAGGTTGGAGCTGCGGACAGGTTTGTTTGTATCAGTGAAAGTTCATAACTCTAAAGTTCATAAGTAGGGAACTGTCTGTATACAGTATATAAGCAAACTTCATATTATACAATTTTTGTATGATCAGGAGAGACAGTGGATCTCAAAGTTGTGAAATACATAAATACTTACACTGTGTGGTTCAGATGCTGTGAATTCAAGGCCATTTCAAGCAGAAGAAACAGTGTACACTCTGGTTGCACAAACAGGAGAAGCTGGTGGCACGTAACCTTGGTGGGTGACTGACGCATCTCTTTTCTGGGAGATTTTTTCCTCCCAACTCACACTTTGTTAAGGAGGCTTCCCATGGAATGTTTACTAACATGGATATTAAGTAGGGCTCTCAACCTACGGAAGATTGTTTAATTGATTAAACATCTGCCTTTTAACCAAGTAGTGAATTAAGTGAATTGAATGTGCTTTGCATATTACTGAAATCTCAACACTGCTTCCTTTTTTAGATAGTGAAGTGATAGTTTATCTTGTATCATTATTCATATGGGTGGGGGGGTTACCTAACCAAATGGTCTAAATCTAAATAGTAACCAAATCTCTGACATATCGCTTCCTTCTAACCATTCTCCAGTAAAAGGGGCGCGGTGGCTCAGCGGGTTAAACCACTGAGCCGTTAGACTGCCGACCATAAGGTTGGCAGTTCGAAACCGCGTGACGAGGTGAGCTCTCGTCACTTGCCCTAGCTCTCTGCCAACCCAGCGATTCGAAAGCTAATATAGCAAGTAGATTAATGGGTACCACTCACGTGGAGCAATTTGCGGGCGTCCAGCGGAGGGTCGTCCTCAATTCCAAAGAAAGACCTGGAAGAGCGGCGATGTCGGTGGAGGACGACGGAGGACGACGGATCCGGAGACACCAGCTTCCTGGACGTCAGCAGCCGGCGCGGAGCGAGGCATTCTGGGACTTGCAGTCCAATGCCTGCAGCGGAAGAGCCGGTTCCCTTCCTCTCTCCCTGTCGCGCAGGAAGAAATTGTAAAAATGATGTTGTATAATTGTATAATTGGATTGGATATATAATACTGTAAGCCGCCTAGAGTCCTCCAGTAGGGAGGGGATAGGCGGGGTATAAATAAGACAAATAAATAAATAAATAAATAAAAAGGTATTTAAGATAAGTTGCCACCTGTCAGGTTGAAACTCCTGATGCCCCTCTAGATGGTCCAGCTGAGACTTTTTCAGACTTTTTACCAAAGACTTTAGTTGAGCCATAGGAAAAATAGTAAGGAAGGACGTTTGGATCTTCCCACCCAAAGCTTAAAAATATAGAACTTAACAATTTTGCCATTCCTAAAATGCAAAGAGTAGCTCTGTAAGTGCAGTCTTGCACACGGAGATCTTAATGACCTTTATTAAACAATGAAGCCAAAACTCTAGATACGGAAAGGAATATACTGTATTATGATAAGGAAAATATAGTGGGTAAAAAGGAGAAAGCAATAATCACAGACACGTATATTTTCAAACACAGCCTGCCAAGCCAAATTAATACTTATTACCAACTGGAATATATTCTCAGATTTCAGCACAAATTCAGGTTCATTGGAGAAAGATATTCTGGACCCACTGCTTGGATGTTGATAGGCAGACCCTCCTTGTTCCTTCCTTCCTTCCTTCTTGAGCACTATCCTGAGTTGTATAGAATGTAGACAGTAACTGAAAGCCAGTTCTTTGGGAGACTAACAGTTGCTTTGCCCAATTTAAGAAAATGTTCTCTCTCTAAAGTTCTGGATCTCGCCAATAAATCAGAAACTATTTGTATTTAAAGCCAACTTCTTAACAACCCATGGTGGAATAATAAAGATGCAGTCTAGTTATTACCAATTTGCCATTGTATAAATATGATTACCTGCAAGAAGAATTTTGAAGGAAACAAGGCTGACTTTCATTTATTCAGGCCTCTCACCATAGGGCCAATGTATCAGTTAAGGGGACGAACAAAGAAATTGATATACCCTGAAGCATTTTAAATAATAGGTTATTGATAAAAATAAGAATTGAAACACAAACTGTGGTTAGAATATCTGCCATAAGTAATAAAGCCGTTATCAAGAAGAAAATCCAAGAATTTTTTAAAAATCAGGCTCTAAGAGTTTGGACATCACCAGTAAGATGGTTTGCTCTAGGTTGCTAGGTTGGCAAGAGCTGGGGGAGTGTGGGAGCTCACTCCACACGCAGGGCTAGGGATTCGAACCTCTGAACTTGCGATCTTCCAATCTACAAGCCTGGTGTCCACTTTCACTTCCAGGCGTTGATCTGAGCAGAGCGAAGAACCGAGGCTCTCAGCCTCGATTCCACGGCTTGCTGTTTGCAGCGATTGAAGAAGAGAAATCGCTGAAAAATCACCCTCAAAGAGAGGGTGAGCAGAAGATTTATCACAAGGGTCACTGGAGTAGCTGCTCTCTTCCGACCCCCGTATTTCCACCATGGGGGAAGGGAGATTGAAGCAGCAAAAGGCGACTGGAATTGACATGAAGCTCTGCAGAAGCCGTGAATCTGGAAAAGATAAGTAGCTCCTCAGTCAACCTTTTAGATACACCTTTTTATTTTTAAATATTATTGTTCTATTAAGCTCTAAGATTTATCTCTGGACTTGGTTTTTAATTGCTGGTGTTTTACTTCTTTCCTGTCAAAGGACGATTAAATGGTGGGAAAGGAAAGTTAATTGACTTTGCCATAAGTGAAAGTGTTTTGTTTTATTATTCTTACTTTGGTTTAAGCTTCCTATCTGTTGACAATTGAAAGCATTTTATTTTTTCTTTTTGGAACTATAGTACTAGAGTTTTGATTTATATGGATTGATTAATGCCTTGCTTTTTATGAACTTTTTTGGGGGGATTACTGCCAGAAAGAAAGAACCTTTTTATTTTTCTCTTTATATAAGTTCCCCTTTTCCTTTTGAATTTTGGGTTCTGTTTGGATTTTTTTTCCTAGAAGAAATTAGACACTTTAATGTTTATTTTGGTTGAAAAAACTATTTGGATTACTATTTGAATATTTGGATTATTGTAGCCTTTTCTATATGTTCTACATAATATTTTTTCTTCAGTGATTTGTGGCCGGATTGAAGAACTACAAGTGGGTGTGTGAAACCTTGGGAATATCTATCATCCTTATTATTATTTTGACTTCAGTAGAACAAAAAGTTTCCACTTGCTTCTTTATCTTGGGTGTTTGAAACAACATGGATTTATACATATAATGGATTATAAATGAATTAAGAAGACAATTATTTTTAAAGGAGCCTCTTTATTTTTTATAATTTTTTGGCTACCTGTTCCCTTTTTCTTTTTAATTTCCCCCCCTTTTTTTTTTAACAATTATTGTCTTTCTTTGTCCTCTTTTCTATTTTTTCCCTTTTCTTCTCTTTTCTCTTCTCTTTTGCAGGAAATTTGCCTGTACCATGGCATCTTTGGGAACGAGGAAGGCGGAGAGGGAGAAGAAGAAGGAGACTGGAGGATCATCTATGGACTCTGCTATACCTGCCTCAGCATCGGAAACTCCATTATCAGAAATGAAAAAAATACTTGAAGCAATTGCAGCATTAAATAAGAAAGTGGAAGATTCTACGAAGCAGACCGAAGAACAAATTGCATCTTTAGATAAAAAGATGGATAAGAGGATGGAAGATATGAAAAAAGAAATAACTCAAGAGATCAAACAAGAATTTAAAAAGGAAATACAGACAGTTAAGGAAGTTGTGAATTCTCTGTCAGGAGAACTTAAAGATACGCAAGGTCAGATACAAAAGTTAGAGATTAAATCAGAACATGCTATTAAAGAAATTGAACATAATCTAGACACTACAGCTTTAGCAGAAATGAGAGAGAAAGAACATATTTTGAGATTTAGAGCAGTTCCAGAACAAGTAGATGAAGATGTAAGAGAAAGGATGATTTTTGAACTGGCTAAATTATTAGAGATAAGAGAACAAGATTTAGATTTGGAGATAGATATTTAGAGTGAATTCACGTTATGCTAGAGAAAATAAAGTTCCTAGAGACATATTGATATGTTTTGTGAGAAAAGTGATGAAAGAGCAAATTTTGAGGAAACATTACAATACTAGATTAAATATAGATGGGAAAGAAATAATTGTGTTAAAAGAAATCGCTTTGAGAATACTAAGGAAAAGAAAAGACTATTTCTTCCTCATAGATAAATTAAAGCAACATAGTATTACATTTAGATGGGAGAAGTTAGAAGGTGTATCGTTTATGTTCAAGGGGCAGAGATTCAGAATAACTTCCATTTTAAAAGCAAAAGCATTTTTAGAGAAATACAAGAAAGAAATGGGCATACCAACTGGAGATTTGGCAGAAGGAGGAGAGACATCAACAGACAAAGAGATGACTGAAGACTTATCTGAGAAGGGAGCTACAGGTGTGGACTTGAAAAAGGGACTTTAAATTAAAATAATTATGGAATATAAATATCTGACATGGAACATTAATGGGGATAACTCCCCACAGAAAAGAAGAAAGACATTTCATTTTTTGAAAAAAATGGAATTGGACATAATTTGCCTACAAGAGACTCATATTTGCAAAAAAGATACTAAATATTTGATTCAAAAACAACTTGGAGAAGAATTTATTTTGTCTGGACATAAAAAGACCAAGGGGGTAGTTTTATATATACAACAAAAGTTAAATCCAAAATTGATATTAACTGATGATGAAGGTCATTACGTTGCAGTAGAAATTGGACTTTATGCACCGAATATGGACAAAGGAGTATTCTATAAAAACTTGATGGACAAACTCTTGGATTTAACCTATGATAACTGGTGTTTCATGGGTGATTGGAATTGGGTAATTTACCCCAGGATGGACAGACAGTCACAAAAAGAAGTGAAGCAAACACAGGGAAAATTGCCACAAACATTCTTTGACTTAAAAGAGATGTTAGAGATGTTGGATTTACAAGATATTTGGAGATTTATGAATGGGACTTCTAGAGAATATATGTATTATTCAGAGAGATTTAAATCACATTCCAGAATATATATGATTTTGATATCTAAAAGTCTAATGATGGACATTAGTAAAGTTGAAATATTACCCAAGACTCTTTCAGATCATAATCCAGTAATGTTGACTGTTAAAGGAAAACAGAATGTATTTAGATGGAGATTAAATGAGTCAATATTTCGGAAAATGATATAGTTGATGCATGCAAAAAAAATTTAAGGGAATATTTTCAACTGAATTCAAACAAAGGCACCAATACTCAGATTGTATGGGATGCTAGCAAAGCATATATGAGGGGTTATTTTATACAATATAATGCTTAGATGAAGAGAAAGAAATAAGAGAGAATTCAATTGATTTTAGATGAAATAAAAAGTAAAGAGACATGTTTAAGAGATAAGCCAATGGATGATACTTTGCTTACTCAAATTAACTTTTTACAAAAACAGATTTCAATGATATTGATGCAAGAAATAGAGACTCAAATGAAATTTACAAAGCAAAAATATTTTGAATATGCTAATAAACCAGGTAGATGGGTGGCTTATATATTACGGAAACAAAGACAAAAAAAACCTGATTTCAAATATACAACATGATGGAAAAGTTATGGTGAACAATATAGATATGCAAGAAGCTTTTCATGACTATTCAAAATTATATAAAAAACAAGAAGTTAATTTAATTGATATTGACGACTATCTGAGTAAACAGAAATTAACTATTCTTGATGACCAACAAAGATTAATACTTAATAACCCTATAACAACAGAGGAAATGGTAAAGGCTTTCAAGAAAATTAGTAGTGGAAAAGCACCAGGACCGGATGGCCTGTCAGAAGCTTATTATAAATGTTTTGAGGATGAATTATGTTTACCTTTACAGAAGACTATGAATTCGATTTTGGAAACAGGAACAATGCCAGAGACTTGGAAAGAAGCACATATAACATTGATTCCTAAAGAACAACAAGATTTGACTTTAACTAAGAATTATAGACCAATATCTTTATTGAATAATGACTATAAGATTTTTACAACTATATTGGCAGAAAGAATGAAAAATGTTCTTAAAAATTTTATCCATCAAGACCAAGCTGGATTTCTACCTAAGAGACAAATCCGAGACAATGTCTGAAATATATTAGATGTATTGGAATACTTGGAAAAACATTATGAGAAACAAGCTGCCTTGATATTTATAGATGCTGAAAAAGCCTTTGATAATTTAAATTGGCCTTTTATGTTTAAAGTATTAGAAAATATGAATTTTGGAGGAAACTTTACTAAATGGATTAAATCAATATATACTCCCCAATTTGAAAAAATAATTGTTAATGGAGAATTTAGAAGGTTGTCCATTATCCCCACTTTTGTTTATATTGGTATTAGAGGTCTTATTGAGAGATGTTAGACAAGATGAAGGTATCCATGGTATTAAGGTTAAAAAAGAAGTTTATAAATTAAGAGCCTTTGCTGATGACTTAGTCTTTACTTTGGAGAACCCACTAGATGGAATTGAATTATTGATACAGAAATTGAAAGACTGGATTGTTAGCAGGGTTTAAAGTGAATTTACAGAAAACAAAAGTTTTGACTAAAAACATGGACCATCATCAACAAGAGAAACTGAAAGAAATAACCAGATATTCAATGGAAGAAAAAGTAAAATACTTGGGAGTATATTTAACAACTAAAAATGTTAAGTTGTTTAAGAATAATTATATCCCGCTTTGGACAGATATTAAAAAAGATTTGGATCAATGGGAAAAATTACAACTATCATTGTTAGGTAGAATTTCAGCAATTAAAATGAATGTTTTACCAAGAATTTTATATCTTTTTCAAACATTACCTATATTGGCATCAGAAGAACCTTTCAAACAATGGCAGCGAGATATATAAGTTTATTTGGCAAGGGAAAAAACCAAGAATAAAACATAAAGTCTTACAAGATTCAAAAGAAAGAGGTGGACTGGGTTTACCGGATCTGAAATTATATTATGCTGCTTGCTTTTTGTTATGGATTAAAGAGTGGATAGTGTTGAAAAATGAAAAATTATTGAACTTGGAGAGTCATAAATTAAGATATGGATGGCATGGATATTTGTGGTATGACAAAGTGAAAGTAAATGTGGACTTTAAAAATCATTATATTAGAAGATCTTTGTTAAGAATTTGGAATAAATATAAACTAATTTTATGTTATAAAAGACCTTTATGGATTTCCGCACAAGAAGCATTTCATAGAACAGAAGTAAGAGCTAAAGATAAATGGCTGACTTATAAAGACTTTTTAAAAAAAGAATAAGGACAATATAAAATCAAATCAAAAGAAGAATTGGCCTTAGAAGGATACACCTTTCAATGGCTTTCTTATATGCAACTTGTAGAAAAAATTAAATCAGATAAAAAGGAATTTAATTTGAACAAACCAAATCGGAATTTGAGATACAATTATGTGAGACAGATGACCATTTAATAGCTAAGATGTATAAATTATTGTTAAAAGGTGAAATGGTAGAGGAACAAGTGAAAGACTGCATGATCAAATGGGCAAAAAATATTGGTCATAATATTCAAATGCAACAATGGGAAGATATGTGGATCAAAGGATTAAAATTTACTTTGTGTTACAATTTGAAGGAAAACTTTTATAAGATGATGTATAGATGGTATATGACCCCACAAAAGTTAGCTAAAATGTATGGGAATGTTTCCAACTTGTGTTGGAAATGCAAAAAATAAAGAGGGGTCATTTTATCATATGTGGTGGACATGTGAAATAGCAAAGAAATTTTGGACTCAGATACATTCATTGATGCAAAATATTTTACAAATTCGAATTCCATTTAAACCAGAATTATTCTTATTGGGAATAACAGAAGAACAAATAGGAAAATATTTATAAGAATTATGCAATATATGATTACAGCAGCAAGACTTCTATATGCACAAAATTGGAAAAATCAGATTACACCTACGATACAAGATTGGATGTTAAAAGTGATGGACATGGCAGAAAATGATAAATTGACATGTTTATTAAAAGAAAATACAAATTATTACTTTCTTAAAGAGTGGAAACCATTAACGGACTATTTGCAAAATGCAGGAGGGGCAAAGCTTATATGGGGATTTGAAGATTAAAATATATATAAATTGATATATTAGACAAGAAATGTTTTTCAATATTATATACAGACCTAGCATGTAAGATAAACCTTTTTAAATTAACTTGACCAGAGATAAATCGGAAGTTGACTAATTTCTATGTTTCATCTTTCTCTTTTTTTCTTTTGCTTTACTACACTTTTTCTCTTCTTTCTTTGATTTGTATTTCTATTTCTTTTTTCTTTTCAAACTTTTATCTATGTACAGTATATTTAAAACTCAATAAAATATATTTTAAAAAAAGAGACAAGCCTGGTGTCTTACCCGCTGAGCCACCACGCCCCCTATTTTAAATAGCTTTTTTAAAATAGCTATGACAAAACTACCCTTCTCACCTAAATGAAGTAAAGAAGCTAATTAGGGGGACGCACCTGTAAAAAGACTATGATCACAATTCAATTCTGTACTGAAAACAAATTTATAAGCTCAGAATTAAGACTCAGTTTAGAGCAGGGACTCCTGTAATTGATGCTAACTTTTTTTTCTTTCAGATATAGGCTTAATATAATACATATACATTTTATTTTGGAATTTCCCTTATTTTTCAGTATTCAGGTAGGGAGGCATAGCATGTTTGTTTATTTATTTATTTATTTATTTATTTTATTTTATTTATATAACTGCCCATCTCCCCCAACAGGGAACCCTGATGTTGGCATCAAGGTAGCAGAAATAATCCATTGCTACATAGTATTTCTCTGTTATTTTTATTCTGCCCTGCCTCAGCCAGATAAACTTTTTTATGTATGTCCCTTGAGATACTTTACCTGGGCTCTCCCAGCTGACCTGGAGGGTTGCCTTTACACTGGAGAAGTCACAAAATGGGAAACAAAAGGAAAAAACTCTAAGGGTCAAGTCAAGGGGCTCCAAAGTCCTTGAAAGGGGCCAGACAGCTTAAAAGTGATAATTAAATAAAGTGAAGAATGCAGGAAATGATTTAAATCTGTTCTTCTCTCCCCAAGAATATTGCAATGGTAGACTTATATCCAGAACTAGAGGAATCTAATATACAAGGTTCTTCACACATGCTCAGAATGGTTCATCTGAGTGCAGTGATGAGAAGCTTTCTAGAAAATACCTCCAAAATGGAAGGTGTGCTTTCACAGAGCTCCTCAACTGCTAGCCACTGTCTTCTAACACCCAAGTCAGTTCCGTGTCAGCAGTTGTTAACAGTTAAGAGCCAAGTACCCAAAGACAATATTCAGGAATGAGCACTACAGCTTCTGCCAATTTCCCTCAACCTGGTGCCCTCCATATGTGTTAGAACTAGAGCAACTAGAATTCTACCCAGCATGGTCATTTGGGAAACTGTAGTCCCAAGTTCTGGAAGTTACTAGGCTGGGGAAGACTGGCTTGTGATTATATAGGCTAGAGATCAAACCAGTGCCCCTGATTTTGGGGGTGCTTTAGGGCTCAACACTTTTGGCACTCCTATTTAGTATCTACCTGAAGCCACTGCAGGTGTCATCAGTACTGTAAGCTGATGATACTCAACTGTATATCTCAACCCAGGCTAGCCAAACAATGCTGTTGAAGTCACGCCCCATGCCTGGAGGCTATAAAGGTTTGTTGAGCTCAGGATCAATCCTTCCAAGACTGTGTAATTGTGGGCAATTGGATCCCCTTGTTTGGGCCACCTTGCCTTGAAGACTACCTTGTTTGGATCTGGTACACAATCCAGGAGAACTTCTGGACTCATAGCTCCTGCTTGAGAACTACAAGGTCCACATTTTGCACCAATTGCACCCTTTCCTGGACTGGGAGGCCCTTCTTATGTCCATTCATGCCTTGGTCATTTTTGCAGATGGACTACTGCAAGGTGCTGTAAAAGGGGCTGCCCTTGAGAATGATTCATGGACCATGAACCAATGCTTCATGAGCTGCACTGACTACCATTTGGCTTCTGGGTTCAGTTCGAGGTGCTGGCAATCACCTTTAAATCCTACATTGCATGGGGCCTAGTTATTTCAGTGACCATTTGTCTCCTATGGTTTCAGCCCATCCTGTAAAATTTTACCAAATTGGCTCACTCCAGATTCCAATGCTTAGGACCCAGGAAATGAGACTTCTCTGTCATGGCACCTGCCCTCTGGAATAGCATCATCCTGAAGATCTGTATATGACCCCATCTTACTGGCCTTTTAAAGAACATGGCTCTCCCCCTTACCTCCAGGCCTTGAGTTAGTGTGACTGGATGGGCCTTTTGGTCTGTCTTTGTCTATGCTGGTGGGTAAGAGTGTTGCTGTTGTTCCCTCCAGATAACACTATCTATTGGACTTCATTGTTGACTTTATTGTTTTGTATATGTTAAACTATCTGGAATCATTTGGCATTGGGCAGCCTAGAAATTTGATTAATAATAAATAAATGACATTGTACATGCACATGAAGAAGGCACTAACAGACTTGGGGTACCCCATTGCTTGCAGAAATATTTTTTTAAACAGGTAAAAATCCCTAAAGGGAAAAAGAATTGCTGAAACTAAGTGTGCTCAGTGGTCATGGAATGCAGCCTGTTTGGAAGGAGGAAGTGTGAAAAACAGGTTAAAAGGGTAATGGAATTGGTTGTCCAGGAAAAGGACAACCCACTTTTACTATTGACAAAAACTGTGAATGGCAGTACTTCACACTGCAACATGTATTGTTAATCTTAATAATCACAATTGTATTTATACCAGAATATTAATAATCCATATTCACTGTGGCAGTTTAAGAACTGCACTGAAATTAAATGAACTAGATGAATTGATTAAAAATGTATGGGATGAGTATAGTACTCATGTGATGTTTTGATGTCATGATGTTTTCTTTAATAATTGCATTTCTCAATATATCTCTGAAAGGAAAGCAGATTTTGAAAAACAGATGCCTTTTTCCACCCCTGCCTTGCTACTTCTAGAGATCAAGTAACATGGACAGATCCTTTGGGGAAGGACCATAGTTTATTGGTAGACTGCATTCTATGCATAGAAAAGGTCCCATATTCCATCCCCGGCATCTCCAGATAGAGGGCAGGAAGTTGGTGGAAATGAGGAAAGCTGCAGGTCAGCTAGAGAGGACCATATCAAGGAAGTCTATTGCAGAGTGTAGACACCACAGAACTAAATGGATTATGGTCAGAATCTGACCACAGTTGATGAGGTGGCTATTTCCGTTATGTTATGCTGGAGCCTTTTTGGAAGTCTGCCCCATCTCAAAACCCTGTGATCTATAGCACTACAGATGCTGAAATGGGGAAGAGAAATAAGAAGTTGAATAAAAGGGTTGGGAAATGGTAACAAACCAAACCACAAAAGAGAGGCAAGCAAATTCTGCCTTCAGTGTTGTATAGTGTAGCTGTCCTTCAGAATAATTATCTGGAGAGCAAAACTCCCTATTCTTCCTATAGTTCTTTTTAAAGACATGGAGGGAGAAAAAATAAGAAGAAACACTTGCCTTCTACTGTGCTTGAAAGAAAACAAGAAGCAGAGCTGCTAACATAGAGGTGGTTGTAGGAGGGACAGCTGTGATGATCTCAACAACAATGTCCCAATAAACACTTCTCCATGCAATTCAGTGAAATGCAGATAAAGCTTTATTCAGGATACATGTTCATTGAAGCACTCCTAAAGACTTGAATGCCGATTCCCGCCAAGCTATTCCCTCTTAACTTCCCCCCTTGCACGCCAATTCACCAACGATGATCTCATGAGGCAAACGGTCCCATCTCCACTCCGTTGCAGGTGCGCGACCTTGGCCGAGCTGTCTCCAGCTTCCACCGGCAGACATAACACTCAACTTCCATCCCCCCTCCCAACTACTCTACAAGCACTATGCTATGCTTAATCCCAATGGCAGGATTCATAGACATGAACCCTGACATGCCGACCCTCCAAAAGAAAGAGTAATATGCAAAGAACAAGAAAGGTCAAAAAATACAAGTGAACATAAAGACAGATGGAACAATTCCAGAAATTTTCAGGCTGCAACACAATGGGAGGCATGGAGATCTGAAAAACAGAAACAATAACAATAGTACAGTTAACCAGGCTTAGCAGGGAATTGATTATGGAATTTCTTCAGTAACCTTGGTGCCGAGACATGAATTTTATCAACCCATTCCTCAAACCCCACAGGCAAATGTTTCCATTGAACCAGATACTGCAATTTGCCTCTATGCATTCTGGAGTCCAAAATGTTCAAAATCTCAAAGTGTTCGTTATCTCCCACCATGATAGGTGGAGGTGTTACTGGATCTGGATGCCATTGATGAGCAGGTTTCACTGGTTTCAATAAACTGATGTGAAAGACCGGATGCACTCTACGAAGGTTTTTTCGCAAGTCCAACTGAGCGGCCACAGGGTTGATCACTTTTACAATAGGAAAAGGCCCAATAAACTTAGGGCCCAGCTTCTTGGAAGGTTGAGTTGATTTCAAATGTTTTGTAGACAAATAAACTTTTTCCCCCACTACTAAAGGCCATTCTGGAGCTCGTTTACGATCAGCAAAGGTTTTGTAAGAGTCTTTAGCTTCCTGCAAGATTTTCAGCATTACAGGCCAATTTGATCGTATTTTTGTAATCCATTCATCTGCCAGTACAGGATCAGAAGGCTGAATCATGGCAGGGTCAGGCAGTTCAGGAATAGGGACAAAATCTTGACCAGTAGCCACTTTAAATGGGGAAAACCCCGTGCTCTGATGAACAGCATTATTATAGGCCACCTCAGCAAAGGGCAACAACTCCACCCAATTATCTTGTTGATGACTGATATAACACCGTAAATACTGTTCCAATACAGAGTTAAGCCGTTCGCAAGCCCCGTTCCCCTGGGGGTGGTGCCCGCTAGTGAGCCCC
Organism: Charina bottae; assembly: GCA_023362775.1. Lineage (NCBI taxonomy): Eukaryota > Metazoa > Chordata > Lepidosauria > Squamata > Charinaidae > Charina > Charina bottae. Next base: position 209,228,952 of record JALMGJ010000002.1, on the reverse strand, counting down.
TGCTCAGTTCCAATCAATTTTAAAAATGATTTCCAAAATTTGGCGGTAAACTGACTTCCACGGTCGCTGATAATCCGCAAGGGGGCGCCATGTGCTCGGTAGATGTGCACAATGAATAACTTTGCTAGTTGACCAGCAGATGGCAGTCCTTTACAAGGAATAAAATGGGCTTGCTTAGAAAATAGATCAGTCACTACCCATATTACAGTTTTGCCTTTACTCTCAGGTAAGTCCACAATGAAATCCATTGAAATTTGCTTCCATGGGCTTGTTGGCTCAGCCACTGTTTGTAACAGCCCCACAGGTTTTCCTGGCGCCTTTTTCATGGAGGCACAAACATGACATGACAATACATATTGTTTAACATCTTTCCTCAAGGTTGGCCACCAAAATTGCCTTCTGACCAAATGTAGTTTTTACAAATCCAAAATGTCCAGCAATTTTACTATCATGACAACGTTGTAAAATAGCTTTTCTCACAGTTTCAGGAACATATAGTCTGTCTCCATTCCACCACACCCCATTAGTCTCGGTTAAAGTTTGTTTGTGATCTTTCCACCAATCATCATTCACCATAGCTTCCCGAAGTTCTTTTTCTAAGGAAGGTTCACATGGAGTTTTATGTTGTTTGGCTTTGCTTCGAGTCAGAGCAACTTTCCCTTGTAACTGTACAGGTACAGGTGAAAGGGTACGCTCAGGACCAGGCTCCTCCTGGTTCGATAATCCCAATTGTTGTGGAGACATTACTGTAGACACCACTTGTTCCATCTGAGTGTCATGTTGTGGTAACCTAGACAAAGCATCTGCTAAAAAGTTTTTTCCTGCTGGTAAATACTTTAAAGTGAAATTAAACCTACTGAAAAATTCAGCCCAACGGATTTGTTTAGGATTTAATTTCCGAGGAGTTTTAAGTGCTTCCAAGTTTTTATGGTCAGTAAAGACTTCAAATGGATGTGGAGAACCCTCCAGCAGATGTCGCCAGGTAGCTAGAGCATGTCGCACTGCAAAAGCTTCTTTCTCCCAAACCAGCCAACTCTGTTCAGCCTCAGTAAATTTACGAGAGATATATGCACAAGGCCTTAATTGATCGTTATTGTCTTTTTGCAATAATACATATCCAATTGCAGAGTTTGACGCGTCTGTCTGTATCACAAAGGGAATTTCTGGATCAGGATGTTTTAGAATGGGTTCTGCAGTGAACAACTGCTTCAATTGTTCAAAAGCCGTTTGGCAAGCCGGCGTCCATTTTAATTTCGTCTGAGGCTTATTTGCTAATACGCCATCAGCCGATTTCTTTGTTTTCAACATATCAGTTAACAGTAACGCAATCTTTGCAAAAGCAGGAATAAACTGGCGATAGAAATTTACAAATCCCAGAAAAGCTTGTAATTGCTTTTTTGTTCTAGGTGTTTCCCATGCCAAAACATCTTTAACTTTGGCGGGATCCATTTCTATGCCTTGATGCGATATTCTGTAACCTAGAAAGTCCAGTTTTTCTTTGTGAAATTCACATTTAGACAACTTAACATATAGCTTGTTTTCTAAGAGCTTTCTGAGTACTGCTTTTACTAGTTTCACGTGTTGTTCCATGGTCTCTGTGTAGATCAATATATCATCCAAATATACCAATACCCCTTGGTACAGGAATTCATGCAGAACCACATTAATTAAGCTCATGAAGACTCCAGCCCCCCCCCTTAATCCGAACGGCATGACTTTATATTGGAAACAACCTAGTTGGCAATTAAAAGCAGTTTTCCACTCGTCTCCTTCCTTTATGCGTACTCTAAAGTACGCTTCTCTCAAATCCAACTTAGTGAAGATTTTTCCTTTTGTTAGCTGAGCAAGCATATCTTTCATCAAAGGCAGTGGGTACTGGTTGGAAATACAAATAGCATTCAACCCCCGATAGTCAGTACATAGTCTCAAAGAACCATCTTTCTTTTTCCGGAATAACACTGAAGCTGCCATGGGGGATGTGGAAGGCTCAATAAATCCCCGCTTTAAGTTTTTATCTATAAAATTCCTCAGCTCTTGCAGCTCCTTATGAGTCATTGAATACAACTTAGGCTTAGGCAAAACTGCCCCAGGTTCCAATTGCAAAGAACAGTCTGTTTTCCGATGAGGGGGCATCTGATCTGACTCCGTCTCTACAAAAATCTCCCCCTCCTCCTCATACGCTGACGGTGCCACCGCTGCTTGAGCTAGTTCCCGTAACATACAGAGTCCTGCAGCCTCCCGCTCAACTCCCAAATACGAGCCATCCGCAAATTCCATTTCTCCAGAAACCCAGTCAATATGAGGGTTACGCTCCCTCAACCATTTAAGTCCCAACACTATGGGCTGATTGGATATGGGAGCCACAATGAACCTAATAGTCTCTTGATGTGTCCCAATGGTCATTTTCAAAGCTTCCGTATAATATTCCACTGGGCCCCCTTTCATATCTGACCCATCCAACTGGCAAAATATGATGGGAACTTTTAATTTGTGCAACTTAAGTCTCAGTCCCGTAACAATGGCAGGATGCATCAAACATCTTGAGCACCCCGAGTCCAGCATTGCCATCAAATTGTTCTGATCCCTCCCATCTAACGTTTCAAGTTTTATCTTAACTTGCATGGTAGGACAATCTCCACTCACCAGTGGATCAGAGTGCCGATCTGTAAATGCCTGGCCCCCGGCGCACTTCAAACCAGGCATCATTCGTTTCCCGCCGGCTGCATGAATTCTTCGTCAGAGGAGTCGTTCTCTCCCCCAACCAATTCCAGCATCTTGCTTTCATCCAGAGCATGGGCTGTCCCCTTGCGTGGTGGCAGCTTAGATGGTTTGGAGGAATGGCCTTCAGGCTTTGTCTTTACTGTAGAGGTGGTTTGGGGGCAGTTGCTAATACGATGTCCCTCTTGCCACATTTAAAGCACAAGCCCCTTTTTGCTCTGCATTCTTTTTCCTCCTCCCAAGCATTTGCCCTGAATGGTTTCTTTGCCTGGGGTGGTCCCAGCGGTTTTTTTCCCGGAGCTCTGCAGCTTTTTATACGATCTCAGTCTTAATTGGGTGCTCTCTACTTTGCCTGCTAATTGGACCCATTCCTCCAGGGTGTCTGGGTCACCTCGCCCCGCTGCCATTTCCAGAATCTCAGGTTTCAGTCCCATCTGGAAATATTCCACCTGAAAAGATTCAGGGCAGCCAGGGACCAAACTTATAAGTTTTTTGAATTCCATAGCATATTCTGCAACAGATCGGTTCCCCTGGCTTAGCTGCTGCAATTGCACCCTAGCTGACATTTTAGAGAGCGTATCTTCAAATCTCCGCCTCAAGGCTAACATAAAGCTGTTAAAAGTCAATAACTCAGTAGACTTGGAGTCATGTAACGCCACCAGCCATAAAGCAGCCTCTCCCTCTAGGAAACTTGAGACATACCTCACTTTGGCCTCTTCATTCAGGAAAGAGTTCTCAAACTCCTCCATAAAACCTCTGACATGGGTCATAAAGCAAGCCAATTTCCCTGGGTCACCATCGAACCGCATTTTCAATTTGTTTACTGCAAACACCCTGGCTTGACCCCTTTGTAATCCACTTACTGGAAGTTGAGTCACCTCCAGTTCAGGTTCTGAAAAATCCTCCTCTTCTTCCTCCCCACTGGACGTGCTGCTCTCTGCTGCCGTGGCCATCAATTTAGGTTTTAAGTCCACCACTGGCCCCCCTTCCTGCTTTGGAGCCATGGCCAGTTGCTGCACGGATTGAATAAGAGTTTGTAGCTGCTTGCTAATAGTCTCCAGTTCAAAATCGATGCGTGCAGTCTTCGCTTCCAGTGAAGCCATCCTTTGGGACTGGGTAACTCTGGTTTTAGCAGTGCGTTTCCCCATCCCTGCCTGGATGCCACCTCCAATTCCCACGGACCATTCTGCTCCCACTCTGGGGGTGCGTGCCATGGGCAGTTCAGTAGCCTCTACTCCACTCCGCCGAGGCCCCTTCTTGGAGGTTTTTTTCTTGCCCATTTCTGGTTCAACAACCACGCTTTTTTCTTCCTTGGGAACTGCTTCCAAACCTGAAGAAGTGCCTGGTTGCTCTTCTTCCCCCACCTGGAAACATTCCATAGATTCCTCCATGCTGAAATTGCTTGGACGAGTCGATTCTCACTCAGGAGGCACTAATTGGAGTTAACAATTGTAACCTCAGGATGAACCGACTGGATTGTAGAGTCTTTCTGTGATGATCTCAACAACAATGTCCCAATAAACACTTCTCCATGCAATTCAGTGAAATGCAGATAAAGCTTTATTCAGGATACATGTTCATTGAAGCACTCCTAAAGACTTGAATGCCGATTCCCGCCAAGCTATTCCCTCTTAACTTCCCCCCTTGTGCGCCAATTCACCAACGATGATCTCATGAGGCAAACGGTCCCATCTCCACTCCGTTGCAGGTGCGCGACCTTGGCCGAGCTGTCTCCAGCTTCCACCGGCAGACATAACACTCAACTTCCATCCCCCCTCCCAACTACTCTACAAGCACTATGCTATGCTTAATCCCAATGGCAGGATTCATAGACATGAACCCTGACAACAGCCAAATAAATATCACTTTCCCTGCTCAGTTATGAAGGAGTCTATTTTTGGGGGGGGGGGGTTCTCAATGCTTTCACTTTTTAAAAATGTCTTCATCCTCCCTTTCTCCACAGAGACACAAAATTCCATTTCCCTTTTCTTAAATTGTACCAGGAACCTAAAAACCAAGGTTGTTTCTGCCTTCCTTGATGGCTGCTTTTATGGAGGAGACTATATTAGCCCACCTGTTTCCTCACTTTTACTGACAAGGTAAGGCGATAAGAGAGACCACGCGGAACTTGTCACTGGAGCTCACTGATGCCTTTAGTCCCACTGCTACACAAAATTTTTAAAAAAATTCTTTAACATGGGGCAATTATGATGCAAGTGTTTTTAATCAATCCAAAGGAGACAGCGGGGGAGGAAAAAATAACACTTATTTTGCTGCCTTAATAATTAGTCCTGCGGGATTTCTCCCAACAGCTCCTATTGGCAAGGAGAGCTCAAAATAAAATAAAATAAAAAGGCACCAAACTTGTGCTGTTCACACAGAGGGTAAAGCCGGCTTCCTGCTTGAAATTCAAATGAGTGCTGCTCTGACCTTTACTGTCACATTTTTATTTCATAGACAGTTTACAAGGCCTCTCTACCATGCAGGTCATGTTTTAGTTTAAACAGAAATCCTCTTGTAGGTGTTAGATACTAGTTAATTATTACACTGAAATCATTCTAATTAGCTTCCGTTGTTATATGCTGCCCTTTGGGGCCTGCCCCTGTTGTCACTGAAAGTATTTTGTAGGAAAATAATTGGTCTGAGATCCTTTTCCCCCCTTTTTTCTCCTCCCACCTCGCCCACTTTTTTCTCTTCTTTTACATTATTGATCTTGCACATGCTTGATCTTCACAAATATAAGAGCTGTTTCAATGGCAGTCACTCCTCCAGGTCTAAAATAAATAAATGAATGAATAAATGGAGGGGAAGCCTAGAAGGCTGAAAAACAGCATGATCTAGTTAATATACATTAATTGTGAGGTGGGAAGAGATTATTCCATTAGGTCTTTTTATCTCACCAGGCTTGTGAAGTTCTATGATTTGGTAAAAGTGGAGATCAGTGGGAGGAGATTCTCCTGCCCATCTTGGGGCAGGAGAGCAATATCTTGGCTTGTCAGAGAACCCAGATTGAATTCCATTGTGATCCTTGATACCATTTCATTACTGTTGTATGTAGACAAGAAAAGAACTCTGCAGGATGACACCTCCTACACTGAATTACTCTAGCTTTAGAATATTGCAGAACTTACCCCAACATTAGAAATTACCCCACAATCTCTTAGGAGACAGCCCCTGCCATGCATTGTTGTTTTAGGAAATTCCTAGCTTTTCCTGCTGACAACTTCAGAAGGGAGAGGAAAGCACAAGAGGCTTAGCTATCCTTGACTTGATATTAATTAATAGGGAAAACTGAGGAAGTAGAAATAGCCAGAATGCTGGGGGGAAGTGATTGTGCAGTACTGGAGGTTCTGATCTAAAGGAAATTATAACTGAGTGTAGTCAAAGTAGTAAAATACGTGTCTTTCACTTCAATGGAGCAGATCTCAATAAAATAAGGGCAAGTGGGAGATACTTAAAATGAGATATTAAAAAATAACATTACAATTTCAATAAGAAAAAAAAATAGTGGGAACCAAAAGAAGCCAATGTGGCTACACAAAAAACTTAGATCTGAAAATGAAAAGGGGCTTATACAGGATATGGAAAGAGGTCCAGATCACAAAGAAAGATTACTAACAGCTAACCCCAAACCTTTAGAGGTAGAAAGTGAAAGCTCAGGATGAGTTGTGATTAGCAAGAATAATAAAAAGGACTCATCTTTTGTTAGATATGTTCAAAATAAAAGAAAAAGGCAAGTGACTGAACAGCTGTTCAGAGAAGAAGTTAAAATGCTAACAAGTAACAAAGAAAAGCATCAGTACTTAGGAAAATTCTAGGGCAGATAATAAAGAGGTCCATCAGCAAGCAGCTTGGAAACAATGCTATAATTACCAAAAGTCCCCATGAATTTGGATGAAATAAATGAAACAAGTACCTAACTTTGGTGTAATTTGTTGACTTCAATCCTCTTTATGTTATCAGTAGGACCTACATGAAGCTCTGATAATGTTCAGTGGCAAAAATGTAAACATTTAGAAAGTTTGAACTGGATAAATACTTTTTCACAATACTGTACATATATTTCCCACAGTTGTTAATCTAACAAATTCATCTGCCTAGATCCACCCCAGCCAATCTAAAGAACATTGTAGCATCACAATAAGATTGTATGGAGTGGAGTGTATTCATTTACATTTTAGCTGCCACTTTCAGAGATGATTTGATGGGATAATCATTCATTTGAAATACATAAAAGAGGGGTGGGGAGGAAATCCATAATGTGGATGAGAAAAAGATGTCATGGCTAGCCCTTCCCCAAGGTAGGGTGAAACCGTTACCTCAGGCAGTGGAATGAGCAGGATGGTGGATCTATCACTTCTCATTCCACAGCCTGGAAGGTTGACTGTTCCTATGTATTCCATAGCTGTCTGAAATAAGGAAGCCCATCATTCTGAGTTTTCAGAATCAGGCATTGGACGATTGCTTTGGAGACAGGAAGCCAGGAAGCCCAGTATCACTCTCTGAAAAATCTATCCCCAGAATAAGGCACTGTAGGTGCAATATCCATAATATTACCTGTGCTCTATAACAACTCACGTGAACTCACATGAACCTACATGAAATCATCTCATGCTAAGGACCCAGCAAATGAAATCTCAAGGGATGATGTCTATGAAGGTTCTCAGTCATCCAGGTGGAATTGTCTGTAGCTTGAATCATGTCAACTGGATTTCTATTTTCTTAGTGGAAACGTTTCGCTCCTTATCCAAGGAGCTTCTTCAGTCTTACCAACTTTGCTCAGACTGAAGAAGCTCCTTGGATAAGGAGCGAAACGTTTCCACTAAGAAAATAGAAATCCAGTTGACATGATTCAAGCTACACTCAAGGGATGATGTTATTGTTGTTGTTTATTCGTTCAGTCGCTTCCGACTCTTTGTGACTTCATGGACCAGCCCACGCCAGAGCTTCCTGTCGGCCGTCACCATCCCCAGCTCCCCCATGGTTGAGTCTGTCACCTCCAGAATATCATCCATCCATCTTGCCCTTGGTCGGCCCCTCTTCCTTTTGCCTTCCACTTTCCCTAGCATCAGCTTCTTCTCCAGGGTATCCTGTCTTCTCATTATGTGGCCAAAGTACTTCAGTTTTGCCTTTAATATCATTCCCTCAAGTGAGCAGTCTGGCTTTATTTCCTGGAGTATGGACTGGTTTGATCTTCTTGCAGTCCAAGGCATTCTCAGAATTTTCCTCCAACACCACAGTTCAAATGCATCTACCTTCCTTCGCTCAGCCTTCCTTATGGTCCAGCTCTCGCAGCCATAGGTTACTACGCGGAATACCACTGCTTTAACTATGCGGATCTTTGCTGTCAGTGTGATGTCTCTGCTCTTAACTATTTTATCAAGATTTGCCATTGCTCTCCTCCCAAGAAGTAGACGTCTTCTGATTTCCTGGCTGCTGTTAGCATCTGCAGTAATCTTTGCACCTAGAAATACAAAGTCTATCACTGCCTCCACTTTTTCTCCCTCTATTTGCCAGTTATCAATCAAGCTGGTTGCCATAATCTTGGTTTTTTTGAGGTTTAACTGCAACCCAGCTTTTACACTTTCTTCTTTCACCTTCGTCATAAGGCTCCTCAACTCCTCCTCGCTTTCAGCCATCAAAGTGGTATCATCTGCATATCTAAGATTGTTAATGTTTCTTCCAGCGATTTTAACTCCAGCTTTGGATTCCTCAAGCCCAGCACGTCGCATGATGTGTTCTGCGTACAGGTTAAATAGGTAGGGTGAGAGTATACAGCCCTGCCGTACTCCTTTCCCAATCTTAAACCAGTCGGTTGTTCCGTGCTCTGTTCTTACCGTTGCTACTTGGTCGTTATACAGATTCCTCAGGAGGCAGACAAGATGACTTGGTATCCCCATACCACCAAGAACTTGCCACAATTTGTTATGATCCACACAGTCAAAGGCTTTAGAATAGTCAATAAAACAAAAATAGATGTTTTTCTGAAACTCCCTGGCTTTCTCCATTATCCAGCGGATATTGGCAATTTGGTCTCTAGTTCCTCTGCCTTTTCTAAACCCAGCTTGTACATCTGGCAATTCTCGCTCCATGAATTGCTGGAGTCTACCTTCCAAGATCTTGAGCATTACCTTACTGGCATGTGAAATAAGTGCCACTGTTCGATAGTTTGAACATTCTTTAGTGCTTCCCTTTTTTGGTATGGGGATATAAGTTGATTCTTTCCAATCTGATGGCCATTCTTGTGTTTTCCAAATTTGCTGGCATATGGCATGAATCACCTTGACAGCATCATCTTGCAAGATTTTAAACAGTTCAGCTGGGATACCGTCGTCTCCTGCTGCCTTGCTATTAGCAATGCTTCTTAAGGCCCATTCAACCTCACTCTTCAGGATGTCTGGCTCTAACTCACTGCCCACACCGTCAAAGCTATCTCCAATATTATTATCCTTCCTATACAGATCTTCCGTATATTCTTGCCACCTTTTCTTGATCTCTTCTGCTTCTGTTAGGTCCTTACCATCTTTGTTTTTGATCATACCCATTTTTGCCTGGAATTTACCTCCAATGTTTCTAATTTTCTGGAAGAGGTCTCTTGTCCTTCCTATTCTATTGTCTTCTTCCACTTCCGCACATTGCTTGTTTAAAAATAATTCCTTATCTCTTCTGGCTAACCTCTGGAATTTTGCATTTAATTGGGCATATCTCCCCCTATCACTGTTGCCTTTTGCTTTCCTTCTTTCTTGGGCTACTTCCAGTGTCTCAGCAGACAGCCATCTTGCCTTCTTGGTTTTCTTTTTCTTTGGGACATTTTTTGTTGCCGCCTCCTGAACAATGTTGCGAACTTCTGTCCATAGTTCTCCCGGGACCCTATCTACTAAATCTAGTCCCTTAAATCTATTCTTCACCTCCACTGCATATTCCTTAGGAATATTAGTGAGCTCATATCTAACTGATCTGTGGGTCTTCCCTATTCTCTTTAGTCTGTGTCTAAATTTTGCAATAAGAAGTTCGTGATCTGAACTACAGTCAGCTCCAGGTCTTGTTTTTACCGACTGTATAGATGTCCACCACCTTTGGCTGCAAAGGATGTAGTCAATCTGATTTCGGTGTCGACCATCTGGTGAAGTCCATGTATAAAGTCGTCTTTTAGGTTGTTGGAAGAGAGTGTTTGTTATGCACAGTGAGTTGTCTTGGCAAAATTCTATCAGCCTATGTCCTGCTTCATTTTGTTCTCCCAGACCATGCTTGCCTGTAATTCCAGGTGTCATTTGACTACCCACCTTAGCATTCCAGTCTCCTGTAATGAAAATAACATCTCTCTTTGGCGTATTATCCTGTAGGTGGTGCAGATCCTCATAGAACTGATCTACTTCTGCTTTTTCAGCATCTGTGGTTGGGGCGTATATTTGGATCACTGTGATGTTAAATGGCTTACCCTGAATTCGAATTGAGATCATTCTATCGTTTTTTGGATTGTATCCAAGCACTGCTTTAGCCACTTTATTATTAATTATGAAGGCTACTCCATTTCTTCTGTGGTCCTCTTGTCCACAGTAGTAGATCTGGTGGTCATCTGATGTGAAGTGGCCCATTCCAGTCCATTTCAGTTCACTGACACCTAAAATGTCTATATTTAATCTTGACATCTCACTAATAACCACATCCAATTTGCCCTGGCTCATAGATCTTACATTCCAGGTTCCTATGGTGTGTTGATCTTTAGAACATCAGATTCGTCGTTCACCACCAGCACCGTCGGCCGCTAGCCGTCCTTTCGGCTTTGAGCTAGCTGCGTCATCACATCTGGGGCTAGTTGAACGTATCCTCTGTTCCTCCCCAGTAGCATTTTGACCATCTTCCGACCTGGGAGTCCCATCTTCCGATGGTATACCGAGATATCTCTGGTTGTACTGATCCATTTAGTTTTCACGGCAAGAATACTGGGGTGGGTTGCCATTACCTTCCCCAGGGATCGTATTTAGTCTGACCTCTCTGCCACGACCTTCCCGTCTTGGGTGTCCCTTCACGGTTTAGCTCATGGTTTCATTGAGGTGCTCAAGCTCCAGCACCACGACAAGGTAACGATCTCCTTTGCTGGAGCTTGATGTTATTATCGATGATGTTATTACCATCACAAAAAAGAACAAAACTTAGGAAGGAGACACAACACCTTGTACTGAATCAATTCGATTCCAGCTTCCACCTCTCTAATTTCCCCTTTCTGTGCGAATTGGAAGGAACGTGTATCTTCAGGTGCTTCAGGTTCTATTGGATCTGCAAGCACAAAGTTTTCTCTTTTCTCCCCCTTCAAATATCATTAGTTGAGCACAACACCCCGTTGCATGTCACCTTGTCTAGATTAGAACCAAAAAGTACTGAATATGTTGATATACATGTGTATTAGTGCCTAAAACACATTACTTGAATGCTGTCTTTACCTCAAGCAACTCTTTGTTGAAAACATCATAGTACTGTTCAGCTGGCAGAAGCAATCTGGAATAAAACACACATGGCAGGAGATCCATCCTCCCTTCTTTCTCTGCCTGGAGGAAAATTGCTTCAACCAGAAATATCTGAAACATCCGTTTCTCTCACATATTGGTGGGTGGGTTCTGGGTGTTTCAGAAAAGGTTGTGAAAAGATCTTTCAATGCCTGAAATGCTGATTGCTCTTGAGATTCACATCCTTTCTTTAGAAGTTGAGATAGTGGCCTTATGCGATCTACAAAATCCGATAGAAGTTAGCAAAGCCCAGAAAATAGTACGTCAGAGCTTTCCAAACTGTGTGTCGCAACACGTTAGTGTGTCGGCTGCAGTGTCTGGGTGTGTCGCGACTGCTGCTGCCTCCAAGCCCTGCCAGGATTCCACGCAGGTCCTAGTGCCTGCCTTGTGCCTTGCTGCCTCCAAACCTGCTGTGATTCCGCACAGGTCCTAGTGCCTGCCTTGTGCCCTGCTGTAAGAATGTGTTGTGAAATGATGCCCTGCTGTAAGAGTGTGTCATGAAATGATGTATGGTATGTCTAAAAAGTGTGTCACCAACATGAAAAGTTTGGAAAGCTCTGCACTACGTCTTTCACATTACAGGGTTGTTGCCACAAAAGTATGGACAGTACTTTTTCAGGATCCATGTCTATGCCTTTAGTAAAGATCCTGTGTCCCAAATAGTCCAAATGGTATAAATCAAACATGCATTTCTCCAACTTTTTCCTAATGTGTTTTAACCAAATATCTTTTATATTCATTAATGTACTTTCACCTTTTGTCTTATTGACTGCTTAAGCATCATCTGTCGTGGAGAGGTGCAATATAAATTTAATAAATGAAATAAATATATAATTCATTTTAATAAGAATGGAACAGAAGTAAAAACAGGGATGGGATTAATTATGGGATGACATCTGGATTTTAGGAATCTGTAATCTTAAAGGAATATTATTTAGTATGCCTCAGGTTCTGAGTGTGTATAATAGGCTCTCAAATCAAATCAAATCAAACTGAAATGAGCTGTTTCACCCAGATGAAACCTTAATTTACACAGAGTCCGTGTTTCATATTTCAGCCATAGAGATACACCTATGTCTTTAAGCCACCTCTGCTGTTGGCTGGGGATGAGATGAAGGAAATATCATGACAGAAAATGGTTCACAGGGGGTCTTCATGACAAGATTAAATGGATTCTCCTCCTCAGAAGGAGGAGCCTTAAGAAAGCTAGGAAGCACAACAAGCTGATTTTCCCAGTTGCCATGTGTTGAGGTTGCTATAAGAATAGGCCCAGCATCCATTTCTTCATTCTTTGTCCTTACTGAATTTTGCTCTCCTGCCACCTCCTCCATGTGCCTCTCTTTCTTCCTGAAGGTTAAACATAAATAATGTCAGAATGGTTTTCAAGCAGTGGGTTAGTCCTTTCTTGCAGGGGCGGGGGGCAGCATAACATCAGCATTCATGCCTTATGGAAGAGTAACTATTACATTGGATTTCATTGCTACATATTTTTACCACACATATTGTTTATTTCCACATTAAGGTAATCTCTTTTTCCTGACCATCTGAACAGCTATAGATATCTTCACTTCTGTCAGTTGGATCAATGAGTATTTAGTACTTGGCAGGAAGATCATCTTCAGAGGTTTTGAATAACCTAGATGAGAAAGGCAGAGATTTCTCCTCCTATTATATGAACATTGGACTTTTAAAAAATGTAATGTAAACTGTTCAGTATACTACCAACATTTAGATAGATTATTCAGAGGCACTTGTGTGATGCATTTCAAATTTAGAAAATAAATCTAGACACAAATACATCTGTTTTTAATCAGCTACAGAAATTCTATTTGCTTTTTTTACTTTGCCCACATGGCAGATTCACACAGATAATTTATTTTTATATATCCACAGACTTGTGTGTCCATCAACAATCTAATATGGCATTACAATGGTTTTTTAGTGCTATGAAGAGCATTCATATCATTGTTATTAAATTTGCTTAGAACTCCTGTGTCTGTACATATAAGCTACTTCTCTATGTTCAGATAACAAACTTTCCAGATCATAAATGACTGTTTGGGAGAAGAATTTCTACAGGAATTCAACCTGTAGAGTTGGACATGATACTAATGATAAACTTAATAGATTTGTTGTATGTCTCACTGTGGACTGGAAAGCATGATAAATCTCACTATTATTTTTATTTATTTATTTATTTAATTAATTAATTTTTATCCCACCTTTATTTTTATTATAAATAACTCAAGGCGGCGAACATACCTAATACTCCTTCCTCCTCCTATTTTCCCCACAACAACAACCCTGTGAGGTGAGTTGGGCTGAGAGAGAGTGACTGGCCCAAGGTCACCCAGCTGGCTTTCATGCCTAAGGTGGGACTAGAACTCACAGTATGGATTGGAAAGAATGATGAAAAATTAAACATTCCATTTCTTTTAATTCTGTGGATTTTAAGTGGATCATCTGAGACACATGAATAAAGATGATAGAATGGCTAGTTAAGTGACCAACAGTGAGCACTTTCAAGAAGATAACCCTGTGTCCTTCTGAAAAGTATCTGTGGGAGAAAGGGAAAAGTCATGCAAGAAACATTAAGATAGATGCATAGATTAGTACTTACCAATGAATTTCTAGTGGATGGGGGACAACAACAACAACACGTTTATTACAGCCCTAAGGCCAGATACAATCAAAATATATAATAGTAACAATCTTACATATATATATATATATATATATATATATATATATATATATGAAAAACAATTAGTATGATACGATCTAAAATTAATTAAGAATAAAAATCCTAAAATCAATCAAAATAAAATACTATGTTAAGAAATTCTAAACCTAAGTAATGGTGCGGCGTATTGTGTACATGGTAGCACAAAACTGGGAAACCTGGGAGGATATTTTCAGGTCCTTTTCCGAAAGAAGTAGCATTAAATAGAAATCACACTCCCTGCCTGGAAATTTCTTCAATATTGGATATATAAGGATCTGTCTAGAGTCCTTATATAGGGAACAGTATAATAACATATGGCTTAGGGTTTCTATCGAGCCATCAACACATGGACATAACCAAAGGTGCACCCTTAAAACGTCCAAAAAGGACTGCTGAGGGCAGAGCGTCCAGCCTGGCTAAGGTGAAAGCTTTACAAAATTTCAAAACTGTAATGGATGATAAATAAGAAGCTGGAATGAACCCTTTTGGAAGAAAATGACAAATATTGGGGTATAGCACCTTACTTAAATTTGTTTGGAGATCTATATCCCAGATTTGTTCTTTAAGGGCGGTTCTAGCATTATCAAATCCTAATGAGCACAGACTTTCCATAGAGAAGCCCAGCAATTGAATTTTATCTAAGGCTTTTTTTAGCCACGATGATTTTAAATGATCTCTAAATACTAATGGAGCTAAACCTATAGGAAACAGAATTAACTTTAGCCAGAAAGTAAGAAGAAGGAACCATGCTCTGGCATCCAATGAAACTATACCTATTTCTACCCGTAGAATGGCATTTTTATTACTTTTTGGTACCATCAATATGGCTCTAATGAACTTATTCTGAATGTTTTAAATAATATTAAGCTTTGCAAGGGAGCAAATTTGAGAGCCATAGAGAAGCTGAGGGACTACCTTAGCTTGAAAGACATTGCAAGCTGCAGGAATATAATGGGCTCTTTCTGAATGGTAGAATCTTGCAATACCTGATGAGGTGATAACTGTGCAACACTTGCCTGGTAAAGAAAATGAGCATTCCAGGATAAGGAAGCATGGAACTGCACTCCAAGGTATTTATAGATGCGCACCTGTTCAATTGGAGTCCCATTTATTTGCCATTAATGAATCTTATGATGGTGTCAGGCAATAACTAAGACTTTAGTTTTCTGATAATTTATTGAAAGTTTTTGATCTGTGCAGAATAAAGCTAGTGCCCTAAGTGCTTTTCTCATTCCCATTTGTGAAGTAGACATAATGACTACATCATCAGCATACAGTAGTGCTGGAATTGCACAATCAGCCAAAATAGGTGAATGATGGGCTGAAACCGCAAGTGCTTGAATTATTGGATTTAGATACAAATTGAAAAGTAATGGAGCTAATATGCAACCTTGTCTTACACCTCTATAAGTTGGGACTGCTTTAGATAAATATCCCCAGGGGGTGCATCTAATTTTCAGGGAGGTGTTTGAATAAAGTGACTGAATAAGAGCTAACAACTTTTTGTCAATCGTGGAATGTCTCAGACCATCCCACAATCATTCCCTCGGTATTAGATCAAAAGCTGACTTAAAATCAACAAAGGTTGCAAAAAGGGAACCATGAAGGGGGGTAGGATATTTTTCTGCCAAATGGTGAAGAATCAAACAATGATCTAGTGTTGACCATTCCCCTCTAAATCCGGCCTGTTCTTCAGCAATAATATTTTCATTTTGTACCCAATCCAATAACTTTGAATATAAAAATCTGGCATAAAATTTATTTATTGTGTTTAATAAACTGATAGGCCTATAATTTGTAGGGTCGAGTCTATTTCCTTTATTTTTGTATATCGGTACGACAGTGGCCTGATTCCAGTCAGATGGAAATTGTCCTGTGTTATTAATGTGTGTAAATAAGGTGGCCAAAACTGGGACCCACCAGTCTTTATTTTCCCTTATTAATTCTGGGGGGATAAAATCACCTCCAGATGCTTTACCTGGTTTTAATTGGACAATAAGATATTTAACCTCAGCTATGGATACTGGTGGCCAATCCGGAAGGTCATTACAAGAGGGAATCACATGGATGGGGGATCAAGGGAAGGTCTTCAAACTACGTGGGGGAAAATGTACTTTGATATTTCTGCAAATATCCCCCAAACAGATTACTTTTTAAAATGACTTTAAATTTAGAATTGTAATATACTCACTCATACAATATATAGTCCATATGTATAGTTGCGTACATGCAGTCTTGGTGTATTATTGATGAAGGAGAAGTAGAAGAGATTAAGTCCAAGATGTTGCTTCCAAACTAGTAGTATTAATATTACAGGTAAACGTTACATAATAACGAATCATAATTTTTGAACAGTGGTTTGCCATTTGGCCTCTTTTTTTTTTGGTAACACTACTTCTATCCTGCTAGTTAATGGTCTACATCTGGCACAAGCACCCTTTGGAGGAGCTACAGCCATTCACCAACAATACATCTGCATAATACTGAGTGAGCTACTTCTGTCTCAGTTATCTGCAACAGATGTGCCCATTGGAGTGACAACGGTTCCCCTCCCTTGATTGCCTCTCAAGGGAAGGGAGCTGCTTCTGTTCTTATTCCATCTCACCAGCTGTTGTTCGGTGAAGGTGGAATAACTCCCCTCCCATCCCAACCTCATGGAATAATTAGACGAAGAAGCAGAGTGTTTCCACAACAACAAGAATTCTTCACTATTTTGAGGCATTTACTCTTGTGCAGGATTTATAAACAAATTTGGCATGTATTTTAGTATTTATACTGCGAACTGCTTTGGGCACATTTTATGTAATAAAATGTGTACAAATTAAAGTGTACAAATCAAAGTGCTGGCAATGATCTAGGCTAGCATATATCATACTTGTCCTAGACTTTGAATTATCCAGTTAACATGATAATCAACAATAATATTAGGTTCTAATAATAGAAATGCACTGACTAAATTACAGTCTTTAAATTGTTAATGAATATCCTACTTACATCTTTTTAGGTAGTTGCACTAACATTCACCTCTGGGGTTCCCAAAACTCTTGTATGTATGTATGTGTGTGTGTGTGTGTGTGTGTGTGTGTGTGTGTATGTATGTATGTATGTATATGTATGTATATATATATATATATATATATATATATATATATATGTGTGTGTGTGTGTGTGTGTATATATATAAATAAGTGTGTGTGTGTGTGTGTGTATGTGTATGTATGTATGTATGTATGTGTGTGTATGTATGTATGTATGTATATGTATATGTATATGTATATGTATATGTATATGTATATGTATATGTATATGTATATGTATATGTATATGTATATGTATATGTATATGTATATATATATGGGGAAAAATAACAAATAGGATAAAAGACCTGTAGGCTGACAAGTTAAGTGGAAAGAAAATAGTGGACAAGAGAAAAACAAACTGTAGAGGGAAGAGGGAATGGCCCTGAGGGACAGGAAGAAGAGCCACTATGAAGGCAATGGTCAGATAAAAGAGGCCTGAGTCTGGGGCAAGAATGTAACATGAGTAAACACTTCAGAAAAGCCCCTCTCTAGTTCTCATGAAGATAAAGGGAGGGAGGGGAAAGTGCATTCATACTTGTAAGATTCTGTTACTATAGCTTTACAATAAAAGTAATACTGACCTACTGTATATGACATTGGTTTCCTAGTCTGATCTACATTATCTATCTATAAAGATATCTACTGATATCTTTGCCTCCACTACCATTTCTGGAGTCTATAATGTGCAACTTTATTTATTTGATTCTTTTCCATAGCCCCAGTGACCACTTGCCTTAAGGGTTTACTGTGATACACACAGAGTTGTTTGCAGTGCTTAACTGCTCTTCTGAGGCTAAATCAAGTTTTGATACCTTATACCAGGGCTTTCCAAAGTGCCACCGCTGGCGACACACCAGCGGCGGGGCGGCGGCGGTGCAGCGGCGGTGCGCGCGCACAGCAGCGGCGCAGGGGGCGCACGGGCGCACGGCGGGGGCGCACATGTGCATGGCGGCGCAGGGGGCGCGCACGGCGGCAGCACGGGGCGGCGCGTGCGCGGCGGCGACACAGGAGGGCATGCGGCGGCACGCGCGCATGGCGGCAGCGCGGGAGGGCGTGTGGCGGCACAGGGGGTGTGCAGCGGCGCGGGGGCCGTGCGGCGGTTCATGCCTGCACGGTGGCAGCAGCTGCCGCTGCCACCGTGCACGCATGCGCCGCCGCTTCCGGGTGGTGTGGCGACACACCACGCTGTGTGTGGCGACACACTTTTGTGTCACGACACACAGTTTGGAAAGCTCTGCCTTTTACCTTCAGTACCAGCATACCACAAATTGCTTACACATGTGTCATGGGAATGTACAGGGTTAGACATACTCCCTGATGGCACTGCATGTACCAGTAACAGGTGGCAGACTCTGAAGGTAGAACTTTAATCACACATAGGGTCTCTAACATGGGTTCTATCTCTGTATTGGAAACCCTATGTATTATAAAAATGCCACTACCAGCATCACAAGGGTTCAACCAATTGTGCATTAACTCATTACCATGCCTGTTGCATGCAGTTGGTAGAGCAGAAGCTAGCTTGATTATATTCCCATTCATGCATTCAAAAGGCCTGGAGAAAGTTAGATCTCAAATCTTTCTTTTCTTGCCCCAACACCCCCTGCCTTTCTTAATATAACCAGATTGATTATCTAGGTGGGTTGCAGTTTGGTCAATATCAGTGTAACAGAATGCTTCAGCTGAGCACCATCAGCAATTCTGTCATGTGACCATTCAGACATACAGTTTCTCAGACCTGGCAAGAAGAGTTAGATAACATTTGGAAGTTTGAAAAGGGGACGTTTGGAAAGGGGAAGAGATGGCTGATGAACCATGTTGACAGCTTTGGAATTACTAAAGGTGTGTTAGTTCCAGAGCAGACCCAAGGTCATGGAAGTGCTCCAGGGCAGTCTGGAAGAAGACTACTGACACATACCAAAATTACCCAAATACCAAAAGGAGGAGAAATGCAGTGAGGATTTTATCTTCTTAATGCAGCTGGCCTGGGGGAGGCTAAGAAACTGAAGAAGATCAAGTCCTGCAGCTCTGAGATATTGCCAGCCAAGTGTAATTAATGCCCTTACTTAACTCTAAGTAGGGAGGGAGTTTCTAGAAATAATTATCCATATAACAGGATAGGCTTTACCAGGCACACATGCTTTACATTGCCAGAAGAGAACTAATTAACTTTGCAGCAGTTGAATGGGCTCATATAAATCACTGTTTTACTTCCTGCTTAACACAAAAAATATAGGAAGGCAAAATATTACTATTTAAATGTCTTAATTGCTACTTAACAAAAATTGATTGCTTTAAGAAAAACATCTAGTCTTGCATGCATTACAAATAAAAAAGGAAAAAATTCACAAGAAGTTTATTGAGTGCTGAGTATCTGATCCCTTCCTGAGAACCCAAAGCCTCATGCCAATCAGTTGTGTATTTTCAATTGCAATAATATAAACCCATGTTTCAGTGGTTTAGCAAAATTTCACTGTCTCTTAGACATGATTGGCTTTCAGTTGATAGGCTTCAGTTTCAAATGTCCAGAAAATGACATCTCAGCAAGTCTAATTTCTCTTCAAAACACTTTTTACAGCAGTCCTGTTAACAAACTTATTTAAAAATACTTTTAAAAAATGTATATCATTCAAGGAATTTTTCAGATATTGTCATCTAGAATTCTATAACCATGTTAATGGCCTTTATTCTTTCTGCATTCTAGAAAAGCAATCATTTTAGGATCAAGTCTCTTGTAGACATTGTTTCATATTCACATATTCATCCTGCCACTGGAACAAGTCCGTCTTCCAATGTCAGATCCATAGCTGCTACTAGCAGTAAGTTAGAAGTGACCTGAAAACATTTCTGGGGCTCAAAGAACAGTGCTTCTACTTATCTGTTGTTCTCAGCTGATAACAATGTCAGAGAGGGCTGTTGTAAAACTTGAGAGTGTCCCTTGATTAAAAAAAAAATGATGCCCAATTAGGTTTAGAAAGAGTGACAAAGAATTGATGCCCAATTAGGTTTAGATAAAGCTCTTCTCTGTAAACCTCAATTACCTGTGATGCCTTATGACATTCAGCATTTACAAAGTCTAATTAGACAATACTGTCTGACATTTAACGTCTATGGATAATTTCAAAGACTTCTACTTCAAAGGGGCTGCTCATAAGCAACAGTAATCACTTCAATTAGCTTGGCACCATTACAATGTAACAAGACCATTTGACTGCCTATTAGAACCAGCCAAGCTCTTCAAGTGTGTTAAATTAGCAGGCATTGCTAATTTCTGGGCAGCACTACATTTGCATTGGAAAACATAGTCCTTTAAGCCAAAAGGGGAGTTTCACTCTTGTAACAACTTCTGAGTCTTCATGAGATTTGTATGATGTTGCTGCAGCAAGAAATATATTTCAAATAATGTAATCTTATAAACAAAACTATCTCACTTCATTTCATATTCTCTTCGATTGGTATCTCACTTTATTCCAGCAGTCATCATTGCAGGTCTCCAATTCTGAGTTAAGGTATTTAGCATAGCTAATGAACTTATATATCTGGAATTAGTATCCGTGTAGCTTCACCTAGTAAAGGTAAAAGTTGTCCCCTGCACAGTCGTGTCCGACTCTAGGGGCCGGTGCTCATCTCCGTTTCTTAGCCGAAGAGCAAGCGCTGTCTGAAGACGCTTCTGCGGTCATGCGGTCATGCCGGCATGACGCGTGCGGAACGCTGTTACCATCCCACCGAAGTGGTACCTATTCATCTACTTGCATTTGCATGCTTTCGAATTGCTAGGTTGGCAAGAGCTGGGGCGAGTGCGGGAGCTCACTCCGTCATGCAGCACTCAGGTCTCAAACCGCCGACCTTCCAATCGACAAGCCTGGCGTCTTAACCACTGAGCCATCGTGCCCCTCTTCACCTACTTTAGTACCTCTAAATTCAGGAAAGTCTCCCCCGGGCTGTTGTACGTCAAAGCAGTCACACTGAAATAAATGCAGAAGGGATCAGTAGATGGGGCCTTGGAATTGGCTAGGAAATAGGACAGAGAATTCAGTTTTGCTGTTAATATGCTATAGCATAGCTTTCCAAACTGTGTGTCACAACTCTTGGTGTGTCGCAACACACAGTTTAGTGTGTCGCGACACAACCCGGAAGTGGATGTGCACGGCAGTGGCGTGGGGGTGCACACGGTGACGGCGGTGTGCACAGCAGCGACATAAGCAACGATGGCAGCGGCGCGCCATCAGCGCTTCCGTGTTTTAGCAGAAAACACGAGGCCGCCGCTGCTGCTGCTGCTGCCATGCATGCCGCCACGCACCCCCCCATGCTGCCACCGTGCATGTCCCCGCCGCCGTGTGTGCCCCCGCACCGCCACCACTGCCGCTGTTGGTGTGTCGCCAACGGCAGCAGTTTGGAAAGCACTGTGCTATAGAAATCTTTCTCACACATCTTGGTTTCTAGTACATAGTTCACAATTTCCTTTTCATATAAATTTATGTTTACAATTACAAATATATTTTTGTTAACAATTTCCTTTTAATATAAATTTATTTAAAATATGTTCATCAACTTTTCTATTGAACAGCCCTCAAAAGTAGATTGAAACAATGATGTCAAGTTCATTATCTTGCTTTATACCTTAGCAGATGTCATGGTTTTCTGATGCTTTTTATAAAAGAGTTTCTGGAGAACTTCCACCCATTATTATTCCAATTTTTCCTCAAACTGTTCAATTTTAACTTAGAATTCACAGTAGAATCTTACTTACATCTTTTAACTTGCAATGGCAGCCTAGTAGTCTAGAAGATATGTTTCAATAACTTTATAACCATGCTAGTTCTTGTAAGCAGTGTTGGTTCTTCAATTCCATAATAACTCATTAACATAATTAAGAATGATACAGATATTCTGTTTCATAGACAAATACTGTGATTTTCTTCTCTCCTCAAACTTCAGTGCCTCTTTCCTTATCTTTAAGAATCTGTTTTTTAAATATAATTTTATTAGTTTTCAACAAAGATAAAAACTATAGAAAAACAAAAAACTACAAACTGTGGCTTGAATCATGTCAACTGGATTTCTATTTTCTCAGTAGAAACGTTTCACTCCTTATCCAAGGAGCTTCTTCAGTCTGAGTAAAGTTAGTAAGGGAATCCTTAAATATGTTTCTAGGGTGGCTGTGTGACCTTGCACCTGGGGCTAGGTCATGGTTATTTTGAGATGTTTATTTCTAAGTCCCTTTATCATCTAAAGGAGGATCGTTAAGATTACCCTGCTGCTGTTGAGCTACAAAACTACAAAAAAATAAAAAATAAAAAACTACAAAAAAGAGAAAAAAGAGAAAAAACTAAAAAAGTGTGAAACACAAAAAAATGAGTTTGAGATTACATACAAAGGTGATTTCCAACTTTCAACAGCAAAAATGTACAGGAAATTCCATATTCAAACCCTTACTCTTTGTCGAACCAAAATCACATTATTTCTATAAATCCTTCCATTAATACATGCAAATCACTAATACAATTGCTCCTTCCTATAAAAAGGTGTGTCTGTGTGTGTGTGTGTATGTGTGTGTGTGTGTGTGTGTATATATATATATATATATATATATTTCTAAATCAATTTCCTTCCCCCTTAAAACAACATCCATTTAATTACTTCCTTCCTACCACTATTCTATATATTTCTGTCCACTATAATAAAAATCAAATTATAAAAACATGTAGGTTATCTATTTTCTATTTTCATAATCAATAATACTACAACAAATTTAAATCTATTAAATTTAAAAGCCAGATATTATTATATCTTATCAATACTTTTTAAGTCATACAAATAAAAAATCCTGTAAGTCTTAATCCAAATACTTAAGAAAATAAAATCATAATAACCTCTTTATCCATCCATTTACACATTTAATTTTTTTTTACCCTTCCCCAAAATATACAGGGGCATATCTCTCTATTACACATAAGGCAATTTTTTTACAGAAGTCAAACAGCCCCACTGCCACCTTCAAACACTCAGACTTCTCAACAAAAAAAGGACTCCCACACAACATATTTTCTTCTTTCCCATAACACTGATTCGAATAGTCATAGCATCGCCCCAACAGAGTGACTCCCTGTACAAGGTTAAATTCAGACTGTTGCTTTAACTCCCTCAGCACCAAATCACAATGCTCCCCTAGCATTACTTTAATCTCACTAACATAAAATTCCTCATCCTTTTCAAGATCTTCCATCACAACAATTTCATCCAAATGACACAGTTTAGCAACACTCTCTTCTCCGATGGCCCGAACACTCTGGATAATATCTTGACAGCACTTTGAATAAATCTCTTTTATATCTTGATGAAGTTCTAAGAAGTCTTCTTTAAAATCTTCCATAGTTCAAACAGTAGATTATGGCGCCCCCTAGTGACTTGACTCACACACAAAAAAGGAGTTAACGAGTTAATAAAAAAAACTTCCATCTAAAATTGGCAGAAGAAATACACCAGCAAACAAGTCCCCAAAAAAATTAACAGAAAGCTTAAGATTTAGAACAGCAATCCCAATTGCTGTGTAGGAAAATATTCCTCCTTCAAATCCAATACCAAAAATAGTAACTGGAAGGCAATTATATATTCTCAATCCTCGTTGCACTTTAAATGGGAAAACAAGCCAAAACTGTAAAAAAAATTAAAATATAATCCAGAAATAATAATGAACACTAAGAGATTCCGCTTCTTTTTACTGCAGAAAGCTTCTCCTAGGGTACATAACTTAAAAAATAATTGGTGTTTTAGAAATGGGAAGGCAGGACTTACTGTCGCTTTAAGGCTGCAAACGTGGCATGGAAGAGATGAAATCCCAGCCTCCCGGTGAAGTCTTGCCAGTCGATTGTGCACGCCGTCCATGGTCTCCCAGCTGCAACTCACCGTCCGGAGGACAAATGGGTCGATTCCTGCGTTTTCCTTGCCTGGAAACACGTTCAGGGCTACAGGAAAAGCCAACCTGTGCCCCAAAAAACTGCCACGATACCAGCTCTGCCCATGGATCCCGCAGGCACAGCTGCTCAGTCCGCCATTGCTCACCGGAAGTCATCTTTAAGAACCTGTTTTAAGGGTCATCCTGCTAGCCAATCGATATTTATTCAGTGGATGGACCTCTGCATGAATTGTTGATATCCAACAATAATAGTCTTTCTCAATGTCAAAGCCATGTGAGAAATATGCTGGATTGAGGTTTGAAATCACTGGGGGATAGGCTTGCTCCCAGTTGCAAATTGTGACAAACTTCTGTGTTTTTTTTAATGTGACACAGCAGTACCTCCTAAAAGATTTGATAAATTGACTCCATGCTGAAGGTTTTGAACAGACAGAACTAATATTTTGTTTCTCCAAAAGCTTGTCTCACATAATCTTTTTATATAATGGCATAGTATATCACTTCTCACAAACCCTTTGGAAGGTTGGTTCAATCAGGTAATTTTCTGATTTACATGAAATCAGTAATGGAGCATTTTCCTTGACTGGGGAAGATAACCATTCTCCCAAAGAGGCTGTATTCTATAACACTGTGAGACTAGGCTCAAAAGGAAGGAAGGCTGCCTAACAACAACCAAGCAGGAAGCTCAGATAATCTCTCTTCAAGCATCCTGTTGTTTGTTCCCTTGACTTGTTTCTATATTCCCTTTTTCTCAATAGACTATTTTGTGTATCTAGAAATCTGGCATCAGTTCAGGCAGGGGATTTCTCATTAAACCTTTGCCAAGACTACATGACCATGTAGCTACTCCCGGTGTTTGGTTTTGTTAAGTTCTATATTTCTGGCTTAGAAAGGGAGAAGTCCTTGGTGGAATGGTTAAGAGCTCCCTGGCTGGAAAGAAATACCAAGAAACACTTTCCAACAACCTTTAAACATATGTCCATCTTCTTATTCAGTTAGTATTCAAGATCAGCCCCAAATGTAGACTTCATTCTCATTGCTCATGAAAAATGTTGCTTTCATTTTAATTGAATGCAATTTAAAAGCCTCCATTTACATGTTCCAACTCTTACCAAGAACTTCTAATTTAATCAGCCTTCCCCAACTTTGTGCCCTCCAAAAGCATCCAGATTCAACACAATTGACCCACATATTTGGAGGGTGTCATAATGAGAGTGTGTCACACTGTGAGAGCCAGTTTCATGCAGTGGTTAACGCATCAGGCTAGAAACCAGGAGCCTATGACTTCTAATCCCACCTTAGGCACAAAACCAGCTGGGTGACTTTGGGCCAGTCACTCTCTCTCAGTCCTAGGAAGGAGGCAATGGCAAATCACTTCCGAAAAACCCTGCCAAGAAAACTGCAGGGACTAGTCCAGGCAGTTGCCAGGAGTCAAAACTTCCTCAAAGGGACAAAAAAAAAACCTGAGAAAATCTGATCCTAGTTGTAGACTCATTCTGCCAATGATCCACAAAAACTGAAAATGACAATCATTAGTTACTTAAGCCGCATGGTCAATTACCAGTATACAATTACCTGTGCTGAAATTACGTAATTTCAATTATCAGTATATGATTACGTATGCTAACATTTGCCTTGTTTTTTACTTTTTAATCCAGAAAAATTAAAACATAACAGGAAACAAGAGCAGCATAGGAGTAGAGGATTTATTAAGTTGTTCCCTTTCTTGTGTGTGTGTATGTGAGTGAGTCAGAGTGGAAAGCATCAACATAAAACTGATTCATCAGCAAAATGTTTAATGGGAAAAGGTCAGTTGACATATTTGTTCAATATTGGAAATCTGCTGAAATTTACTCTCTGTGATAATTCTTACAAACTTGCATCTTTTATCAGAGACAAGTCCCATAGACGGCAAATTGTTCCTTCCTCTATTGCCCTTCTGGTGTCTGTCTCAACTTATTGCCTTCAAATAAACTGTCCTGTGATTGCTCTTTTCAGCACAATTTTCACAGACTCATATTCTCATCTCCAGGTCATGCTTATTACATTGCCCTTGGTAATTTGTTTGGTGTGGAAAGTTTTTGGTTCTCTGTTGTTTTTAACCTCAAGTATGAGGAAAATTCATGCAAGTGTTGGCCTGTGAAAATTCCCAAAAAGTTTAGCTGTGTTAGAATAGAGTTAGCAGATTACCTTTATACTGTAGATCAGTATTTCTCAACCTTAGCAACTTTAAGATGTGTGGACCTCAACTCCCAAAATTCCCCAGCCAGCAATGCCTCTTCATTTCTCATATTTTCTGGTTGAAACTCAGTTTGTCCCATTTCCATATTCTTTTAAGGAGATGATGATGACGATGATAGTATAGGATAGGATAGAGGGAAGAGGCTTGAATTATGGGGATTTTTGGATGAGTATGGAGTTGAAGCTTGTTTGCTGAATGATGGAAATGAATGATGGAAGTAAGAATAAAAGGAATGTTTAGGGAATGGTCCCAATATTGAATGGGGAGTAAGACAATGTGTGATGTCACCTTGATGTTTAATTTATCTATAGATAAATATATAAGAAATGTTTGTAGTAACATTAGAGGTGTGTTAGTGGGAGATATGATATAAATGATGCCATCTTGTTGGTTGAGAACCTGAAGGATCTGCAATAGAAGTTAGACTGTATAATGCAACATGGAGTAAGGATCTGAAAATTAATGTATCAAAGATTATGGTAGTTTTGTTTGACAGAGGAAATGATGAACGAAAAGACCTTCCAACTGAAACATATAAAGGTAATTATAAGGCTCTGGGCAGATCAGAGGATGATGTGAATCCTACCTAGGGGAACTTTGTTGTAAAGGAATTCCAAGTGTCATAAAACCCTATAATTACTCAACTTGCATAGAATAAACACCAAAGGAAAATTATAAGACTTTAGACCCAAAGATAAAATAAAAGTTAATGTTACCCAATATTTCCACCTAAATGTTTTTATTTATCTTATAAAGATAGCCATTTTTTCTTGAAACAGACTTCCCTCTGTCTCAGCTTTCCTGAACTTTTGCAGAACCCTGAGAATTCCAGTCAGTTAATTCTAAGGCTGCTGGGGAGATAGAAAGAATCCTGTTCTCTCAGCCTTGGTTCTGACTCCTGCCTTTGTTTTCAAAGGACAAACAGAGTTTCTCTCTAGCAGAAAAGGAGGGCGTTGGAAGTAATCTCCCTGCCTATATATTTTCCCAGTAAGCCTCAGTTCGAACGATCTAGCTCATAGCTGCGTCACGACACATTAGTGTGTCGCGACAAAACCCGGAAGTGCTGATGGCATGTCGCCGCCACCCCTGCGGCAGCGTGTGCAGTGGTGGCAGCAGCGGCGACGGCAGCAGCGCGCCATCAGCGCTTCCGGCTTTTAGCGTGAAACACTAGGCCGCCGCCGCCGTGCACGCCGCCACCACCGCCGTTGGTGTGTCGCCAACGGCAGGACTTTGGAAAGCACTGATCTAGCTTGAAACAGAGGAGTGTGTATTCCATGTGTGTGAAGCTAGCTGTCATTAATGTGAATGTCAAGTGGCATCACAACACATGGGTTTATATTAATATACTTATGCTTAAATTACATATTAAAAAACATGTTTATAAGCAGATACTCACCAAGCAGTCACCGTTCTCAATCATTCTTGGTTCTCCAAATGGCCCAGTCACTCTCTCTATACTTTCCTGTCTCATTCCTGCTCATTTGTTCATGTCATCAAGCATGTCACCCAGCATAATAATGTTTCCCCTGGGTTTCAATCATTTAGAATATTGCACTACTTGTTTCCCCAGAACTCATCTTTTGTTCATCATTCACTGGAATTGTTACCACCATTCACTGGAATGTAGCATGCAACTATCACCAACCTATGGATTTCTACTATCATACCCAGCACAATAATCTAGACGGCACCAATTCATACTTTCTGGCACACATGTAAGCCCTATCATTTATAATTAAACCTGCTTCACTTCCCTGAATATATTCATTAACTCCACACCACAAGATCAAACCATCTTTATTCACATTTAGTACACCCTTTCCCTTCTCTTATTTTTACAGATATATAAGATAGACATTTTTCTTCTATCCATTTCTTTATTATTTATTCATCTTGCATTCCAAATAACAAGCTTCAAAAATGCCATAGTTGTCACCAGATGGGTCTACAGATATTGATCTCCACTAGCAATCATGGCTTTGGTCAACTGAGGGTTTCTCATAATACTTTTTAGTAAGATAAAGAAGGTGTAATTAAGATTGGAAGGGGTGCAATGGCTCAGCGGTTAAGACACCAGGCTTGTCGATCGGAAGGTCAGCGGTTCGAGACCCTAGCCCCGTGTGACGGAGTGAGCTCCCACACTCGCCCCAGCTCTTGCCAACCTAGCAATTCGAAAGCATGCAAATGCAAGTAGATTAATAGGTACCACTTCGGTGGGATGGTAACAGCATTCCGCACCCGTCATGCCGGCCACATGATCGTGGAAGCGTCTTGGGACAGCGCTGGCTCTTTGGCTAAGAAATGGAGATGAGCACCGCCCCCTAGAGTCGGACACGACCGGGCAGGGGAAAACCTTTACCTTTTAATTAAGATTATCAGTCTTCCCTCCTAACATTACTAGTCCTAAAATGGTGCTGATAGCTCTGGCACATTTTGGATCAAAGTGCAGTTTTCACTAAGTTTGGTCTCACTGTTCTGTGTACACTACGATCAGTAATCTAGAAGCTATCTTGAATACTAGCTAGCTGTTGCTGATACCCCTAGGAGATATATCTAAAGATAAATGGATTTCAGTATGTATATGGACTCCAAAATATGAAATAAGTTAAATTTGCATTAAAATATAAAGCTGTTTCTCTCTCATCCCTAGCACTCAAGGCTGTTCTTACCTGCTGTAGCACAGTCACTTCCTTTCACTGTTGAACTAATGATTAATTCCCCATTTTATTTCTTGCCAGTGGAGAATTTGTCTAGAGTCATAAAGAAAAACTAAAGAAAGGTTCTTGAAATAGCAAGGCATCAGTCTGGGTGAAAATGTTCCTTTATACTTTTTTTTAATATCTAACCCAATTTTTTAAAGGCTGCTCCCACAATCACACACAAAAACATTCATCCATTTATCAAAGTCACTAATAATAACTTTAAAAATAAATGTAAAAAGGGGTCCATATGGCATTTCTTGAAAATACATCTTCCAACAGTTTCATCAATCCTGTCAGTGTAGAAGGGAATGTGTGAGAGTGAAATGGAATTATGCTTTAATTGCTATGTGTTGATTCACATTTCTACAGAAGCATTTACCCAGCTTGGTTCTGGGATATGTATCATGTTTTTTGGTAAAATATCAATAATGCAACTGGAACCCATATGGGGAGAGTCACACCAATGTAAAGTTGCGTGCATCCATTCTGTACAATGTGCAAATGGAGCTCAGCCCTGAAGGGCAGCTTGGATGGGAAGGAGAGAGCAGCATTCCATGCACATTCATTGAGGCCCAGTTAGATCAAATCAGAACTTCTTTCCAATCACCGTCAGTCACACAAAATGCAGTTTAGGATTCCAGTCCAGATTGCAGTGGGTTGGCAACAGGGTAGGCTGGTACTCAATCTCAACTATGGCCACCACAAGACCTGATTGGTTGTTCCCCTGCTTCTTGCCCTTCCCATCTGTGCAGAGAAGGCAAGCCTCACTGGCTGGCTTCTATGTGGACCAGTATACCATGCCTGCTTTTTCCTTTTAGGGATTTCTCCTTCCTCACTAGCCCCCACCCCTTTCTTTGCTTTCCCAGATGTTTGCACACATGGATGCCTTCAAATTCCCTTCTTACACTATCTTCTTTGACACTAAAGCAGACCCTTTCTTTTCCTTTGTTCCCCTTATCATAGCATCATGCTCTGAAGCTTCAGTAATCAAAGCAACAGGCAAAGAGGCTGTGGGGTTTTGTTTTGTTGCTGTTGTTCCTCTGTAGGTCAACGGAAACTTTTTAACCAGGAAGAACTGATAGTTCAGATTCACAGAAACAAACTGCTCCTATGTTGCAACTTAGAGATATTTTAAAAAAATAAAGTTAATAGGAAAACAAAAGGAGCATGCTTCACCCAGCCTGACAGAAACCGAAACCAATGCCATTGGGAGATGTAAGGGTTGAATGCAGCATGAGTTCCTAGAGTTGAGAAAAGCTCATTGACTTAATGCCCCACTGTTGGATCAACTGCAAGATTATAAGAAATGTGGAGAACCTCGTAGCCCAGGATGAAATGACTGCCCAGGGCAGCCACAAGAAGTGAGTGGGCATTGCAGCCAATCATGCTTCTAGAACAGTCCAAAGCACTGGAGGCAATCTGCATAAAATGACTCAACTCAGAAAACAACAGTTTTGTATCAAAGCTGGAAAATACAGGCTCCGCGCACATTTGCAATGGGCTGGGAGTAGAACCAGGATGCCGTCATCTGTCCTGCACCCAAGAAGCAGAGAGTGGCCTGTGCTGGCAAAAAGTGTGGATCTCCAAGAAGTTACATCGGTGGGAAGAAGAACTAAGGGTTACTATACAAACAAAATAAATACAAATGTTAAAGGCTTTAAGACTTCAATTGCACAAGCCTCCTTTCCTTTGAAGGTAAGGAAATTTGTGTGTCTCTTTCTTCTTTTTCTTCTGCCTGGGTAACTAATAAAAACAGATATATCTTAATTCAAAATCATACAGAGGGAAGGGAATAACTGTGAATTGAATCAAAATCGATGCCTGGGGATGTAGAAGCCACACTACATCCCTATCATTAAAGAATAACCAGCTGTTGGTTCCAGTCTGACTGTACATCTGTTCAGCAGCTGGCAGATAGCATGACTATGCTGAGTCAGGCATCAGAGAAAGACATTCCTTGCCTTCAAGCTTGCTGCTATCTTCTCCTAAAGTGCGGGTAGAAGTGGTGGAGGAACAGGTATTACATATATGAAAATGAAGTTAGTTAATTTGCCAATATTCAGTGGTCTTGTTTCAGGCTGAAGAAAAGTCTCTGATTCTGCTGAAGTGTTGGAACAGCAGGCAAAAGAGAACCATCCACTTGTTCCTGCCCAAAGGGGCAGTTTGATCAGCTGGAACATGATCTGCATTGACAAAGCAGTGGTGCATAAGTGTCAGACCTTTTTTTAATCAGAATTTCCCTACACCTTTCAAACTGGAGGCTAAGTGCAGGGAGAGGAATGATGAAGAGGAATGGAGAGAACATCATGTTATAATTTATATTCACCTTTCCCCAATGTGATGCCTTCGAGATGGAACAGGGCTACAAGTTCCAGGGAGCTGAAGCCCCCCAAATCATCTGGAAAGTGTGAAGTTGGGGCACATTGATCTACATGTTTATAAACTGCTTGCTAGATTGGGAAGTTGCTTAATAGTATGTACTGTTTCTCTACAGCATGCATGCATATTACACAGACCTTACTTTACAGATGGATGGATGGATGGATGGATGGATGGATGGATGGATGGATGGATGGATGGATGGATGGATGGATGGATGACAGACTGACTGACTGACTGACTGACTGACTGACTGACTGACTGACTGACTGACTGACTGACTATGTTAGGCTTCTGCATGAGAGGAGGAGCCAGGCAAGAATAGTAGAAGCACCAAAAAAGGAAGAAAAGGGGAACCCATTTAACTGAAATAATCCTGTTGTAAAATCTCTTCATCATTTCAAATCAGGTGTGAATTGGCTATGTGAGCAAAAATCCAGAAGTGGAGATAGAAGACCAAGGGGGACTCAAGCTCCAATGTTGGACCCAAATTATCCATGCTGTAAACTTTTAAAAAAATGGACTTACTCCCTCAGAAAGGTCTTCTGCTTGAGTCCCACTGATATGCAAGGCCAATCCAAGACATTTTGCTGCCTCAGTGAAATAATACTATAGCACCTCCCCACCTCTGTTCCACATGCAGGACTCAACCAGAGAGGCAGTTGTACCTTACTTCACCACTAACAAGAATTGCCCCTCTACCTAAGAGAAAACTAGTGTAGGAGTGGCAGGGCAAGTTGTGTGGTGCACAGTCCTGTACTTTGGGACACAAATGCCTGGAAACTATTGTTCCTATCCCACCCAGCATTTTCTGCTTCAGGCCATTGCTTCAGCCTTCCTGATAGTAGAACCAGACCTGCGGAAATGAACAACCTATTGGTCACCCAAAAGTATCTCTCATGTTTGCACTAACCTCAATCATTCATTCACTCACATGGGAGGAGTTACTGCTGGGAAGTATATTTTTATCTTTTTATTTTTTTATTTTTCAAATTTATTCCCCGCCCATCTCACTCAAGGAGCAACTCTGGGTGGTTCATATCCAAAGGCAACCCCAGAAGTGAAAGAAGCAAAATAAGCAACTTGGCCTGCACGTGTATTTTCACATCAGAAAGACTTGGCTATGATGTCCAAAACTGTTCATGGGAAAATAAACAAAAGGACCTTCAATATCAGTACCATCCTGCTTCCCAGAGTTTCTGCTAAAGCATTTAGGACTAGTCTGAACAAATACCTGATCACATGTAAATCCCCACTTCAAAATGCTGTTACAAGATAGTATGAAAATTCTTCCCCACTTTCCTTAACAAAATAGCTCTCAAAGTGCATAGAAAGCTTGAGGGTTTTGTTAAGTGAGAAATGTTTCAAGCATCCAAACTGCCAATCATTACATGCAATCAGTCCATCACTGTGGTCTACTCCCATCTTTCCAAATTATCATTAGAACCCAGGAACTGTTTTGTAAACCAAGATAGTACAGCTTTGGCATTCTTTTGACTAGGATGACATTAAAAAGTATCCCGTTGGTCAAATGTTTTGCAGCATGAATTCACTGCCTTTCAAAAGGGCAAAGTAAAGATCTACCTGTCAGACCTAATTTTAGGTTGAATAAAATAACAAAGCATTCTTCCTTTTAAAAAGCAAGAGCACTGTAAGCTGAGCTTTACTAAGGGCCAACATGACATTGGGACCAATGTGCTGGTATGCAAGGCTTGAACACTCCAGAATGCCTCCTCTGGCAAGGGGAGTCACTAAACAAGCCAGGAAATATGCATCTATGATGTGTTCCTCTATTAAAAAGCCAGAATCTTTTCCAAGTTTGTGTTGGGATTATCAGGAGTCAGCTCAGCATTGTCTCATAAGCATAATAGGGGGTCTTTCTAGTAAACGCATCTCTACTGTGCTTGTGGGATATTACCTGAGTCACCTGATTTCCTCTTACTCCTCCTCCTCCTTAGTTTGGGGGATTAACATTCTCCATTATGTTTTGGGCACACCTGCAAGCAGGAGGGCTGCACCATGCAGCTCTCGTCCATTCCATCTCGCTTGCACGCAGATCTATTATGAATCTACTCGTATCCAGATCTACTGAATAAATGTAAGCTATCTCTATTTATCTTCATCTAACTAATGAGTGAAGAATGAATTTATTTCTGAACGCAATTAAGCTTAAAGTGCAAGTTTCCTGCTGGTTCATGCTTCTACTCTGCAAGATTGTTGTTAGCTGCTTGGAGTTCTTTTATTAACCTTCAAGACTCCATCAGTTTGTTTTTTATTATTTTGGCTTAGTCATTTCTGATAAGCCAGAATCCAAACTGAACCAAGTTGATCAAGGAATCACCACAGCTACACAGAAAATTGAACTCATGGTCACCTCCTAATTCCGGGCTGTTTGCCTGTTGTTGCAGTTACAGTGCCTTTTTCTAACAGAAGTAGCAGTACCACTTAACTCAGATGAAAGCTGCAGTCATTCTCAGCTTATTCTTCAGAGAGCAGGAGAGAAACTGTTACCATCTCCTATCTTCTTTGCACAGATATATCATTATCTAGCCCTCTGAGAGCTAGATTCATACATGTGAAACTTTGGGAACACTGACCTGAAGTCTGAAGGAGAATTAGCCTCCAAATTACTAGATACTTGGAGCTACGCACTTTCATTTCCTTTGAGAATTATAGCCACTTTATGAAGGCTGCCTGCCTATTCCTTTGGCATAACATCTATAATAGCTCATCTTCTGTTATTTCTTCTCTGTGCTGTTTCAGGGAATGCTATTCAATGTGCTGAATGGTTTTTCACTTTTAATTTTCAGTAGCAATTTTTTTTTCTAGTTTTGACTTCTCTTAACACCAGGCAGTCCAATACCTTTCAAATGCAAAAAGATACATATCCTTATCCTAGTCTTACTGCTTCTCTCAAACAGTGCAAAAGCATCTTTTGTTGTGATCACAGTAGCATTCTCATTTATAATCCAGTAGATCATTTTCGAAACTAGAAGAGTAAGCTACTCTAAAACAAGTAAAAGAATAGAACTAAGAGCATATTCCATGGTGTGTTAGATTGTCTTACAACACCCTAAAAATACAAGTTGCAATTGGAAAAAATAGATCTGCTCATAAAATTATATAGACTATATACAAACTATATTATTAAATGGCACATATTGCAATTATACAGCCCTGAATTATATTTGATCAATGCTATTTTATGTCTAGCATAAATCAACCATGAAACCTTGTTCCTTCCTAAAGACATTGGCCCTTCAAACTCAGCGCTCTAGAGCAGTGTGTCCATGGGAGCCTTCTTCCCTTTAAGGAGAAAAGGTGGGGTCATTTCTAGTTGGAAACAATGGTGAGACCATAAATTAAAGACCCTTCCCACATGTATAGTTCAATCCTAGTCTGTAATATCACCCTGTTCATCATCAATGGCATTTCATTTCATTTCCACCCACATATTGTGCTGAGAAAAAGCAAGCATGCCTTATTAGTGTTGCACTTAACTACAGTAGAGTAAAAAACTTGAAAACTGAGGGGGAGAGATAATTTTCAAAATTCACAACTGCAAATATGAAAAACTTTGTTGACGTGTTGTTTAGTAGTAGCAAATGCTACCTGGAGGTTTGGGAAAGCAGCACTGCTCCTAAGGCTTATTACCGTAGAAACTGTCGTTTTTTACAAAGTACAATGGTGGGAGGATAGAAGATGGGAGCGTGTAGACTGGATATTGGCATCTTTATTACCACTATCTCCTTCATTCCTCCTCAGGCAGATCATCATGGAGAGGGACCAATCTTCTCCCCTTATGGGCAACAAGAGCTGAAGCAGCTTTGTCCAAGCTGGTAGCACTTTTTTAGATGTATTGGACTGCAGCTTCCATCATCCCCAGGCACGCTGTCCACCAACTACGCTGGCTGGGCTGATGTAAGTTAGAATCAAACAGATCAAAATGGCACTAGCTTGCTAAGGATGGGCTAGTACCTAGCTGAGAATAAGGGTGCATAACTCTAGAATTTCTTTTGCAGATGTTTCGTAAGTGAAAAAGGAAAATAGAATAAAAGAAGAAATTGGGAGCACACAGATGTCAATATAGGATGTGAGGAGAGTATATCTAAGTTTCTTAACAGAATCCCAGAACTGAACTTGCCATTATACCCAAGTCTATTTGATATTCCTATAGACACAACCATCCTGTTAAATTGATATTTCAAGTTTTTAATAACTGTCCTCATAAGAACTTATTGAACAGCATTGTGCCATGTACAGTAAATAGAATCATCTGTTGGTACACTCCACTATTTTCACCACCTAACTTGATATCAATATTGATAAACACAATTATAAGAATGGCTCTTAAAAGATAAAGAAAAAATCCACAATATTACTCCTTTGTGTATTTCCCTGTTGTGTTACTTTGTTTCGGTACCTTTAAACCCGGGAGGTTCTTGACTATATGGCCATGCTCCTTTTCCACCCTTTGGAGAAATCTTTTATTTAGACTTAAATAGAATTCATCTCCCTAAAATGGATGACTAGCTTTCACTTCTTTGTGAGAAATGATTCATGTACCAAGAAGGTGCCCCTCCTCACCTCTTATCAAGAGCTGAAAATTCTTCATCTCATAGAAATTGCTTTCCTGGCATCAAAGATGCTGGATTTGCTAAGGTCAATACACTTAAATGTTCTTTAATAGCACCTGGAGCTCAGATTCAATTGCTTCCTGAAAAAAAAACGTAAGAAAGCATAGACAATGTATTCATCTCTTTCACTATGAGTGATGCTGCCAGACAAACTAACAGAACACAGAACCACTGATAAAAGCTGGTACATCCCCAGGTGACCAAATGTCAGACAAGTTTCCATGGGTTCAAGTGTCAAGATCTTAGACAGCTTTAAAAAGATGTAATCAAAGAACCCTTTTGATATATTCTTCGAGTACAATACCTAAAGGGAAGAATATCAAGATTGCACTTATTGTCCATGTACTGACATCCATATATACAAATGAAGGTGAGAGTAGATTTTGCAGAAAGAAATATACACACAGAAGCTAGCGTGATACAATCTGTTATCCCGCAAAAGATATAGTGAAATGGACTATGAGGCAGCATAAGGCTGTGTTCACACATTTAGCTGAACTTACAGCAATCAAGGCAGCCATAAATTGCATTATCCTGGACACATGCAGATATGCTGTCTAAGAAATACTGCTATATTTTAAATTATAAAATTATAATTATAAATTAAATTATAATTATTTGGGAAAAAATAAATTAATATTATAATAGAACAAGAAAAACTATGTTCTGCAGCCACAATGATATCCTGTTACACTGACAATTAATTACTTCTGAAGGTAAGATGGGAAGGGGTCAGTACCTTATTATTCATATGAGTCCACTCAATGTATCAGGCTAACCATGTGTTATAGCTAAGACCATTTCTTCTCCCACTAGTGATTTATAGCATCTTCTAGCGTTACTCAACTATTTGAGGGAGAGAGTATAAAAACTGTGCTACTTACGGTTACATCTGCACAAAAATGACTGGATAATTCCAGAAGATGCTCTACATCACTGCTGGGAACCCTGCCTAAGAGCTATCAATAGGACCATCATCCATGAATTTGTCTGAAAAGCCAACTAAAATATAGAGTAGCTTCATCTCTTTGGGGGGCAGTGAATTCCCCATACAAAATAATATTTTGTGTGAACATATGAATACGTGCTTCTAACTGTCCTGAATATGCTGGCAATCTATTTCAGTAGGCAATTTTAATTTCAATCTTTCCTTCATGCTATAAAACTTCATATTTCTAAAAAAAATACTATAGAATTTTACTCGAGCCAACATACCCTTATTGACATAGAACTAGGCAGGGAAAATATGTGCCAGGTTTGCTTTGATATCAGTTTTGGAGGAACATTTGCATATAAATCATAAATAAATACAGTAAAGCCACAAATGACAGAAAATGATAAAAACTGATATGAATGTCATATGCTCAGAAACAGACCTAGATTGTCCATTTAATTTTTATTTATTTATTTATTTATCCAACTTATATCACCGCCCATCTCCCCCCGCTGAGGGGACTCTGGGCGGTTTACACAAAGTTAGCAATTAAAACATATAGAAACATATAAGATACAATACACAGTATAAATTAATTAAATATATAAAACCCAGGAGGCTCTGATGTTATGTTTAAAAGAACTCTATGGCGCAAGCCATCCCCAAGAGGAGCTATTACTCCCCCCATCCCAAGCGAGGTGGCAGAGCCAGGTCTTCAGTTGTTTCCGGAAGGTCATAAGTGTGGGGGCTTGCCTCACCTCTGGGCAGAGTATTCCAGAGGGCGGGTGCCACTGCAGAGAAGGCCCGCCTCCTGGACCCCATCAGATGGAATTCTCTTGTAGACGGGGTCCGTAGCAGGCCCTCTCTGCATAACCGGGTGGGGCGGGTCGATGCTCTGGGGATGAGGCGGTCCCTTAGGTAATCAAGATGTTATTGCAATTGAATAATACTTGAACATACTGTACTAGAAATGTAGCCTCAAACTTGATAGACAGAAGATCCCAAATTCATCACCCAGTATCTCAAAGTAATGCTAAGAAAGACTCCAGCATGAAGCCTCTGAGCTAGATGCACCATTAATCTTACTGGTATAAGGCAGTTTCTTATACTCTAATGCTCTTAGCAGGGGCAAAAGTACATTTCCCTTCCCTTACTGATGAGTAACTACAGAGCTTGTCCAAACATAACTACAGAAATTGGAAGTGTTGGGAAGAGGTGCCTCTAAACCCTGGGTGTGGTATCCAGACTTGAACCCTAATATCTCTTATATAGAAATTAAGCACCAGAAGCATGTAAACTAATGAGATTATTCCCTGATATGTCTGTGCAAAGTAGACATAGATGGCATTTTTACATGCTGTATATAACTGAACGGAAGATAGCCCCCAAAGCAGAAGGGAAAAATACTTTTTTATATATAAAATTGGCACACTCTACTTAATAACTATACCTTAGCGGACAATTTAGAGATGATGATCCACAATTGGATAATGTCTTTATTAGGACCAAGCAAGATAGCAGAAAAGAGTGAGAAAGCTTTCAAGTTCCATCACTGGACAGGAAGTTATAAATATAGCAGAGAATGGAGGAGTGCAAATTAGGACAGATGTTTCAGCTGTGAGATCTACAACTCAAACTTCATCTCAAGGTAGTAATTGTAGACTGAATGCTGTAGCTATTAGTAGAAGTTAGTTTGTTCTTGGCATTCAGGGACCAAAATAAAGTTATTTCCCCTAGCTTTGAAAACAAAAATGCTATTAGTTTCCAGTCTGGACCATGGGCAAAACTCACAGGCTTCTGGCCAGACAAAAATAAATATTACAGTCCTTATATCTGCAAAGCCAGAGAGTAATTTTGGGTGGTGTACTATAGATATGGATCAATTGCTTATCTGATAGTTGAAATGGAATACACTCTTAAAATACAAAATCCCTCTTTGGGTATAGAAAATACTCTGAAGGCAGACTCCACTCTTGGTAGAGGAATGCTGTTTTCTGCAAAGCAAGGTAAAAGCAAGCATAACCATATTAGTCCATTAAACTCTTACAATTGGCTACCATCTTTATTAAGACCAATCCCTCAGAATACTTTTCCTTGTAATAGAAATATAAAATATCTCATAATTGTGATTGCAACTGTGATCAGATGACTTGTGTGCCTGCACACTGTTCAAATGCTCACTGGGAATGGGCCACTTCAGACTCTCCACTCTGCCTTCTGATGAAGTTATCTCTCTAAACATTCAAATCAGACTGGATAGCTCTTCAAAAAGTAGAGGATTCTCTCCTGAAAACTCAGCCGCATGGTCACCCTGCTGAATAGAACCAGCACGGCAGACTGTAGACAGCCTTTTAAGATTATTTTTTAACTCACAGATTTATGCATGAGAAATGTACTCTGACGTTTCATGGAATCTCCTAAGATGAAAAGCACCTTTTACAAACTGCGCTAACCCCAGCAACCTGACCCACAAAGTGGAAAAACAATTAACCTGCATACTTGGCAAGTTACTTTGAAGAAACCTCCTGTCTGTGGCCTTCTGTTTTGAATGTAGGGTTGCAGTGGGAGGCAGCAAATGAGATAGTTCCTCTTATGCCCTGTATGACAGCATCCTCTCCAGAGGCCCGTCATCCTTATAATCCACATTTCTCCTCATGTTGAATTAACTTGTTCTGACTGTACGACAGTTCTGACGACTACATAATCTGATACAAGCAGCTCAGGTCACATGCTGCTGCATGCATGGACTGTCACCCACTGTGCTACTAAAACTAGACAAAACCTTGTCAAGGGAAATAAACTTCTCTGGAGATAGCGATAAGTGACTCAATTCACCATACAGCTTGCAAGGTTTTCAATAGTTCAAGGACAGTATTCCATGTTAGGAGAACTGGAGGTAATAGGAAAATGCACACACATGCATGCTTACACAAACATGCATATAAATAGGGGGGAAAGAAATATATTAAGAGAGAGTCACATACAAGAGCATAGCTATTGGTCAGGAATTTGCTGTCAAGAAAGCAAATAAAAGGGACAGAAAAATAAATATACCAATTTTCAGCAACCACCCACCCCTTCAGCAAAACCCTGACAAGATATATATCATCCAAAGAGCAGGAAGACCTTCAATTCTGGATTATTCTCAGAAATTAAGAAAGTAGCTTCTCCAACCTAGCATCCTCCAGATGTGTTAGGGACTCCAACTCTCAGAATTCCTAGCTAGCATGGCCAAAACAGCAAAATGATAACAGGTAATAAAGAAAAGTCTGAGTTGTTAAATTGGCTTAGTCTTCTCCAACAAGGTGGTGTAAGTTCCCCCAGGTAATTGTGAAGAGCAAGATGAACAAACAAGAAAGTGCATTCTAGGGAACTGAAGGAGCTTGCTAACATTTGGCTGACCTTAAAGGCAGTACCTTTACAGGAGAACTGATGAAGTGCCAGACTTGGAAAGCATTATTCTCGTCTTCAGAAAAGGGGGGAAAGATAAACCTGGGAACCATAGACTAGTCATTTACTATACCTGGTAAAATTCTTGAGCAAGTCCTGAAGATATCAACCCATAAGCACCTTGAAAGCATTGTAGAAATTTCCAGATATCAGGTGGATTTGTTAGTAACAAATTTTGCCAAATTAACTTTACCTCATTTCTTGATGGGTGACTTCCTTAGTAGATTTTCCTATTTTTATTTATTTATTATAGCCACCCAATTCCAATGGATTCATGGGAATGCTATAGATACTGTATATCTTGATATCAGCAAAGCATTTGACAACACACCCCACAACATTCTGATTAGCAAGTTTGCTAAATGTGGGCTGGACAATATGGTGATTAAGAGAATACATGGCTCTCAAAATCATATTCACACAGTATTCTTCAGTGGCACCTGAGTTGAAGTAAGATATTTAGCGGATGCCACAAGGTTTAGTCCTTGGCCTGTACTTTTCAATATTTTATTAATGTCTTGGATGAAGGGATGTAAGGAACCCTAATAAAATTCACACATGACAGAAAGCTGAGAGGGGATAATAATACTCTAGAAAACAGAAATAAATTATCATGATGAAAATAGTATAATGAAAATTAACAGAGACAAATACCAAGTTTATTTATTTATTTGTATGCTACCTGCTTTAACAACATTGGGTGGCTAGCAATCTTCACTTAGGAAAAAGAAATCACACACAGGTGGAAGATCTTGGAATTGTCGTTGGTCCCAGTCTTAATATGTCAGAAGTGTAACATGCCTGCTAAAACTGAAAATGCACTTCAAGCAGTTTTCTGGCTAGACTTGTTTACCTGTTTCCAAGAGATGAACACATTTGTGATTCAAAAGTCCTTTGCTTCCTTTCCTGGACTTTTCCAGATTCTTGACTATTCCAATGATATTGTTGTTGTTCAGTCATTAAGTCATGTCCGACTCTTCGTGACCCCATGGACCATAGCATGCCAGGCCTTCCTGTCCTCCACTGTCTCCCAGAGTTTACTCAAATTCATGTTCATTACATTGGTGATGCTATCTAACCATCTCATTCTCTGCTGTCCCCTTCTTGTTTTGCCTTCAGTCTTTCCCAGCATCAGGGTCTTTTCCAGTGAGTCCTCTCTTCACATTAGGTGGCCAAAGTATTTGAGCTTCAGCTTCAGTATCTGTCCTTCCAATGAGCAGTCAGGGTTGATTTCCTTTAGGATTGACTGATTTGACCTCCTTGCAGTCCAAGGGACTCTTAAGAGTCTTCTCCAGCTTTTGTTGTTTATTCGTTCAGTCGTTTCCGACTCTTCGTGACTTCATGGACCAGTCCACGCCAGAGCTTCCTGTCGGCCGTCACCATCCCCAGCTCCCCAATGGTTGAGTCTGTCACCTCCAGAATATCATCCATCCATCTTGCCCTTGGTCGGCCCCTCTTCCTTTTGCCTTCCACTTTTCCTAGCATCAGCTTCTTCTCCAGGGTATCCTGTCTTCTCATTATGTGGCCAAAGTACTTCAGTTTTGCCTTTAATATCATTCCCTCAAGTGAGCAGTCTGGCTTGATTTCCTGGAGTATGGACTGGTTTGATCTTCCTGCAGTCCAAGGCACTCTCAGAATTTTCCTCCAACACCACAGTTCAAAAGCATCTATCTTCCTTCGCTCAGCCTTCCTTATGGTCCAGCTCTCACAGCCATAGGTTACTACAGGGAATACCATTGCTTTAACTATGTGGACCTTTGTTGTCAGTGTGATGTCTCTGCTCTTAACTATTTTATCAAGATTTGCCATTGCTCTCTTCCAGCACCACAGTTCAAAAGCATCAATTCTTCGGCGCTCAGCCTTCCTTATGGTCCAACTCTCACAGCCATACATTACTACTGGGAAAACCATAGCTTTAATTATATGGACCTTTGTCGGCAAGGTGATGTCTCTGGTTTTTAATATGCTTTTCTTTCTTTTTTTTAATATCCAATGATATTAGTTCTCCCCTTTTCCTAGCCTCACTATCCAGCTTCTGCCTTTGTCCAAGAAGGATCACATTTTTTTTCTTTCTTCAGTTGAGAGGAAGGGGGTAGGTTAAATCTGAATTGAATGTGACCCAGAACATTTTCTTCTCCATTATAAAGAGGTAGATTCTGGATCTAAGATGAGAGAATGTGTATCTTGCATCCAACAAGAAGGTCTTGACAGTCTGGAGCATTGTAAATGTAAGCTGGATTATTGTTATCATGGTGGTGGTGGTGGTGGTGGTGGTGGTGGTGGTGGTGGTGGTGATGGTGGTTGCTGTTGTTGTTATTCTCCTCTTCCTCCTCTTCCTTTTAGTTCTCCATCTTATATTCAGTTTGAGGTTTAAACTTAAAACCTGTTTCCCTGTTGTTGGATGCATGGGTGAATATAAGTGACATACTGACAAACATGTTCTAAAATCTCTAGGTCTGGAAATTCTCCCTTGACTGTACATTCATCAATGTCCATATAAAATGGATTATTGGTACCCAGCAGCCCACCATAGCATTAGTACTAATTGAATACAGCATATGAATCTCACTCTAAAAGGAAAATACTCCATAGATTTGAGTCTCAGAGAAAACATATTGAAGTCTGTGACGGTAGGAATGAAAAAGAAGTAAACTGTACAAGTTTACTCATTAAAAGTTTTAATATATTTGCCCTTTTAATACTCTTCTCCATTTCAGCACAAACTGTCCAAAGATCTCCACAATTAATCATATCGCTTTTTCAGTGGGGTAAACAGGAAAGCATCTGCATCCTCGCTGAGGCTACTACAAATGTGTTCTATTCTCTTCCC
Organism: Charina bottae; assembly: GCA_023362775.1. Taxonomy (NCBI): domain Eukaryota; kingdom Metazoa; phylum Chordata; class Lepidosauria; order Squamata; family Charinaidae; genus Charina; species Charina bottae. The sequence goes on along the minus strand of JALMGJ010000002.1, from coordinate 209,185,835 downwards.
ACTCTAAGGAGGCTATAAGAACAAGCTGGTGTAGATTAATACAGGAGAGCAGAGCACAGAAAGTCAAGTCATGAAAAATGGAACAGAATGGTTTAATCTCACTCAGCAATTTTCATCCATTCCTGCCCTCACCTCCACATAATAGTCCTACTCCTGTGGTGCTTGGGTAAACATAATTTGCCACTGGAAGGATGGGCTACAACACTGTCTTGACCTTAGATCATTACACTGCAGAGCCAGCATGGGCAAGTCAACATGGAAACCTGAACATAACCGCAATAAATCCTCTGGTGCAGTGTTCCTCAACCTTGGCAACTTGAAGATGTGTGGACTTCAACTTCCAGAATTCCCCAGCCAGCAAGGCTGGCTGGGGAATTCTGGGAGTTGAAGTCCACACCTCTTCAAGCTGCCAAGTTTGAGAAACACTGCTCTGGTTTATGTTCCCCAGTTCAGCTCAGTTTATTTTGCCTAATCACTGTTTGGATCCTAATATCCAGAGTTTATATATGTCTCCAGATCTTTCACCTTTATGTGGACTGTAGTTTACTCTCCCCTCCCCAGCTCTTAGTCATGGACCACATGCATCACTTACATCAGCAAGACACACCTTATAATTATTACTTTAGTTTACTTAGTCATTGTTCATTTACAGGTTACACACATAAGGAAAAATCAGTTCTGTAATCCTGAATTTCCTACCTAATTGTTCCTACTCAAGAAGGATTAAAATAGTGAAGTCTTTAAGGTAATTTACCTTAGAAAAGCTTATGGCCAGTTGCATTCTCCACTACTGAAACGAAAGCTAGTGGGAAGATGTTAGGGACTAGGAAGTGAATTAACTCACCATTTTTTCCTCTTCCTATATTACTCAGCAGAACAATGTTCAAGACTTTGACTAGTAATTTTCAGTTGGACCAAATCTGGACAATACTACAATTTTATTCCCAGTTTAGAAGGGAGGCATTGGGACAAATTGTTTTCTTCTGATCTCTGAGACTTTACCTTCAGATAAGAGTATTCCATAATATCTTCATCTATCAGAATAAATGTTTTGGCTTGTCATAACTGGATCTCATCTCTCATGTCCTCCCACCATTCTATGCCCATCTTTGATACAACAGTGCTGGTCTGGAATTAAATATGTTCCTGTGCATTGTGGTATGACTCCTTTCATTAATCATGTTTGCATTTCAGATGATAATGCAAACTTAATGCATTTTCATTAAGCTGACTATTAGTGATATGGTAAATATCTTCAAAAAGATTACTATCTGCTCAAACATGGATGCTGCTTGAGATCTGATCAAGCTCCACATTTTGTCTTATGGTAGTCCAGGCATTATCCCACAAAATCCCTTATACAATAATAACAAGGCACTTGCAATCTAATTTTTTACTCTAGAAAACAGAGATGTGTAAGAATAATTGCTTTACATGAAGGTTTCTCCATATGGCTGACAATACAAACAAAAATAAGCTATTAGAAATAATTCTTCAATAAAACCTATTGAAGACAAAGCAGCCACACTGCATCTTTGCCCAAAGGCTAGTGAAAATAGAGAGGGTAACATTTAAAAAAACAAGAGACTGGAGAGACTAACAACTCTTCATACATTGTGGTTCCCATTCAGATTTGTCAGCACCCAGTTCATTCCCAAGTAAGTTTGCATCCAGTTGTAGTCTAGAAAATCTTTGATTTGTCCTTATCTCTCTCATATCCTTATTTTTAAAAAGTCACTTGCATTCTTGAGATTTCATTTTTGTAATCATCCCAAACAGCATGCAAAAAGAACAGTTTAGAAATCCTAGATTTTAGTGTAACTAAATCCTGATTCTCACCTTTTACAGAAACATAGATGCCCATGTGTCAAAATTATATTTGCCTTTTCTCCTCTCACGTTTCCTTAAAAATGGGAAAGAATTTCATTTCACCCATTATAAAAGAAGGGAAAAAATGAAAATCAGTTAGAGCTAGGGCTACCAGATCTGGCCTTCAAAAATCGAGACAATTGTACAGCACCATGTAAACTTGGTAAGTTATTTCCCCTCAATCATTTTGCAAGTAACTCAATAGTTTCCTAGAAATGAAGGTAATTTTATGTTCAAGTCAAGCTTGACTCTTAGCAATTACATGAACAAGCCCACACAGTCATCTTGCCATCAGTTCAGAAGTAGTTTGCCACTATCTTCTTCCTACAAATATATCAGTTAAATAACAGCCTCACCATTTTGCTATAGTACAAATAGCACTATAGCACAAATTTACTACAGTAGGCCTAATTTGGGGGAAGCACAATGCTTTCTACAGATATATCAGGCTTATAGTTATCAGGGCATCTCTTTGGGGGAAAATGTACTTGATAAATATCTGCCTGGATGCAGCCCAGTGTTGACATGAAAGAGCAAGGTAAACTGTGCCTACAGGGATCCTGATTTTAAAGCCATCTGTCTGTTGATCAGACCAGACACAGCATACAAGAGCCTTCTTGTGAACCAGGTCAATTTTTCTTGTTTTAGTCATAGCATAACAAGGATATAAAAATACCTTGTTTCTCTAGGAGATTGACTTTTTCGGCTGAATAATTATGGAAGCGGCACTCAGCTAATGCATGCAAGCAGAGCTTCAGATCCCCCTCTCATTCTTTTGGCTTCTGTCTTCAAAGGAATGTAGTGAATAGCTTTATGGCTAATTGTTCTACCATTCTGAGATTAACTATCTGTCTGCCCGCAATAGTATTGCTTCTCTTTATATAACAATGTGCTTACCCTAAAACATAGTTAAAATGAAACTGGCAACCTTTCATGGCTAGCACAACTTTGATCTTCTTTTCCGTATCTTCAGTTCTTCTTCTCCCTCTGGAAATTTACATCCAAGCCCGTGTTTTTCTCCGCACATAGCCACTCCACTTTAGTGATCATGAATTACTCTGCAACCTGCAGAGAAACCTGCAGTTGACAAGGCTACATCTTCTGCTCTAACAAGCGTTATGTCCTCATCTTAAACAAAGGTGGTGGTGGTGGTGATTGAATAACTTGAATTATTCAAGGGAATGCAAGATTGCAATTGTAGGGTAAAACTATAGAGCAAACTTTTGCATAGATTGTTCCATTTATTTTTACACAGATATACAGTATGCATTATAACCTAAGCCTTCTTCCAAAAATATATATTTTATATAATTGACATAATTAGAGTGAGTTCCAAGCATAGTAGTTGCATTACATCACACTGAAATCAATGGAACCTAATTTAGTTATGATTAATTTAAGTTCAGGTTTCACTTGGAACTATGTGTGATTAACTGCATTTAAACCTAATTTGGTGATGTCTATATTTTTTTTCATGAAGTATGTGTAATAGCATGCCATCACTGCGAGAAAGAATCCTGTACTATTTTTTAAATACACCCAAGGAGGTTACTACACCACAATTTCCTGTCTGTAAAAATATGAATATTAATATTGTTTACTTCTTCAGGATTCTATGAAGATAAAATACAATACTGGGGGTAAAGCATTTTCTATGTTAAAATACATAAAAATTACATATAGGGGCGCGGTAGCTCAGCGGGTTAAACCTCTGTAAAGACTGCCGGTCTAATGGTCAGCAGTTCGAATCCCCGCGTGGCGAGGTGAGCTCTTGCCACTTGCCCCAGCTTCTGTCAACCCAACAGTTCAAAAGCTAATGCAAGTAGATAAATGGGTACCACCTTAAAGTGGGTCAATTTGCTGGCATCCTGTCGGGGGTCGCCCTTGGAACAAAGAAAAGACCTCGTGAATCCCGTGAATGGCGGCGGAGGACGACGGATCCCGATCGACAACATCCAGGACATCAGCAGCCGACTCAGAAGCGAGGTATCCTGGGACATGTAGTCCAATGCCTACGGAAGAAGAGCCGGTTCCCTTACCCCCTCCCTTAGCGCGCGGTTAAATAACATTGTTTAATATATGAATTGTATAATATTTGAATTTCAACGCTGTAAGCCGCCTAGAGTCCTCCGATAGGGAGGGGATAGGTGGGGTATAAATATGATTAATAATAATAATAATAATAATAATAATAATAATAATATAGTCCAACAATAATAATTTTCCTTTAGTATTTCTCCTGAGATGTCTTTCATTAATCTGCAAAACAGGGTAACACTATATAAAACTAAAACCTGATTTGCAGGCAGTGTTGTCTGCAGCAAATATGGCAATACCAACGTGACAGTACAAACACACAGCATCATATAAATGCTACCATTATACACTTGCGTCCTGACATCTGACACATGTACCTACAGTATGCCACAGTACTGGTGTGATGATATTGTCATGTATGTTAACTCATTTGCCCCCTGTCCCCTGGTCCCCTTGCCAAGGTAGGTACTGTGTAAGCCAATATGTTAAACAAAATATTCCAATATTCATTACTAGGGATGCACAGAGCTTTGGATTTGAGGGGGAAAGGTCACTTTGTAATTTGCAGGGGCATCACACAGTACCTGTCAGCAAACTGCATTTCCTTCTGGGATTAAACCTGTGTTTCTCAACCTTGGCAACTTGAAGAGGTGTGGACTTCAACTCCCAGGATTCTGGGAGTTGAAGTCCACACCTCTTCAAGTTGTCAAGGTTGAGAAACACTGCATTAGACAGTGGCTTTCCTTCTGCAGCTACAGCATGATCCCAGGAAAAACTAATTTGGTTTAGGAGTTGCTAACAGGTTTGCCCTGAAACACCTTCTTCCCTTTGACTCTGAAGTGTTGCAGAGCTCTATTCATTACCTTTACAAATTAAGGATACTGTACACTGTCCATGGAGACTGGTTTACATATGCAAATCTTCCACAGCAGGATTTCTGCTTTAAAAGCACAATCTCTGAAAGAATGGAGTCATATTGTTCAGTACATGCAATATATCTGACAGACCAGCCATCTGTAACTTGGTGTTGTTCAGTTCTGTTTCATAATAAACAAATAGACTGGGTAGCACTGATGGCTTTTTTGAAGAACTGGACATTCAGCTCAGAACAGAATTCCCCCTTCCTTCTCTTGCACATTTCCAAACACAAACAGCTACCAGCATTGGGGTACCAGTGAACCAACTGTGTGAGAGAGAATAGAACAAAGACAAAGATACAAAACAATTTTTTTTCATCATTTAGATTTTAAGAAAGTGGGATTTGTTTCCTTAGTCACTGCATAATGCATTGTGGGAGGGTGCATTATGGTGATACAACAGTCCAATCAACTTTAATTTTGAACAAAGAATAGAGTAACTATCCTACTCATATGCAGTAGAACAGTGATTTCTAATAAGTTAAAACGTCTATCATCAATAAGTTAAATCATCATCAGCGCTTCCGGGTTTTCCCGCGGCGACACACCAACGGCGGCGCGCAAAAACCGAAAGCGGCAGCAGCGCTTCCGGGTTTTTGTGCGCTGCCGCAATGCCGGCGCTTCCGGGTTTTCCTGCGGCGACACACCAACAGCGGTTGGTGTGTCGCCGTGGGAAAACTTTGGAAAGCCCTGGTCTAGTGACTAAAACCTCTATTCTGACTAAATGTGCACAGCATAACCTTGTCATTACTAACACACTCTTTCGCCAGAAAAATAAATTTAAAACATCATGGAAGCACCCATGATCAAAGCACTGGAATCTTTTAGATTATGTAATTGTCCATGCTAGAGATCGCTGTGATGTACTTCTCACCAGAGCCATGACAAGCGCCGATGACTGCTGGACAGACCATCGATTAATTCGATCCACAATGGCCATAAAGATTGTCCCTCATCGTAGGCTCCAAGGAAGAAAAACAAGGCGTAAAATAAATACACTGGCCCTTCAAGATTCTACTAAACGAGCTTGCTTTCAATCAACTCTCAAGGAACATCTGCCTATGGAACTTCCTGAAAATGTTGAGGAACACTGGATTAAATTGAAGATTTCTATTACTTCAGCCTGTGAACAAACTATCAGATACCAAACTAAGAGACACCAGGACTGGTTTGACGAGAACGATAGTGAGACTGAACATATTATTGACAAGAAAAGGAAAGCCTTCCGGATGTGGCAAAAAGATATTAACTGTGCCATTAAGAAAAAAAAAAATCTATGCCAGTGCAAAGGCAGAAGTCCAAAGAAGAACTAGAGAACTTAAGAACATATGGTGGATAAAAAAAGCCCAAGAAATCCAACATTTTGCAGATGCTCATGATGCACGGGGCTTTTTTAATGCCATAAAGGCCATCTATGGACCAAAAAACTATGGTACAAATCCCTTACGCTCAATAGATGGTGCCAAACTTCTAAAGGACAAAGCGTCTATTGCACTGCGCTGGAAAGAGCATTACTACAATCTCCTTAATCGTCACTCTACTGTGGCTGATGAAGTCTTCTTGCAAATCCCGCAGAAACAAATAAGAGATGAGCTTGCAGTACCCCCTAGTTTGGAGGAAGTCAGTAAAGCCACTAATCAAATGAAAAATAACAAAGCTAGTGGACCTGATGGCATTCCTGCTGAAGTCTTTAAAGAAGGCGGGCCTGAACTTACACAACAACTTCATAAGCTCATCAAAAAAATCTGGATGAGGGAGGAGATTCCAGAAGACTTTAGGGATGCCATAATTATCACTCTCTTTTAAAAGGGTGATAGAACAGACTGTGGAAACTATCGAGGCATCTCCCTTCTAGCTACAGCAGACAAAATCCTCGCAAGGATCCTCGCAAACCATCTCCTATCTATATCAGAAGACATCCTCCCTGAAACACAAAATGGCTTCTCCCCTTCCAGGGGAACAGTGGATATGATCTTCACTGCACGACAGCTTCAAGAAAAATGCAAGGAGCAAAACCGCCCTCTGTACATGGCGTTTATTGACCTGACTAAAGCTTTTCATACTGTAAATCGTACTGCTCTCTGGACCATCCTTCTGAAAATCGGATGCCCTGATAAATTTGTGAATATCTTGCGGCTACTCCATGATGACCTGATGGTAACAATCCTGAATAACAATGGCTCTCAAAGCGATCCATTTAAAGTGGAATCCGGCGTTAAACAGGGATGTGTTATTGCTCCAACCTTATTCGCTATCTTCATTGCTATGATTATACACCTTGTTGAAGAGAAACTTCCTACTGGTGTAGAAATTATATATCAAACAGATGGAAAGCTTTTTAATCTTAGTAGGCTGAAAGCAAATAATAAGGTAAGTACAACATCTTTGTAGAAGCATATGAAAAGCTTGGCCTCTCGATTAACATTAAAAAAACCAAAGTGCTTTACCAGCAAGTTCGAACCAATCCCTCTGCAGCGCCATCAATCCAGCTTAAAGGTGTGTTACTAGAAAATGTCGACCACTTTTCTTATCTTGGCAGCCATCTATCTACAAAAGCCGACATCAACGCTGAAATTCAACATCGCCTGAGCTCTGCGAGTGTAGCTTTCTCCCGAATGAAGCGTAGAGTGTTTGAGGATCGGGACATTCGCAGGGAGACCAAAATGCTTGTTTACAAAGCCATGGTACTACCAACCCTTTTGTACGCCTGTGAAACATGGACCCTCTACAAACGCCACCTCCAACTTCTTGAAAGATTCCATCAACGCTGCCTCCGAAAAATTCTGCAAATTACTTGGGAAGATAGGCGGACTAATGTTAGCGTATTAGAAGAAAAAACCACCAGCATTGAAACAATGATCATCCAACATCAACTTCGCTGGACCGGCCATGTTGTTCGAATGCCTGACCATCGTCTTCCAAAGCAGCTACTTTACTCCCAACTTAAGAATGGAAAACGGAATATTGGTGGACAGCAAAAGAGATTCAAAGATACTCTCAAAGCTAATTTTAAAAAATGTAATATCAGCATTGAGAACTGGGAAGCCCTAACTCATGAGCATTTCAATTGGAGGTCAGCCTTTATTAAAGGCGCTACGGACTTTGAAGAAGCATGAGTACAGGGCGAAAGGGAGAAACGAGCTAAGAGGAAGGCACATCAAGCAAACCCTCATCATGACCGTCTTCCACCCGGAAACCTATGCCCTCATTGTGGGAGTATGTCTATGAAGGTTCTCAGTCATCCAGGTGGAATTGTCTGTAGCTTGAATCATGTCAACTGGATTTCTATTTTCTCGGTGGAAACGTTTCGCTCCTTATCCACGGAGCTTCTACAGGACTGTTTCTACAGGAAACCCACACACACTGATCAATATCTGATGTTTGACTCCCACCATCCACTGCAGCACAAACTAGGAGTCATCAGGACATTGTCACACAGAGCAGAAACCATCCCCACCTCCATGGATTCCAAAAAGAACGAAAATCAGCACCTGAGAACAGCTCTGAAGGCCTGTGGATATCCAAATTGGGCCTTCACTAAATCTAAATCTACCAGACCTAAAATAGTGACAGATAGGGCTGAGACTCAGAGTAAACGGAAGAACCTGGTCATTCCTTACATGGCTGGCGTGTCTGAAAAGATAAAACGGATATTTGGCAAACACCACATACCTGTATATTTCAAACCCACCAACACACTGAGACAGAGGCTTGTACACCCCAAAGATCAAATTCCAAAACACAAGAAAAGCAATGTAGTTTATGCAATCCAGTGCAGTGAGGAGTGCTCTGAACTCTACATTGGAGAAACCAAACAACCTATGTACAGGAGGATGGCCCAACACAGGAGAAGTAACACCACAGGACCAGAGTCAGCAGTTTATCTTCATCTAAAGGAAAAAGGACACTCATTTGAGGACATTAATGTTCACATTTTAGACAGAGAAGATAGGTGGCTTGAGAGAGGGGTCAAGGAATCCATTTATGCCAACTTGGAAAATCCTTCCTTGAATAGAGGTGGGGGCCTCAGGCACAATCTTTCCCCTATCTTCCTCCCTGCTTTGTCTTCTGTGCCTAGGAAGATTAAGACCATTTCGCAAGCTCAACAGCAGCATGGTTATCTTAACGATCCTTCTTTAGATGATAAAGGGACTTAGAAATAACATCTCAAAAAAAAAATAACCATGACGTAGCCCCAGGTGTAAAGTCACACAGCAACATATTTAAGGATTCCCTTACTAACTTTGCTCAGACTGAAGAAGCTCCTTGGATAAGGAGCAAAACGTTTCCACTGAGAAAATAGAAATCCAGTTGACATGATTCAAGCTACAGACTCATTGTGGGAGGTTGTGCGGATCCAGAATTGGCCTTTACAGCCACTTACGGATCCACTGTTAAGATTTTACCCTTGGAAGACAATCTTACTCAGCTATGAGGAGGAGGAGGAGGAGGAGGAGGAGGAGGAGGAGGAGGAGGAGGAGGAGGAGGAGGAAACCTCTAGTACTGCACAATCTTAGTCCCATAACACAACCTAGATAAATCTCCTTACCAATGACTTTGGCAGGACATAATCATGCCAACTGGGTCAGAAGTTATCCTTTTGGGAATAAAATCCCTTCCCACTTTCTCCATGAAATGAGATGAGATGAGTCCCTGTAACAGGATAGTACAGGTTTGGCTACATCCCTAGCTCCTTGTACATTAGCTAGCCAGCGGTAGGCCTGATTTGGACAGTGCAGCCAAGCAGCATCAGAGAAATCTTTTCTGTGCTGCCAAGTCTAAGAAATAAATTATGCGGTGGAGATGCTTGACTTTTTAGCCACTCTTAGAATATGCAAGTTATGCAACAACAACAAATTAATTAGATTTAAGACTAGGTAGAGTTAGTTTAACACTATGCATTACTAGGTCTGGTTTGAACTAATTTTAGCTTCATGGAAGTTAGTTGACTTGAGTCAATTGACCATCTTTTTAGCGTGGTCACCACTTTAACCTTCTTATTTATCTAGTTATGCATGTTGTGGGAACATGCCTTAAACAGAAATTTAAATAGAATAATACACAGGGAATTGAAAATTACTACTATATGACAGCAGAGAGTTAGACGTTTCTTTGTCTTTTGGCTGCTATCTAGTGCTTGTCAGAATTACTGTAGCCCAGATCTGGTAGCCTTAATCTAATTTGAATCAGGGAGGACAGACGGAAACTCTCTGTGTTCAAGAGATAAGTGTACATCCTTCTGCACTATTTTCATATCCTGGATATGAGACCAAAATGTTTCAAGTGTTGGAAATTCAAATTCAAGGTGACTCTAAAGCACCTTGTGACCTACTGTCCACGAGGAAAGTAGTACGGTGTAGATGAATACCCTGTGTCACTTTTTTGTCTCTCTCTCTCTCAAAAAAATGCCTGTTCTTTGTCTGAGATTGCTAATCTGCAAGATTGTTCTTGTCACATCCTTTTGCTTTTCTTCCCAGGCACACCTGCACAGAGTACATGATTTTTCAAGTCTCCTCCTGGTAGAATATAGTGAGGTAAGTGCTAGGCTTTGTTTATCCTTGAAAGGTATATATTGTAAATAAATCTCCTTTCTATTATAGTTATAAAACCTGCTTTACTAATCATTCTTCAGGTGAGATCTCTGCTTTCAAGAATGCTCACATGCACATACAGAATGCTTCAACCACCAACATAAAGGTTCCTTAATGCATACTTTTTAGCTATTTAGTTAATGCTAATTAACATTATATTATTAATGTCTCACTACCTAAAAATGAATCTGAGTGATAATCCAACCTTGTTGATTTAATAGGCTTCAGTAAATTAGAGAACAAAGAACCATGACATTTTTAAAAGGCTTTTTTAAATTCCAAATTGTAAGGCTATTACCTGGTAAAGAATTATACACTCTTAAAGGAAAATTGCTAAATGGCAAATTTCAAATATAAGCTGAATTTTTTAGATTCTTAGAGCTAGTTCTTCTGCAACGTGAGGACAGTTTCAACGGAGTAGAATAATTGTATGAACCTGCTTATTTTGTCATTTTTTTCTGTTTTGCTTTTTAAAATCAGATCATTTACAATGTTGTACAATGTCTTACAAAAGCAAGACAAACAGATGAAAAGAAATAACCCCACCCCACTCTGTTTATCACAATCTATGTGAAATTTTCATGTAACAACTAGGAGTAGTTATACTGTATTATTTTTCCTCCTTGAAACCAAGAATAGAATGGAGAAAAAACTTGCTAAGAAGTGCCTTTGTAAAAGCTTGTATAGTGTCACGCATACCTCCTCTCTCTCTCTCTCTCTCTCTCTCTCTCTCTCTCTCTCTCTCTCTCTCTCTCTCTCACAATAATGGATCACATATATTTAGAATGTTACATTGCCGTTGCGGTTTAGTAGCAATATATCACTGAAGGAACTAGATAAAGCAGACATCCTCCTGGATTTCACCCACACACATAAAATATTGCATAAAGTAGACACATTTGTCTCCCGCTATTTGTTTACTTCAGAGCAGAAAACAAACTGGAAAGTTAATGCACACAGAATGCCATTTAAACCATACCTCACCCAAGTAAACCTTCATTTAAAGCGAAGAAAATTCCAAAACATTTTTCCCCTGGTGGCACATAATAGAAAAGCCAGTCAATAATATGTCAGAACATATGGAGAGAAGGCAGGAGAAAGAGTGAGAGGCTTACCAGTCATTTTTTTTACATTTTATGGCTTGTGTCATTCTCTCGTCTTGGGGTCAAACTAACTGTAAGCATGTCCTAGTTTCGTTATGTAAATAACAGCCATTAAAAAAGCATGAAGAGCTTAGGGACCACAGAAACAGGCAGCGGCCCTGATCTAGCAAAATCACAACTTACATTTCAAGGAAGCCTTCAGTGGTGGTTGCTGTTTCCATAACAAAGTTTGTGTACTTGAATTATGCTCCCCCAATTAGTATCTCAATTAATTTGGCACCTCAACAACCTGAAAGTCATCTTCCTCTTTTTACAGGATAAAAAAAATAGAGGGCATACAGTTGCATGCCAGAGCTCTTAGATTCCATTCCTAGCTTTTAGTGGAATGTCAAAGAAAGCAGTGTGAACCTAGGAAACTTAAAGTTGGCAAACTTTATTTGGTTCAGCAGTAAAAGAAGCTTAACAGGAGAAATAGAAAACCAGTTTTTCAAAAAGTCCTCAGCAGAGCAGAAAAGAATAGGGCTGATGCAAAACAAAACAACATATTGCTTAAGAAGTTCAAAACGAACTCTTCTAGTTCCACCTAGTTGCTAGGCAATATAGTGATTCTAGTTAGGCCCACTTCCTGAATGAGCTCAGTTCATTTTAAAGGAAAAATTGGCCCTACTTCTGGATCCCCTGACATGACTGTTCCAGCATTGTCACCAATAAGTAAAAAGTTAAGTAGAAGTGATGTGAAAAAGCTTGGCTGAGAATCTGGACAGCTCTCTGATAGGCCTATCAGAGCTGGGCTGAAAGAAATCAAGGGGACTGCTAGATGGCAGGGAAGAGGTACAGAAAAATCTAACTCTTTGTTGCCATCTCACGATCAAATTTTTGAAACCTAGATCTGTAGTCCTTCAGAGCAAACACTACTGAGAAAGATGGACCAATACTTTGGCTTGATAGAAACCAACTTCCTGTGTCTGTATACCATGCAACTTGAAATAATATGGTAACTGTAGCTTGAATCATGTCAACTGGATTTCTATTTTCTCAGTGGAAACGTTTCGCTCCTTATCCAAGGAGCTTCTTCAGTCTGAGCAAAGTTAGTAAGGGAATCCTAAATATGTTTCTAGGTAGCTGTTAGAAACATATTTAGGATTCCCTTACCAACTTTGCTCAGACTGAAGAAGCTCCTTGGATAAGGAGCGAAACGTTTCCACTGAGAAAATAGAAATCCAGTTGACATGATTCAAGCTACAGACAATTCCACCTGGATGACTGAGAACCTTCATAGAAATATGGTAACTGAGTCTTTTAGGTTTCAGCCTGGATAGTTATTCCATACTCAGAAACAATATCCTAAATTTTTCAGTTATAACTATGCATGTATGAATTATTGTTGAGGGCATTCAAAAACGTGCCCTCATCTACAATTATCTGAGGGTGCTCCAAGTTTGTCAAGAAGACAGTAGACCGATTTATAAAATATAGTTGCCTTGTTTTGCCTTGCCTATAAAACATTTTCAATAGATTCATTTCATTCTAGGAAAAAGTGTCATGTGACTGACCATAACAGGTACATGGGACAAGTTCTCTGTGAAGTTCAAGGAAAACCAAATGAGGAAAAAAATGCCTATATTTAGCTTTGGGTGGTTAGTCAAAACAGGCTTACATCAGCATGTAGCCAATTCTCTTTAGCATTTTCTCTTTTTCTCTCCCCCTCCTTCAGTTGTCTGATAATGTAACCATATCCTGCTGTAAATAGGCTGAAAAAGCTTTCTGCAACCCCCAAGTGCAAATCAATACAAGTTATTGTGATTCATAAAAGTGTCATCATTATTGTTCAATTATAGCTCTATTAGAAGAAAGTATCCTTGGTACTGAAGCTTTCACTACTAATATTTATAATCTACATTGAATGATGCTAATGAATGAATGAGCATACATTAGACCAAATGCAATGTTGTTTGATTTATATGACCCCAGCAATTATTGCCAACGTTAAATCCATTAATGTATCTCTTAGATCTGCGTTAATGTACTCGCTTCCATACAATAGGGTTTAAACAAATGCACTTACTTAGTTTCCAATTATTTGGATAGTAGTCGTTATTATATCATTCTGGCACCTATGTCACAGAACAGCTCTTTCAAAAGCTCTCCAAATTAAAATCTGCACTTTACAAGGATGGAAATTTCAAAATCCTTTACATTATTACCAGACACAACAGAATTTTTAAAATAATATTGCAATCCATTTTAATTCTAAAAACAAAAACAAAAAATGAGAATTCACCAGCCAACATCAGGGACTGAGCTGGAAACAATCATCTTACAGTATATTGCAAAAACATAAAAGGATCCAATGTACAGTATGAAGTCTGAGTTGGAGAAATGCTTAGTCTATCAACATGCCATAAAAGCTACAAGAGAAACCAGCAGCCCGGCAATTGCAAGAATCACTGTGGTGCTCTTAGTTTAGCAGTTACCAACTTGCAAATACACTAGTAGTGTTATGCTATGTTTCAGTCCTAGCTTTTGTCATATCTCATAGTTTGCATAGTTTGCACTCTCCCACATGGGGTTTAGTTCTTAATTTTTTTACTTTTCTCATTGATAGGAAGGAAATGATTATGAATTCCACCATGAAATTTTTATCTTCCTATGTTACATGCACTCCCAGGTTCGGCTTATGGTCACTCACACAGTAACAGCCAGCTGAGGCAAATGGATCATGTAAGCCCCCCTTGCTTTCTACCTGGGTTTTCCAGATAGGTGTGGCTAGAGCAGACAAGACACACAGTGGGAAGTAATTAAGGACACACACAAATCACTTTCAACCGAACACTGAGGCATAACAGGTTCTTGGAATACACAGAGACCAGTGAATTTAAAGTAACAGCAACACTTTACTGGTTACAATGTACATTTGCTCTTTCTCACACACGCGCGCACACACTCATCCACACTTACCCACATCCTTCTCAACTGGGCTGCCAAGCAATAGCTAGAGCAGGGTTTCTCAACCAGGGTTCAGTGGCACCCTCAGGTTCCGCAAGAGGTCACTAGGGGTTCCCTGTAAGATCACGGTTTATTTAAAAATTATTTCAAATTTGGGCAACTTCACAGTCAAGAGGTAAGTTTCATTCTTTATTTTTAGTTTAAGAACTCCTGTTAATGCATATATACAGGCCTACACATGAAACAAATATAATAGTTTTGTAACGTCTGGCCTATATTTGAGCCTGAAAGTGCAGGAGTTCCCCGAGGCCTGAGAAATATTTTAAGGGTTCCTCCAGGTCAAAAGGTTGAGAAAGGCTGAGCTAGAGGGACGGAAGCCACCAAGTCTGGATCCAAAGATGACTCAAGGAGTGGGAGGGCTTCAGGGCCACTTTTTATGCCCAAAATCTTGCTTTGTTGATTAGTTGGGATTGGGGAGGTTTCCATGTGCTCAGGCCCAACTCCCTTTGTCTGGTTCAGGTAACATTTTTTTTTCCTTTTTCTCCTTAACAACTTGTTTCCTTCTTATCTCCCTCCCCAAAGGGATATTTTAGACAGGATTCCTGGCTTCTGTCCTCTCTGTTTATGTGCCTGCTTCATCTTCAGTTATGGCAGCCTAGTCTCACACCTATAAGAATTATGTTCTTATAGGAGGGAAGAGTTATTCTATCTGATAATGTATGATATTATGTGTTATTATGGAATAATTCTCCTCTCCTATAAGAACATAAGCAGTGCCTTGCTGGATCAGACCCCTGGCACATCTAGTGCAGCCATCTGCTCTCACAGTAGCCAACCAACTGCATAAGGAAGTGTCAGGGTTTTCCTGTGAAATGCAAATTGCTTTCTTTACTTTCTGTGTACTTTCTGTTTCCCAAAACAAAGGCTCTGATAAACAGGTGTAGCTGCCATCACGTGATGCTATGTCTAAGTCCGAAATAACTATCTCATGGGAACAAAAGCCCTAACACTTCTTGGGAGGGGGGAACAATATGCTTGCTTAAGATGCAACACCACCATCTCATGGCGGTTTATACTATGTGCAATTCTGAACGCTTTAGGCTTTGTTAATCTGAAAAGCTTTGTGACCCATGACTCTAAGATTCCTCCAATCAGAAAGCTGAAACAAGTGTATATCTCAGCTGTGAACTATGGGTCTATGCTTCTTGACTTCTGTCCGATCTTTTAGCCATGTTCGTGTGTATGTTCTACTTCTGAAGGCTAGGAAGTGCGTAGCTATGCGTGGCTATGTGTGTAGGCCATGGCATGAGCTCCTGTCTGTCAATGGAAACAATACACGAAACTTTGCTTGTAAGTTTGTTTTTCCTTTTTGCAATAATGTAACTGTATATACATTTATTGCCTTTTATTACAAGTAAACAATTTAGCCAGAAAAGCTGCACTCTGTCTGTTTACTCTGCGCCTTAACCCTATAAGCCAGCATTATCCCACAGGAAGCCCACTAGTCTCCCAACAGATGGTCTTCAAAGTCAGTCATACTGCCATCAAGGCTAATAGCCATTAATCTCCATGACTTTCATGAATTGGTCCAACCCTTTTTTTGAAGCCAACCAACCTGGTAGCCAGCATCACATCTCATGGTAGCAAATTCCAAAGTTTAACTACACATTATGTTAAAAAAAATCCTTTTGTTGGTCCTTCTGGTTCTAGTATATGGGGGAGGGGGAAATAGCTTCTCCTTGTCCACTTTATCCACACCATGCATAATTTTGTACACCTCAATCATGTCCCCTCTCATTCACCTCCTTTCTATATTAAAAAGCCCCTAATGTACAATGATTCCTTTGGAGCTCTTTGCAGTCCCTTATTATTTTTAACCACTCTGAACAATTTAGTATCATCAGCAAGCCTGGCTATGCCAGTAGTCAAGTCCAATTCCAGATCATTTATAAATATGTTAAAAAGCACCAGTCCTAGGAGAGAACCTTGGGACCTGTTGTCCCTTCAAGGTAGTCCAGACAAGAAGCACAACAATGAGTATTAACTCTATCTTATTGTAAGAACATTAACAGAACCTTGCAAGACTGAAAGTATTTTTCCTCTCCTCCTTTTACTCTCTGGAAAACTAAGGAGGGTCCTTTCTGAAATGCTTCCCACATCCTCTCTCCTTCTATGGGCTGAGAAATTTTTTACATGCCAGTTGTCCAGGCTGCACCTCTTCCTTCTGTCTCCCAAGGTCATTCCCACATACCATTACAGGACCCCACTAATTACATCCTTCCATTGTGAGTAATGTCCATTTACTCCAACACTTTGTTTTCTAAACTTTAGCTAGTTGCCTATCCACAAGAGGATCTGCCCATTTATTCCATGGCTGTTAAACATACTGAGACATCTTTAATGAGGGACTTTATCAAAGGCTTTTCAAAAGTCTAAGTAAATGATGCCTACTGGCTCACCCTTATCCACATGTTTATTAACACCCTCAAAAAAGTATAGTAAATTAGTTAGACAGGGCCTTCCCTTAGTAAAGCCCTGTTTGGTATCCTTCCATAATCACAAGACTTCTTTTTCAGGATGCTCATTGATTTCCCTCTCCATTTTCAGATCTCTTTGAGCATCTTAGTTAGGATGACGATAGTACACCCCCAGTATTAACTTACCTTTACGGTATATACAAGGTGGCATCTCTTCCACTACACCCTTCTCTGTCTTTCCTATAGAGTTTGTAACCGGGAATAACCGTATCCCCCTGATTTTCCCTAGTCCACCAGGTTTCGGTTATGCCCACAACATCTATACTGTCTTCTAAAAACCAGGCATTCGAATTCATCCATTTTGGCCTGCAGGCTCCTAGCAATTGTATACAAACACTGATATGCAGCATCTTTCACTGTATTCATTTTATTATTTTGGTTTGCGCCATATTCCCTTGTTTCATTTGGCCTTCCTAATAGTTATCACATCTGGCTATATTATCCTCTCTTATTTCTCTCACTTCCCCTTTAGAACAGACATAATTCTTTTCATCTCCTCCCCTAACCAAAGATTGTTTCCTAACTGGATGCTCCTCGACTCCTCTCAGCTTTTCCCCCACTGCTGTACTCCATCTCATTTTTGACTAATCACCAGTATATATTTGCTGGAGAAGTATGTTCTGATAGTATAGCTAGAGTTTCACCACACCAATAAAATTTCTATCAGTCAAGTTGAGAGACTTGTAACAGTAAAGCAGAGTAACATAAAACAAACTGCAACTTAGGTTGATCAATGGTGACCTGATCACAAGAATCATCCAATATTCATTCAAGGATCTAATCCAATACTCCTCCGCCTTCCCTTCACTATTATGTTCTCTAAATGTAGTTGCATGCTATGCAGCACCAGGAAGCACTAGCAGAAGAGATCAGAATCAGAGTTTTGTTGATATTCGTTAGGGTCAGGACCCATCCACTTCACAATGGAGAATTGAAAAGCTAATCCAATTGAGCTCACTCCATCATAGGATCTCTAGATAGATAAACAGATTTTTGTTATTTATTTATGTTGGGGTTTGAATACCCAGAATTTACAGATAGATTAATTAGAGAGGAGAGGTAAATAGGTGAGAGGTAATACTTTCTGCAAGTCATTCAATTAGCAGCCATTGTTGAAGTAAGTGGTGACACCTACTGCAGCTGATATAGTTTAAGCTGGGTGTGGCAGATAATGTGTTTGACCTATAATGTGATTGGTTGATATTTGTATAAAAGTAGAGAAGTTCGGGTGTTCATTTCCTCATTACTATTCTTCTCATCTGTATCTTTGTTGGACGTTACTGGACTGTATTGTACTACGTATGTATATAGAGTAAATAGATTATTTATCTAATCTCTTGTGAGTGTCTGCTTACTCAATAGAACGTATTGCTCTGAGGTCTAGAAGGAACATTGGCAGCCCCAGCGCTGTGTACTCTCACAATTTATTTATTTATTTAGTGTAACCTAATGAATTGCTCAAATACATCAGGCCTTTTTTTTTATTATTTCCAACTTATATCACCACCCATCTCCCCCCACAAGGGGACTCTGGGCGGTTTACAGTCAAGTCAGCAATTAAAAACATAAAATATTTTATAAAATTTAAATATTAAAAATATAAAATCCAAGAGGCTGTTATGTAATGTTTGCGAGCCGAACTCTACGGCGCAAGCCATCCCCAAGAAGAGCTATTACTCTTCCCATCCCAGGCGAGGTGGCAGAGCCAGGTCTTTAATTGCTTTCGGGAGGTCAGGAGTGTGGGGGCTAGCCTCACCTCAAGGGGCAGAATGTTCCAAAGGGCGGGTGCTACTGCAGAGAAGGCACGCCTCCTGGATCCCGCTAGATGAAATTCTTTTACTGATGGGATCCGCAGCATGCCCTCTCTGCATAACCGGGTGGGGCGGGTCGATGCTCTGGGGATGAGGCGGTCCCTAAGGTAACCTGGTCCCATGCCATGTAGGGCTTTAAAGGTAACAACCAACACCTTGAATTGCACCCAGAAGCAAACTGGCAACCAGTGCAGCTCACGCAGCAGAGGTGTCACATGTGCCGATCTTGGGGCACTCATAACTGCGCGCGCAGCTGCATTCTGGACCAGTTGAAGCTTCCGGATACTCTTCAAGGGTAGCCCCATGTAGAGTGCATTGCAATAGTCTATATGGGAGATGACCAGGGCATGAGTGACTGTACGGAGGGCATCTCGGTCCAGGAAAGGGCGTAGCTGGCGTACAACTCGAAGTTGCACAAATGCCCTTCTGGCCACGACTGCCACCTGCTCTTCCAGCAGGAGTCGTGAGTCCAGAAGGACCC
Organism: Charina bottae; assembly: GCA_023362775.1. Taxonomy (NCBI): domain Eukaryota; kingdom Metazoa; phylum Chordata; class Lepidosauria; order Squamata; family Charinaidae; genus Charina; species Charina bottae. The sequence goes on along the minus strand of JALMGJ010000002.1, from coordinate 209,166,543 downwards.
CCAGGTTCCGCACTGAGTCTGAGCGGGGTAGTGCCACCCCGTCCAGATCTAAAGATGACAACTCCTTGGATCCCGAGGCGCCATCAATCCACAGCCACTCCGTCTTACCAGGGTTCAGCTGAAGCCTGTTGTTCCCCATCCAGGCCCCCACAGCCTTCAGACACTGAGAAAGGGCAGCCACTGCATCACTTAACTCACCCGGGATGGAGATATATAATTGAGTATCATCAGCATACTGATGATACCTCATCCCGTGTTGGCGGATGATCTCACCCAGCGGTTTCATGTAGATATTAAATAGGAGAGGGGAGAGAACCGAGCCCTGCGGCACCCCACAAAGTAGGGGCCGAGGGTCAGACCTCTCATCTCCTATTACCACCGATTGGGACCGGTCTCGGAGGAAGGAGGCGAACCAGCGCAAGACTACGCCACCCACCCCCAACTCTCCGAGCCGCCCCAAAAGGATACCGTGGTCGATGGTATCGAAAGCCGCTGAGAGGTCAAGAAGAGCCAGGATGGATGCACTGCCTCCATCCCGCTCCCGCCAGAGATCATCTGTAAGTGCGACCAATGCAGTTTCCACCCCATATCCCGGCCTGAATCCTGACTGGAAGGGGTCTAGATAATCCGTATCATCCAGAATCCTCTGGAGCTGTAATGCCACCACTTTCTCAACCACCTTCCCTAAAAAGGGAAGGTGGGAGACGGGACGAAAATTGTCCAACACTGTAGGGTCCAGCTATGGCTTCTTGAGGAGGGGGTGCACCAGCGCTTCCTTGAAAGCAGCCGGGAACACTCCCTCTCCCAAGGATGTAACAACCATCGCATGGACCCAACCACATGTCACTTCCCTGGCTGCTTTCATTAGCCAGGAAGGGCATGGGTCAAGATGACACGTAGTGGCCCTTACAGTCCGGAAGATCCTGTCCACTTCCTTAGGATCAACAGGATCAAACTGTTCCCAGATAACCGGGCACAGACATTCCCTTGGCATCTCCCCAGACCATGCACCATGCTTGGAGTCCAGCTTAGAACGAATCCGAGCGATTTTATCCATCAGATGCTCCGAAAATTCCTCCGCATGGCCCTGAAGGTGGGTCACTGGGCCCACCTTACCTAGGAGAGATCGAGTAATCCTAAACAGGGCCAACGGGCGGCATTCTGCAGATGCAATAAGAGCTGAGAAATATTGACATTTCGCCACTCTTACCGCCACAAGGTAGGCCTTAACCGCGGCTCTAGCTAGTGTTCGGTCAGATTCGGTCTTTGTCTTCCTCCAGCGGCGCTCTAGACGTCTTTTAACCCTCTTCAGAACCCTCAATACCGTGAACCACGGGGAATATCGGGTTGGATGGGGCAAGAGAGGCCGCACAGGCGCGATCCTGTCCAAGGCCCCGGCCGCTTCCTTATTCCAGGCTGCGGCCAGGACCTCCGCTGGACTGTGCAGTAGATCCTCGGGTATAACCCCCAGCTCCCTCTGAAACCCTATCGGGTCCATTAGTCACCAGGGGCGGACCAATCGAATAGGTCCAGCCTCCCCGCGGAGTGGGGCAGCATATGAGAATCTCAGGGCCACCAGGGCATGATCTGACCATGACAATGGGGAGAGATGTAACTCTCCCCCCAGATCACCTTGCCACTGCTCCGACAAGAACACCAAGTCCAGAGTGAGGCCACTGTCTCGAGTCGGGTCCCAAATAATCTGAACCAGGCCCATGGCTGCCATGGTAGCCATGAACTCCCGAGCCGCCTACTTGGCCCATCCCAGAGACGGCAGATTGAAGTCCCCCAGAACCATAAGCCTTCGGAACTCCACCGCCAACCCCGAGATGGCCTCCAGCAGCTCAGGCAGGGAGGTTGCTACGCAGCAGGGAGGCTGGTACAGCAGCAACACTCCCAACTGCTCTCGGGAACCCAACTTGAAAAACAGGGTCTCACATCCGGCCACTTGTGGAGCAGCACCCCTGAAGGCTACCATAGACTCTCTGATGACGACTGCCACCCCTCCTCCCCTACCCCGATGTCTCGGCTGGTGCCATACTTGAAACCCAGCCGGGCAGATCTCCGAGAGGGCGACCCCTCCCCCTGCGCCGAGCCAGGTTTCAGTAATACATGCCAGGTCGGCCCCCTCCTCCGTGATCAAATCACATATGAGGGGGCCCTTGTTATTAACCGACCTGGCGTTAAGCAACAACAGCCGGAATCCAGGACTCTCGAGGATCTGCTGACCAGGGCCTAGGTTTGAACCTGGAGGACCGGAACACACCACCGGTAACAAACACCGGGGGCGTCTTCCCCAACGATGGCCTGCCCTCTGGCTCCCGCCATAACATCCCCGACCCGTCACCACCTCAATAGGACAACCCGCCCCGTAGCCCCTAGAGTTTTCAGGCCCAGTTGCCTCCACCACCGGACCTCCGAAAACCCCAGATTGAAACAAGGGTCCCCTCTCCCATGCACACATCCTCCCGTACCCAGTCACTCTCAGGAGGCGATAGGCCCACCAGCGCACCAGCAGTTTGCTTTCGGCACTGGGAGAACCCAACCACCCCCTAGACACTCACTCCACACTCTCTGTGTCCCCCCCTCAACCTCTCTCACAGGTCAGAGGGGGCCCCATCCACTCCTGCCCACCTCCTGTCTCTCACTCAGGGGTGGGCACTCTTATATATTATCACTCAATTCTGGCCTCCCCCTGGCTCTCTCACACTCAGGGGAATACCACTCTCACACCAAGGGGACCCCAAATCTCTGCCACCTCTGATGGACGGGGGAAAATGGAGATGATCAATCCTCCCTTCCCAAGCTCTTTCCTCATTATCCTATTAAAGATGTTACCAAATGTAAAGATGTTATAAGGCCACAAGGTTTGTTATAGATGTTATAAAGGTGTTATAAGGCCACAAGGCTTGCAAACACAAGGCTTGCAAACACAAGGCTTGCCACAAGGGGTCCACTGGAGTCTGCCAAGAACTAACAAAATCTGCAGCATAGTCAGAAAACGGGGTCTGTTGGTGTTACTCAGGCCCTCCGCGCTCCACACTCCAGCCCCCAGCACCACGCCGCTCCTCCTCCGCTCCTCCGAGTCTGCCAAGATCTTACAAAATCTGCAGCATAGTCAGAAAACGGGGACCATTGGTGTTACTCAGGCCCTCCGCGCTCCACACTCCAGCCTCCGACACCACGCTGCTCCTTTTCCGGGGAGGCCAGCCGACTCCGAGGTGACAAAGAAATCACCGGGGGACTACCATAGATAGCATAGGGTCCATCCGGGTCCGCAGCCAGGCAAAACGCAATGTGCACCGCCGTTTTCTGTGCGGAATCCACTACCGCCACACTCCGCCCCGTTGTTGCCAAAGCTTCGGCACCACAACGCCCCGTCGCCGCCCACACTTCTCCACTCCTCCAAAGGGGACAGCTGACTCCAAAACAATAGGTAATAGAGGTTCGCCGGGGAATCACCATAGATTGCGGGGAGTCCACTTGGTTCACAGAAGACTTATCACAGTCTTTCCTACCCTTGGCAACTTCCAGATGTATAGACTGTAACTCCCAGGATTTCCAAGCCAGCATAGCCATTGCTGAGAAATTCGGTAGTTGAAGTCAACAAATCTGGAAGTTGCCAAGGCTGGGAAACAGTGCTTTAGCATACAAAGTATTTTTTAATTAGTACAACCTTTGGCACACTTAATTGGAAATACATCTTATTGAACTCAATGACACTTATTTCCTTCCTTGCAAGTTGAATTGCATTAATTTTATAACATCTCAAGCACTCTATATCCCCCATTCAAATACAGATTTCATGTCATAAATAAACAAATAAATAAAGGCATTATTTTTTTTAAATAAAACCATCTGCTATAGAATCACATTTAGAAACACAGACTATCTTTTGATCCTAAAATTCATGTCAAATAACCTTGGTATGGAATATCTCAGAACTGCTTTGGTTCTAGTGGTACAGAGCAACTGAGAAAGCATAATCAAGAAAATAAACACCCAATCGAGCAATATGATCAAGGGGTCCTATGGAATAGAACTCAAAATTATCCAAAGAATTACTGCAGGAAGTACAGATGACCATCTTCCATCTTTAACTTCGTCAGAGAGTGAATAATAATGTCCAGGCAATTGGGTCTCATGCTTCACAATAAGAAAACTGAAAAAACAAGGGAAAGGAGGAGAAGTATGAACAATGTTGTTGTTGTTCTTTTGGCCTGGATGGGGAGAAACCGGTTGTGACTCAATCCAAGCAAGAAGGACTGGTTGTGGGTTCTTGGCCCCCCAGGATCAGGAGAGTTGACATCTTTGATGTTGGATGGGGTAGTACACCTCCAGACAGAGCTAGTGTGCGATTTGGGGGCCCTCCTGACTCACAGCTCCTGCTGGAAAAGCAGATGGCAGCCACTGCCAGGGGGCCTTTGCCATTCATCTTGTATGCCAATTGTGCCTATTCCTGGACCAGGAGGCCTTTCTTGCAGTCATTCACACCTTAGTAACTTTCCAGTTGGATTACTGCAATGTACTATATCTGGGGCTGCCCTTAAAGACCACCCCAAAGCTGCAACTGGTCCATTTGCAGAATGTGGCAGTAGGAACTGTTGCATAAGGAGCAGTTCTGGGTGCTCTGCTGTTCACCCATGTTACACTGCTGTTGCATGAGCTGCATTGGCTTCCAATTAGTTTCTGGGTACAATTCAAGGTGCTTTAAAGCCAGGGCCAGGTTATTTGCAGGACCACTTCTCCCTGAGAGTATCTGTCTGTCCCACTAGGTTAGATAGGGTAGGTGTGCTCCAGGTCCCTTCCCACAAATGTTGTCACCTAGTGAGACCTTGGAGGCACGCCTTCTCCATGGCCACCCCAGCGTTTTAGAATAGCCTCCCACCTGAGATTCGAGGGAGGGGGTTCCTTTTAGCCTCCCAGAAGGCTGTGAAGACCTATCTCTTCCCCCAAGCATTGGGCTAGAATGGAGTTGAGTTACGGGGTCAACAGTACAGGTGGTTCTGTTGTCTTGGTGGGAAAGGTACCATGTATTTTCACGATGTTGCTTTTACTGGTCGCTGTGAGCCACCTAGGATCACTGTGTGAAATAGGCAACCATGTAGGTTCTTTAATTTATATGCTGGTGAGGGAAGACATGGGCCAGGTGAGATCCAGCTGCATAGTTTACTCCATGGTCTCCCAGGTTTTCAGTAGGAGCTGTTGCTTAGGACAACCAAGAGGGAAGATTTCCCTCTGCCAGGAGGTGAATGGTTCCAGCTACCCTATTACTTTGCCTTACAGCAGGACTGAATAACTTAATAACACTTTTTTATTATATTTTTTACATCATAGGGCTGCAGAGATAATGACAGCGGTACAGCAACATTACTAGAAGAGACAGGCCAGAATTTCAGGCTCTTTTTGCATTGGGAGGTGGGTGTGAAAGGAAATATACTCAACTCTGTGAAAGCATAGTTATCCTGTCTGCCTTTTTGTTGTTGTTAAATAAAAATTGCAAATGTTTACCTTTTATTATTAAAACTTAACAGCTTGATCTGAGAAAGAAGCTAAACAGAAGTATGTATTTATTTAGAAAATGTATATGGCTGACCATCATAAATAAATAATTCTGGAAGGCTGCAGCCAGTACACAAAAGAAAAAAAATTGTATTATAAAACACTTATAAACAAAACAATAATACAATTAAAATATAATCATAATACTGAACTGGGGTGCTCCAAATGCCTTATGGATTGCATTACAGATTCTCAGTTGGCTTGCTACCTAAGAAATACGTTTGAGAGCTTCTTGAAGCAATAAATTGAGATATAAATGTTTGTACACACACACACACACACACACACACACACTTAAACATATATAATTATTTTCAGCCATCTGTCCCTTTATATACACCAGTCTTCCCTTTGGAACATGGGCAAAGCAATCAACTGGTCAACTCGGAAACCAAACAGTCAAGCCTCAATACCAGCGGAGAAAGCATAGGTGTGGGCCCTACCATATCTACCCCTGGCATAGAGAATTCTGACCTTGAACTGGAGGCATGGATCCCCCCCCCCATCGCCAGCCACTGGGAATGTTAACAGCAGCAGCATGTGGAGAGCCAGTAACAAAGTGATGAAGAGGTCACTTGCAGGGAAAGGCATCTGACAGGAGCTGAAGCTTTGTAGTGTCCGACCCCAATTAATCAGGGCTGCTCAGCTTTACCTGGGTGGGACGTCCTGACTATCTAAGGCCTCTTAGGGAGATCCTTTCCTGGAGCACCTTTTGTGATAGTCTACTTGAAGTTATGTAAGCTCTGTGACTTGACAACTCTGACTAACTCCCCCTTGGAACTTGACCACTGTATTCAAAGTACTTGTTGGAGTTTTGACTCACCCACTGAGTCAGATACTGTTCCTGCCTAACTCCTTCTGTCTCAGATGAAAAGCTAAAGCCTAAGTTGTGGGTTTATGAGCAAGTGTAACTATAAGTGGATTTCCTGATTTACAACTGGCCTTTTTACTTTCTGCTAGACTGTGAAACATGGTGCCTTCTAAATGAGCTGGATTTCAATTCTTATCATTCCAGCCAATGGGACTAATATCCTGAGGATGATGGGAGTGAGTTCTACATCTGTTGGGGGAAGACTTTCATCTCTGGTCTATACATCAACTAGTCAGGATGGAGGTTGAGTCTGAGGCGGAGGAGGATGAGCCAACAATAGAAAAGGCGGGAACGGGTTTAGGCGTGAAATTCAAACCGGAGTTCGAGATGGCGATTTGAGACAGTCAGGGGGCAGGCTCACTGCCACCTATCCGTGCGCACGAAAGGAGACTGGAGAGGGGAGCCGAGCAACGAGAGGTGCAATTGGTTCCCACATGCAAATGATGGGAAAATCGCGCCCATAAAAGGCGCCAAACTCTTGAGCAGGTTGCCGGAGACAACCGGTCACGCTGCCTACAGACACGTCCTGTGAATCACGATCCCGAGCCTCACCTTGCCACCACATCAGACCTCGATCCCGAGCCTCGCCTTGCTGCTGCACCAGACCTCGCACCAGAGCTCTGCCTTGCTGCCGCACCAAGTCTGGACTCAAAGCCTTGCCTTGCTGCTGTGCCGAACCTGGCTCCTGAGCCTTGCCTTGCCACCACGCCAAACCTCAAGCCCAAGCCTTGCCTTGCAATCGCACCGGACTCCTTCCATCAGCCAGGCCTGGCTACTGCACCTGGACTTATTCCAGGACCTACCGGGTCACCACATGGTTGCATTTCCTGCGCCACGCCAACGGCATCTGGAACCGGCTCCAGAGTGGAACCACGTGTTAGTGAGCAATTGCTTTCTGAACTTTACTGTGTGTAATTATTATTAAATAAAGATCAGTTATTCACCGCTTCCTGTGTCGGGCCCTAGTTGGGACAGGACAACTATAGACTCTCTACCGCTTCAGGTAGGATTCTTTCTCAGCACTAAGGTGAGATGCCGAACCTGTACCTGGGGATCATCTGTGTGTAAAACATGTGTTCTACTACTATGCTATGCTTTGGAATATCTGCCATAAAAGAAAAGCCCTACTGGCCCTTGTGTCCATGGTAGGTATGAATCCTGGCTGCCAAAAAAAAATCTATGAACCTTAAACATTAGCACTTGAAAGCTTACTAGCATTTTTTTTCCATGAGTTAGATGGAGGGATATACTGATAACTATTATAGATTATGGAACAAAATGATTTACTGTTCTGGTGACAATGGAAAACTACAAGGTATGTTGAAGTTTGGAAAATGGGAAGGCTTCAGGACCAAAAAAACAGATTAACAAAAGTGGAACAAGTATGAGATGACTCTGTCCACAGACGAAGAGCCATTTCAGTGGCAAAGCTCAAAGCAGTATTTGATTCAAATAGACAGCTAAAGTGGATGTTAATATGTGATAACCTTATCACAATCATGCTTGCCTCTCATTTACAGATGTACTGTGTTTACATGATTTATAAGCCCCTATCTATGATAACTGATCTAAGGTACCCCTTCTATGTCATTACACTTCTACAATTATAATTTGAGTTGAATTAACATGTGTCCGCTAAATGTCCCTTAAGAAAAATATGGAAAGGTGCATTCTAGATAAAGTTATAAAAACCTGATATTGTTTTATAGAGAAGGTAAAAATGACGTGCTATTTTTTTTTTAGAAAAGATCAATAATCAAGAGTTCTGGAGGTAGAAAATTGAATCTGAGATATTCAAATATAAAAGATGAGAATAATCTATGATGTCTCCTCTTATCCATTCAGAACTATGATGGTGAGCAGATTTATTAATTATGACATTCACTATACCAGAGCTTTCCAAACTGTGTGTCGCGACACAAAAGTGTGTCGCCACACCACCCGGAAGCGGCGGCGCGCACGTGCACAGCGGCCGCCATGCACGCGCACGCCGCCGCACGCCCCCCGCGCCACCGCACGCCCCTCCCGCGCCGCCACCGTGCGCGCGCGCGCGCCGCCACACACACCCCCGCGCCGCCGCCGTGCACGCGCCCCGCCGCACGCCCCCCCGCGCCATCACAGTGCACGCGCGTGTCGCTGCCGCCGCCGCCGCTGCCGGGTGTGTCGCCAGCGGCGGCACTTTGGAAAGCTCTGCACTATACATTTTGAAAATAAACCTGTCCTAGAATTAGGATAAATTCTTTGATATAAGAATTCTATGCAAAAATTTTGAGTTCTTTTTCTGTATATTTCTACTGAAAAATAAAGATAACAAGAACTACAACAAAATATTACTAGGATACAAGATAGATGGCATACCTATTTTCAGCATATGTCTATGAAGGTTCTCAGTCATCCAGGTGGAATTGTCTGTAGCTTGAATCATGTCAACTGGATTTCTATTTTCTCAGTGGAAACGTTTCGCTCCTTATCCAAGGAGCTTCTTCAGTCTGAGCAAAGTTAGTAAGGGAATCCTTAAATATGTTTCTAGGTGGCTGTGTGACCTTGCACCTGGGGCTAGGTCATGGTTATTTTTGAGATGTTATTTCTAAGTCCCTTTATCATCTAAAGGAGGATCGTTAAGATTACCATGCTGCTGTTGAGCTTGCGAAATGGTCTTAATCTTCCTAGGCACAGAAGACAAAGCAGGAAGGAAGATGGGGGAGAGTTTGTGCCTGAGGCCCCCACCTCTATTCAAGGAAGGATTTTCCAAGTTGGCATAAATGGATTCCTTGACCCCTCTCTCAAACCACCTATCTTCTCTGTCTAAAATGTGAACATTAATGTCCTCAAATGACTGTCCTTTTTCCTTTAAATGAAGATAAACTGCTGACTCTGGTCCTGTGGTTTTACTTCTCCTGTGTTGGGCCATCCTCCTGTACAAAGGTTGCTTGGTTTCTCCAATGTAGAGTTCAGAGCACTCCTCACTGCACTGGATTGCATAAACTACATTGCTTTTCTTGTGTTTTGGAGTTTGAGAAATAGATAGTTTGAGAAAACTATCTATTTGGAGTTTGAGAAAAGATAAAAAGGATATTTGGCAAACACCACATACCTGTATATTTCAAACCCACCAACACACTGAGACAGAGGCGTGTACACCCCAAAGATCAAACTCCAAAACACAAGGAAAGCAATGTAGTTTATGCAATCCAGTGCAGTGAGGAGTGCTCTGAACTCTACATTGGAGAAACCAAACAACTTTTGTACAGGAGGATGGCCCAACACAGGAGAAGTAACACCACAGGACCAGAGTCAGCAGTTTATCTTCATTTAAAGGAAAAAGGACAGTCATTTGAGGACATTAATGTTCACATTTTAGACAGAGAAGATAGGTGGTTTGAGAGAGGGGTCAAGGAATCCATTTATGCCAACTTGGAAAATCCTTCCTTGAATAGAGGTGGGGGCCTCAGGCACAAACTCTCCCCCATCTTCCTCCCTGCTTTGTCTTCTGTGCCTAGGAAGATTAAGACCATTTCGCAAGCTCAACAGCAGCATGGTAATCTTAACGATCCTCCTTTAGATGATAAAGGGACTTAGAAATAACATCTCAAAAATAACCATGACCTAGCCCCAGGTGCAAGGTCACACAGCCACCTAGAAACATATTTAAGGATTCCCTTACTAACTTTGCTCAGACTGAAGAAGCTCCTTGGATAAGGAGCGAAACGTTTCCACTGAGAAAATAGAAATCCAGTTGACATGATTCAAGCTACAGACTATTTTCAGCATATTTGGCTCATCCTGTTTTCTTCCCCAACTGACATGCAACATTCTCTAGGCAAGAGTATGCTCAGTCTTATACTTTTTTCACTGCTATTTTGTTTTATTTTTCAAGTATTCTCATTTTTCAGATCTTTGGGCTTACCAAGGAAGCGGCTACTTCTGTTTTTCAAGGATTCGGTTTTAATTCCAGTCAATTATGCACCATCTGTCTAAGTTCATGATTAAATGTAATACTACCTTGGTTTACTTCCCATAATCACACCTCTATTTTACTATGTGACTGTGCATTAAAAATAACTTATATACATTCACACCTACAACCAATTCTAATAATTTCTCTAGTGTGCTAACAGCTGTACAAGTTGATTTCTAACCTTGTGATTGTTAGAGATATCGGGTTTCAACCAAGCACGTCTCACACAAGCTTAAAAGAGGGGCAGTCCTGCTGCAGGCTAATCTTACTTGCTTTGTGTGGGAGGGGCTTGAATTCCGATTTCCTGTTCCTGTTCTATACCTCTTCCTCTTTTCCTGCTTGAATCTCCACCAGGGAGGATGGTCATCCATGGCTGTCCACATTGCTCATACTTGCATTCAGCAAGGACACATTAAGAAGACTGTGGGTTTGGTCAGAACCTATCGCTTGCACGCATGAACCATCCTCTGCTACCATGAAACTGATCTACAATAAAACTGTAAGCTATTTTTCTGTAACTTTACATTAACGTGCGAAGTATGTTTATTTTACTCTGAACTTAATTGAGCCTTATGTGCAAGATTATTACAGGACGTTTTTTTCTCTGCTAAACTAGATAAACACTGCGTGGGTTTTTCCTGTTACTAGCATTTCAGAATACCCAACAGTGACAACACATGAAAAAGCTGTATGATACTTATAGCACTTAAAGAAGTCTGAATGTATTGTCATTTAGCACACCACTCAGCAGTGTCCACAGAGGGGAGGGGGGATCAACAAGCTCAAGACAGCAGTTATGATTGTGTGCTCAAAGCCTCACCCATTTGCCCATATGCACAACATTGATGCACATACAAAGGGGGGGGGGTGATCACACAGTCATAATTGCCGTCTTGACCCTATCCCCAGATGCCCCTGACACTCATCCTAGTTATCAAATGGCACACAAGAAAGTAATGCATGCAGATTTTTGCACACGATACGAAGTATCAAGAAAACCCACAAAATTGGTTAAGAGTAAATTTGAAACCAATGAACATAATATAAGATGCCTGAAGTGTTGCAGCCATCAGTTCTTAAAGCCTTTCCCCACTGCTGAGTTAAAGTACTATTCGCCTGTCCCTGAGCCGGCAGAAAGCTTGGTCAAAATTTGCAGTCCACATTGCCAATCCTTCTTCCGCCTCCTGTTTCTGTTCCAAGTCTCTGTCACCTGACTTCCCACTAAGGGAGAGGCATATGCAGGATCAGAGGCTTTCATCAAAATGACAAAAGCAGCATTGTGCCATTACTGTATGATGCAGAGTCTGCCCCATTTGTACATGCGTGTAATTTCACAACACGCATACCAAAGAGGTGGAGCTTGCACCAGAACAGTACAAAGCTGTCAAGACCCCCCAAGGCTTTTGGGTTGTGTTATCCTGGACCCCCAATTGCTGAATGGTGTTACTGCTGTTTGGTCTGCCATTTTATTGCTTGTTGGTTGGTGTATGTATTGCGGTTTTGTATTATTTTTTTGTTAGACTTCGTTGTATTTTCTTTTCGTAAGCCACCCAGAATCATCTTGCTCGAGTTCGGCAGCTATATAAATTTTTAAATATGTAAATAACTGCTGCTTTCATCATTTGCCTCCCCTTGACCCCCACCCCCCACCCACAAACACCTGTCCAGCAGGTAATCAGTAACAAAGTGTAACAGAGTTTATACAGCCTGAAGGTGCCTTTGGATGGTGTTAGAATAAGAGAGAAAATGCCGCTACAGCTCAGGATGACAGAAGCCTTTCTCCCTCACGGAATGGGGATGAAATGAAGGCAGTGAGTTAATTATTTATGAAATGTTCTTTGCCTTACCTAGTTTAGAAAACAAGGCCCATGACGTTAAATTGAAGCTCCTGGTTATTTTGCTCTTCTCTCCAAAGTAGACATACGAACTATTTTTCCAGCATGTTTTCGTACATCTTAAGACATGAACATGACTTCAAAAACAGGTCTTTTAAGGAACCACAAACAGAGTTATTTTCCTCAAAATGCCCCTCTTCTTTGATGATCTTTACTCTGCAGTTCAAATCACTGTCACATCATCAAAGCAGAATTTTGTACTTACCATCTGCTCAGTGCCAGACCATAGTTAAAAGAAACAGGAAAACCCAAAAGATCTCATTCACAATGTTCCAGTTGCTCTGGCCGCCTCCTCCTGCCATCTGTGGTTTGTTTACTATGTCATTACAAACCAGGTATTCTGGCTTGTTTCCCTCAGAGCAAGCCAGAGTCAGAAGTCAGCTAATTCACGGGTACGCCATAATTCTGAAGTGTTCCCATTTCCCACTCTGTATAAAACAAACTTGATAATTCTATTGCCTCCTTCTGGAATCCCAGCTTGCTGTTCCTTATATTCTAGGCCTAGATCATTTCCAGCTTTTAAAGCCCCTAGCCATAATAAAAATAAAACATGATGAAACAGAGAAAGACACCAAAGAAGAGTGAGGTATAATTTGAATATGTGTAAGTAAAAGAAATGTCTAAATCTATGACCCACTTCAAGCCTATGCCTCTCTTGTCTGACTTATTTTAAGAATATATCACTTCATTAAGCTTCCTCAAGAATTCCTTGGGATAATAAGCTACAGACTAGCTTCCATGTTCTGAAAAAACAGGACAATTTCTGGGCAGCATCACTTCAGCAAGCAGGGGAAGGGTCTGTGTGTTTGAATTCTTCCCTGTCTCAGAAATTCTTCCAAGTAAGCATGACAGGGAAATGGCTTCTGGCTGACCTGCTCCCTGATGAACCAGGGATATTTTTATGCTCAGAGAAAAGAGATGGAGTGGCAGTTTTAAAGCATGCAATCTTGCTACCTGCAGCCCGAAAGACTTTATTATCCCTCCATAGTGATAATAAGAATCAGCCTGAATCCTGATTCGGAGAGGCAACCTGTAGCTTTAAAGGTTGCATAGACGTAACATTGCCACCAGCATTGATATTCCGCTGAAAGAAGAAAGAAGACACAGCGAAGGGGACTTTCTCTTATCTAGAACTTACACAGATACGGGAACTCTCCTGGGCAGTTTTAGCTGTTGAAATGATTTCCTACAATATAATTACTGCTTTGTTTATTTTTAAGGGAATATGGTAATTACTGTACATTTCCATCTACCTGCCTTTCAGGGCCATCCACAGGAGGGCTCAAGAAAGTCCAGATGGCAGCCGCGGCATGCACAAAGCACATAAAAATGGGTGGGGCTTCAATCGTCCTGTTGCGGCTGCCATCTTGACTGTTTTGACCCCCTGCTTCCCAGGAATGCTCCTGGTGCTTATGTTGGTAAAGGAACAAAGAAAGACTAGAATCTCTTGCTTCTCATTGTCCTTTCAAATAATGAAGTCATTAATTTTAAATTGCCACAACTTCAGTCAAGCCTTTAAAGTGCTTCTAGTCTTTCTCTGGACTAGAGTGTGTGATGGAGCCATTTGGCCCTACAACTGCCCCACAGACCAATAATGTGTAAAATATAGCTGCTCCCACCATACCCTTAAAATGACCTACCTCACCCTTTCACGCACACACAAACACACACACAAAGGGAGCCCTCCTATTCCCAACTGAAAGTAATCATGGATTTACTTCCCTCCATATTTACATAAAGAGCTGCTTATTTAGAAATCTTGGTGATAAGGTCGCCATGAGCGCACAACATTATGAATTCCCTTTTCATTTTTGTCCCTTTTTTCTTTTTCATTGTTTTTTCTTTGGGCTTTTTTTTTTTTTATTTTCCAGAGAGGAGGGAGAAGGGAGAATTATGTATATTTTATGATAACCCAAAATGACTTATACATAAAAAAATACCAGCTTTACAGATAAAAAGGATTAGTAGCAGGTAATACATTTTCCATGAATGGCTATAGGGCTCTCTGTTCTAGGACATACAGGCTGCATACCAATGAACTGATAAAAGTCAGGAGCTGTGGATGGTAAGGAAGGCTCATGCTTTGCTGGAGATGATTCTTAAAGTTACAATAAATCAGACAGACAGTGTCAGCCTTTGAGGATAAACCTGTGATGACTTGTTGTGCCTCTCTGAATCGCCTCAGAGGCCCAGAGACTAAAAAGTGCCTGGATGTCACATTAAATCTACCGGGAGGATGGAGCACTTCAAAAAGGAACGCAATCAGATCTGATGGAAAATACATTTTTTGAAAGCTACTGACAAAAAAGTAATCTTTTGATGTGGATGTTGAATAACAATTGATATTGTCTTTCCTGACATTTTTCATTATTGTGGTCTTATATGGCCTACTTCATGTATTAGAGCAATATTAACTGTTTGACAGGGACAAATCCTCAAACGATCACATAAGCAATTGTTTCTGAATTGTCTTAGTCCACTGCCTTTAAAGCCTGTCCCAATAACTGCTTTTAAATATGATGGTGGGTTTTTTCCTTGACAGTTTCTGAGCCTTGGCATAATACCATAGAGTTCAAGAGATATTAGAAATTGTGAGCTAGATATGAGATGCCATTTGATTATAACCAGGGATTCTAGATTGTTGTTTTTAAAATGTGACATTTAATGCTAGAGGTGTATAAGAAATTTAGGCCATTTATTGCCATTGTACTACACACCTTTAATCAAGTATATATACTCAGCAGTCTCAAATCTGCTACAGTTCTCAGAGCTTAAAGGTAGAAATGGAAAATGTGCAAAAGATCTGTGTTATTTATGCAAAGAAATAAAGCAATCTCTGGTTCTACGAAATTCTATGAAATATGCTATAGTTAAATCCCAAGTTGTTACTAGAAAGATATTCAAGCAAATCTTTGAGCCACATGTCATTTTCAAAGAACTGAATCCCTCCTGGGGTTTGATGTCTTAACCTTCTATTGTAAAGATATGCAGCTCCATCAGAGATATTTTATAAATCCAAAATCCCTAATTTTCAGATGACCTTGAGCTATTGAGTGAGTCTGCAGATGGAAAGACAGCTTTCTTATCAGTTTTCATATAAAGGGGTTAACTGCATCAGCATAAGAATCACATGTTCACTAAACCCTGAAAGAAAATGGGGGGGGGGAATGCAGAACTGACATAATAGACTACCAATTGAAGAGAATAGACTACTTCCAAGCTTTCACAAGTTATTATCATTTTATACTTTGCTATTTAGTACAATGTATGTGTGTCCTTCTAAGCTTTCAGTTCCACTAAGAGCGATTTTCAGATTTTGATTCTTCTTTTACTCTTTAAATAAATATTGGGTGGTGAAGTTAGGTGATGTGATGTCGTGGGTTAGGATAAGAAACAACGCTGATCCTGGAATGAAGCTCTAGATCTTTATTGTTCTACCTTACACAGAATCTTGCCAAACTAAGTCTCGCTAACCAGTTCTCTGGAAAAAAAACCCTGGCACTCTAAGGCGGATCCAGCCTGACTTTCTTGGATGGGCGCCCAAGGTCCTCGACGCTGTGAACCTGTTTCTCTCCCTGGAAAGCACCCCCTCCTCCTTTGCCCGTGATTTCCATAACATCAGCTTTGCCCTCAGAGACACATTCCATCACACCACACCCCTTCTCTGAATCTGTCTCTCCCTCTGAGTTCTCATGGGAGCTGGGTAGCGGGGGCAGATCTTCAAAGGAAGAATCGCTGGTGTCCTCCAGGTCTGATATCTCTTCCTGCAAAACAGCGAGACGGTTAGAAAATTTTTTCCCCTCCCCCTTGGGAAGTGGATGCCAGAAGTGGATGGCTGAGGCTCCCCCTCCTCTTCGCGTTCTGGTCTCTGAGCCTTTCGGAGGGGTAAAGGTTGCCAACTTACAAGCTCCTCTGCTTGAGATTCATCTGCGTGCTCAGCCAAGCTAGGAACTTCTGGGAGTCTGCGAGGCTTGGGCTTATTAGGAAAAAGCTGGTGAAATCTTTGGATCAGCATGGGTGCATGAACGTCTCTGGCATTTTCCCATGAACGCTCAGCCTCAGAGTACCCCTTTCAATGTATCAAATATTGAATGCCCCTTCCCCGTTGTGAGTCCAAAATGTCCTCTACTTCATACTCCTCCTCCCCTTGCACAATCACCGGAGGTGGAGACGGTAAGTGAGAGCGCAAGGCACTAGGAGGTGATTCTTTGGCCAGCAATGACCTGTGAAACACGGGGTGGATTTTCATGGTGGCTGGGAGTTGCAAACAATAAGCCACTGGGTTTACCTGCTTCAGCACGGTGAAAGGGCCCATGAACTTGGAAGGTCTGCTGAAAGTTAAACATTTGGTAGAGAGCCCAACTCTGTCTCCTTCTGAAATCGTTGGTCCCTCTTGCCTGTGGAGGTCTGCAGATCTCTTGTAAGCAGCCTTTGCTTTGTCCAGCTGTTCCTTTAAAAGATTGTGTGCAGCCTGTTGTTCTTTGAGAAAGTCTGTCGCAGCAGGAACTGGTCCTTGCTGCAATGAGGTGGGTAAGACTTGAGGGTTAACCCCATAGAGTGCTTGGAAGGGGGACATCTTGGTAGAATTGTTATAAGTGAATTCAGCCACTGGAAACAGAGTTCGCCAATTATCCTGCTGATAAGTGCTGTAACATCTGAGATATTGCTGTAATACCTGGTTAGTTTTCTCAGCTTCTCCATTGGTCAATGGGTGGTGAGATGAGGACAGGTGGATCTGTACCCCTAACGACTGGAAAAGCGCCTTCCAAAACCTGGAAGTGCATTGACTGCCTCTGTCACTGATGATATGGTTAACCATATCTCTATACCTAAAAACATTATCCAAAAATAACTGCACTGTGGCTTGTGCTGTAGGAAGGCCTTTGCAGGGAATAAAATGTGCCATTTTTGTGAACAGATCCACTACCACCAGTATAGAAGTAAATCCCTGGACCATGGGTAAATCAGTGATCAAGTCTATGGAGACTGTGTCCCAAGGCTGTGGGGGTGGGGTAGGCAGGGGTTGCAGTAAACCCGCCTGCTTCCCTGGAAAAGCTTTTGCTCTCCTGCAAGTGTGACAAGAGGCAACGTAATTTTTTTATGTTCACAGCCATTTTTGGCCACCAGTAGTCTCTTAAGGCTCTATGGAGCATTTTGAACATGCCTCCATGGCCCACCGTTGGATTATCATGGCAGAGATTCAACACTTCTTCCCTGAAAGGAAGGGGAATGTACAGCCAACCGCTATGCCAAAGCAGTTCCTTGTCTATTGTGAAAGGAAAAGTAGCACCTTGCTGAGACCCCTGGAAGTCATCCATCCTCGCCCTCATGTACGGGTCTTGCTGCTGCTGAGCCTTGACTCTTGTGAGGAGATCCTCCGCCTGCCATCCGGCTGCCAAGATCTCTATCTGGTTCTCTTTGGGTGTCTGCTGAAAGTTGTGAGGCTGCAGAATTGCTGTGTGGGAATAGGGTCTCGAAGCTGAGATGAATTCAGGCTTATGGGAAAGAGCATCTGGCAGCTGATTCTTTGAGCCAGGCAAATATGTTATGTGGAAATTGACTCTACCTGATTTGGTGGGGGGAGAGCGCCTTGGTGTTTTGCAAGATTTCCAAATTTTTATGGTCCGTGCAAACTTTTATAGGAAAGACTGCCCCTTCTAGCCATTGTCTCCACTCTTGGAAAGCTGCTTTTATTGCCAGCAATTCCTTATTAAATATATCATAGTTTCTCTCTGCCGGGGACATCATGCGAGAGAAAAAGGCACAAGGAAGCAGTTTCTCTCTCCCTGGCTTCTCAGCCTGGAGTAAAACAGCACCAATTTCTGCATCAGAAGCATCTGTTTGAATCACAAAGGGTCACGACGGGTCAGGATGATGAAGGAGGGGTTGGGAGGCGAAAAGCTGCTTTAACTCTTGGAAAACTGTCTGCTCCTGATCTCTCCAGGTGAACCTCTTTCCTTTTTTAAAAAGTTGAGAGAGAGGTTTTACCCTGTCAGCAAAATTTGGTATGAACTATCTATAAAAATTTGCAGATCCGAGAAAACGCTGCACATCCTTTACATTACGGGGCGGGGGGTGCCAAGACAACACTGGCTGGCCCTTGGAGGGATCCATGGCAATCCCCTCTGTGGAAATCCTGTACCCCAGGTAGTTCAATTGAGTTAAATCGAAGGCACGTTTCTCTAACTTGGCAAAAAGCTTATTTTGTCTCAGTCTTTGTAATACATTCCGAACATGAGTCACGTGAGATGTTGCATCATCAGAGTATATTAATATATCATCCAGATAAATCACCACATACTGTATTTATCTATTAGATGAGAAAAGATTTGATTCGTGAACTGGGAAAATACAGCACCACAATTACTTAATCCGAAAGGCATGACTAGATATTCAAATTTCCTATACCTGGTATCAAAGGCAGTCAGATATTCATGCCCCTCTTTCACTCTAATCAAGTTGTAGACATTTCTGAGGTCCAATTTTGTAAAAACACGTGTTCTCTGCAGGCGATCGAGCAGGTCATATATGAGAGGAAGCAGGTAGTGGTCCCTATTTGTAACTGCATTAAGGGCACTGTAATCGTGGACTGTGCACATGGGAGCTGCGAGGCAGTTTGTAATTTATGATGCTGGCAATCTTTTGATGGGAATGAGATCGCTCCCGTTGCTCAATCCAGCAAGGGGTTGTGAAGCTTCAGCCACATGGTGCCCAGGACTATGGGGACTTGTAAGGACACTGTTACATAAAGAGGGATCCACTCTGTGTGGTCTCCAGCTGTCAGTAGAATCGGCTCTGTGCATTGTACGACTGGTCCTGCCTTCAGGGGTTGCCAATCAATGGTCTCGACCTCTATGGGTTGTGGTAATTGTATGGTAGGCAGTTGCAGTTTCTGCACCATTTCAACATCTATGAAGTTAGTGGTCGCCCCAGAATCGATGAGAGCTTCGAGCTCTATTTTATGCTTTGAGTCTAAAGTCACCATGACCAGGATGAAGAAAAATGCCTGTCTATTATCTTCAGAATGATCCCTTCTCACTTGCTTAATGGCCCCCCCTGCGAGCTCTGGGGAGGGAGGCCATTGGAGTTTCCCTGGTTCGTAGCTGTGGAAGCGGCTGGGCGCACCTCGGCAACTTGCTGTGATGCCCTAGCCCCAGCTGCTGGGTTTCTCAGTGGGCACGCTCTCGCTATATGCCCTGGGGCCCCACAATAAAACAAAGAGCCCTCTCCCTGCGCCTCTGTCTCTCCGCCGCAGGAACTAACCTTCTTGCAGCTCCAATCTGCATGGGTTCCTCTGCCTCTGGGTATGCGGTTGCAGCAGGGAGAGTTGTAAATCCTGTAAATGCCGATCTGTAGCTCACTCTTCCTCTTAGCTATCGGTGCTGCTTTAACTCTTCCAGCCTAGCATCAATTACTACGCAAAGCTGATATACTCCTTCCAAGGTGGCTGGGGTCCCCTGCCTCACCAGCTCATCCTGAATATCGTAATTTAGCCCTTCTTTAAATTGGTCCTTTAGGGCACTTCCGTTCCAGTTGACGTCTCCCACCAACAGCTTGAAATCTGTTATGTAAAGTCCAACTCTCTTGCTGCCCTGCTTGAATCTCTTAATTTCCCAACTGGCTGTCACTACCCTGATCGGGTCGTCGAAGTGGCCTCTGAATCTCACCATGAAGTTCTGGTAATCGTTGAGAATTGGGTCGTTATTCTTTATCATGGGAATGGCCCACTTCACTGCCAGTCCCTTTAGCAGACTCAAAATAAAAGTAATTTTGGTGCAATCTGTTGGAAATTCAGCAGGTATTCTGTTGATGAACATACCACATTGAGTAACGAAGGTTCTGAAGTGCATGGCTTATCCCCCAAACTTTCCCGGTAAGCAGCCCTGGGTTCTCAGGAGCACTGGTGGTGCTGCTGCCGCCGCCGGCTGTGGAACCACCTAGCCAGGCTGTTGTATATTCTGCAACAGTGCTGCTTGCAAGGCATTCACCTGTGTGTCGACCTGTTGCTGGTGCTGAATCAAGTCAGCTGCTAACTGTTGGATTATTTGCTGCAGCTCCTGGGGATCTGAAGCCATTTCAGAAAAAACAAAAAATTCTTCTCTTCCTCCCTCTTTTGATAGGAGTAGGAGTTTGGCAAGATTGATGTTGTGGGTTAGGGTAAGAAACAATGTTGAGCCCAGAATGAAGCTCTAGATCTTTATTGTTCTACCTTACACAGAATCTTGCCAAACTAAGTCATGCTAACCAGTTCTCTGGGGAAAAACCCCTGGCACTCTAAGGCGGATCCGGCCTGACTTTCTTGGATGGGCGCCCAAGGTCCTCGATGCTGTGAATGCGTTTCTCTCCCTGGAAAGCACCCCCTCCTCCTTCGCCCATGATCTCCATAACATCAGCTTCTCCCTCAGAGACACAATCAGGGCCTCACATCTGGCCATCTGCTCCTCACAATAGCTAGGGTCTCCTGATATGCAATTGTCATATCATGTCTGTAGCTTGAATCATGTCAACTGGATTTCTATTTTCTCAGTGGAAACGTTTCGCTCCTTATCCAAGGAGCTTCTTCAGTCTGAGCAAAGTTAGTAAGGGAATCCTTAAATATGTTTCTAGGTGGCTGTGTGACCCTTTATCATCTAAAGGAGGATCGTTAAGATTACCATGCTGCTGTTGAGCTTGCGAAATGGTCTTAATCTTCCTAGGCACAGAAGACAAAGCAGGGAGGAAGATAGGGGAAAGATTGTGCCTGAGGCCCCCACCTCTATTCAAGGAAGGATTTTCCAAGTTGGCATAAATGGATTCCTTGACCCCTCTCTCAAACCACCTATCTTCTCTGTCTAAAATGTGAACATTAATGTCCTCAAATGAGTGTCCTTTTTCCTTTAGATGAAGATAAACTGCTGACTCTGGTCCTGTGGTGTTACTTCTCCTGTGTTGGGCCATCCTCCTGTACAAAGGTTGTTTGGTTTCTCCAATGTAGAGTTCAGAGCACTCCTCACTGCACTGGATTGCATACACTACATTGCTTTCCTTGTGTTTTGGAGTTTGATCTTTGGGGTGTACAAGCCTCTGTCTCAGTGTGTTGGTGGGTTTGAAATATACAGGTATGTGGTGTTTGCCAAATATCCGTTTTATCTTTTCAGACACGCCAGCCATGTAAGGAATGACCAGGTTCTTCCGTTTACTCTGAGTCTCAGCCCTATCTGTCGCTGTTTTAAGTCTGGTAGATTTAGATTTAGTGAAGGCCCAATTTGGATATCCACAGGCCTTCAGAGCTGTTCTCAGGTGCTGATTTTCATTCTTTTTGGAATCCATGGAGGTGGGGATGATTTCTGCTCTGTGTGACAATGTCCTGATGACTCCTAGTTTGTGCTGCAGTGGATGGTGGGAGTCAAACATCAGATATTGATCTGTGTGTGTGGGTTTCCTGTAGATCCCTATTTCTAGCTTGCCACCGGTCCCAACGAGGACTTCACAGTCTAGGAATGCCAGTCTGTTGTCCTTGGTGTCTTCTCTGGTGAACCTAATGTTGGCATCTATAGTGTTTATATGGTCCGTGAAGGCCTGTACTTCCTGGGCCTAACCATGACCTAGCCCCAGGTGCAAGGTCACACAGCCACCTAGAAACATATTTAAGGATTCCCTTACCAACTTTGCTCAGACTGAAGAAGTTCCTTGGATAAGGAGCGAAACGTTTCCACTGAGAAAATAGAAATCCAGTTGACATGATTCAAGCTACAGACACTTACTGCTATTCTTTTGCAAGGCTGGAATGTGGAGAATACCTGCATTGGCTTGCCTGGATGACTGAGAACCTTCATAGACAAATTGTCATATCACTTCCTCTGTCCCAGGGTCGGGACTGATGTAAACAACGAAACCCAGCTAGACAGGTATCTGTGATGAGGATGCTCTCTTCATTCATCCAAGTCTCAGTAACACAGGCCAGGTCTATTCATGTTCTCTAGCCCACAATTAAACCACAGATGAGGTTGGCTTCATTACAAACAGTAATATAGGCATTCAAGAATGCCAACCTGAGCCCCCTGGCTCCTGAGTCAAGCCTGGGGAGAGATTAGAATCAAATTTCTAATCTCTCTTCCCCTGGAATAGCTCCCCTCCACCACCACCCCCTCAACTGCTACATACTTCCCCTTGGACATTGTCTCCTCCTCTATAGATTCCCCCTACTCTCCAAAACATCCAAAGTTGGCCACACAACCCAGCCTGATATGCATATTCTTTCCCTTTTCCCTGGAACTATTTTCCTTTTGAGGATCAGAAGAAGAAAGAGAAGGAAAGAAGTTTTTTTTTATACTAAGCAGTTTGAAGTCCACATACTCTACTCTATCACTGCATTCCTTTAACAATTTCAACCCCAGATTACCCACAGGGATTTTACTGCATTTATGCACTGTTCGATTTTATCTCTGCAGAAAGCCATTCACTCCCTAAGTTTCTTAAAATGTTCCATCTTGCTTATTGAAATGATGCCATTTCTGAGCAGCTGAAATATGTTTGAAGTCTGGAAATGTTTCCAGTGTCAGGTTGCAAGACTTTTTCTCCTTGTTTTACACTGCTATTGGGACAGTAGAAATTGATGAACTACCACTAAAGATTACAGTGTCATACATAGCAAATTCCTGGCTCTCCACATCCTACAAGTGAACCAGAGATTAGGAAACCATAAAATTATGATAATGTCTCCTTTGTGGAAACATTAACAAGATTACAATTGGGGAGAGAAGGAAATTAAAATCCATTAGTTAGTAAAATATGTATGATAAGCTTTAAATCCTGTTCAGTTTGTTCTCTCTCACTCATCACTGAGGTAAAATAAATAACCATTCCCACCACACATATAGGCCCTGGGTTCATCCTAGGCAATTCAGGTGCTGAGTACTGAGTGAATAAGAGGAAACAGAAAGTGATCGGTGGGGCTGAATGTACAATGGAAACCAAATCTGCATTAATGATAATTAATTAAGTTACTTAATCAAGTCCAATTTATGTTTACATAGCAAGAGAAGGGTCATAACGGGAGCTTCATTAGCAGGATAAAAAAAAACTGTTTATGTCTGCATGACCTTCAACAACCTCATCCTTCACTATTAAAAGGTGGAGAGCAAGGAAAAATCAGTGACTCTTAAGTCCTATGAAGATTTTTTTGTTTGGTTGGTTGGGTTGTTTTTTTTTTTTTGGGAGGGGTTTCAAAGAATGGCTTTATTTTATTTTATATCCTGATTTGTATGAAATATTTGATGAAATGCATATTCAAAGCAGGTAACAAAAATCACCAATATATTTTAAAATACAAAACATAATTACAAATGCATTGCCAATAATTCACCAACAGTAAAATCACACTATGTGCCTCTCAGTAAGCAAGGGAAGGTAAATTCTTCCCTGAGCATGATTCTAAATTCCACAGCATCCCCACCTGCACAGAAAAGGACAGAGCATTATCCAAAATAAGTACATAGTGGTCTGACCTCTTCTATGAGCATCAAATAAGCATACCAAGCAGCTTCACCCTCAAAGTTAGACTTAACTATGATCTGTTGAATAAGCTACAATTGGCTGAGATCATATACATCACTAAGGCATCAACAATGGCTTCACAAATATCAGTAACTGGGTTCACACAACAAGCCAACCCAAACAAATCACATCATGGCAATATGATTGTGACTCCAGTTACATAATGGAGAATCCATACTGCATATTCTGGGTTTTCCCCAATACTGAAAAGAACAGGGTAGTGCAGTACTCTTTGCAGAAAATTTACAGATGCCTGTGTTCAATATAATTGTTTTAAAAGCAAAATGCAATTTACTGTATATAGGTTAAACCAGGGGTCGGCAAACTTTTTTATGCCGGGAGCCATTTTGACATGCTCGAGGACGTTTTGAAATGCTCGAGAGCCAGGGGGCGGGGTTTGTGGGCGGGGGCCAATCACGTGGAAGGGGGCGAAGTTTGCGGGCGGGAGCCAATCGCATGGAAGGGGGCGGGGTTTGCGGGCGGGAGCCAATCATGTGGAAGAGGGCGGGGGGCTCACGGAGGGAGGGGGTACAGCCAGCTCTGCGAACCCGGCCCGGCCGCCCCACCAGGAGTGACGGAGAAAGAGCTGCCACCCTCCGGCCAGCAGGACGGGCGCGGGAGAGCGGAAGGCTGCGCCCTCTCCACCGGGCAGCACCCGAGCCTCCTTCCCTGCCGGCGCCCGAGCGCAGACACCAGCCGGGACCCCGCGCGGAAGTTGCCACTCGCCGCCAGCGCCTGACATCAAGGTGGCTGCGCTTCCGTGCCCGGCGGGCGGGCGAGACAGGGAGAGAAGGGGAGACGGAGGGGCTCCCTCTCCAGCCTCTGTGCCCCTTCAGGCCCGTCTCTCCGAGGGGGGTGGCGGGAGGGAACTCACCGTCCAAGGGGAAGCGCTGGGAACGAGTGGCGGAGGTTGGCCGGATCCTAGAGCGGCTCCCGCGGGCAACTTCTCCACTCTGCCCGGCTCAAAACCTGGGGCGCGGGAGAGCAGAAGGCTGCGCCCTCTCCACCAGGCAGGACCCGCACCTCCTTCCCCGCCGGCGCCCGAGCGCAGACACCAGCCGGGACCCCGCGCGGAAGATGCCGCTCGCTGCCAGCGCCTGACGTCAAGGCGGCTGCGCTTCCACGCCCGGCGGGCGGGCGAGGCAGGGAGAGAAGGGGAGACGGAGGGGCTCCCTCTCCGGCCTCTGTGCCCCTTCAGGCCCGTCTCTCCGAGTGCACTGAGCGAGGCCCGGCGCGGCAGGGAGGCACTGCTGGCCTGGGACGCGGCGCTGTCGGAGGCGGCGCAGGAGCGGCTGCAGGGGCTGCTGCGGCTGGAGATGGCGCTGCTCCACGGCATCCAGACGAGGGCGTGGGCCCGGGACGCGAGCGGCAGGGCGGCGCAGGGCAAAGAGCCGCCTGCTCTCCCCTTGGCCGCCTCCGGTCCGAGCCTGGCTCGGCTCCCCCGGCCGCCGCAGGGCTCGGGTTAGCGGGGGGAGGGGATGCCGAAGGGCGGGGTGGGGGGATTGATGGGGCGGGAGGGTGCACCCGGAGGGCCTCCCGCGGCCGCTTCTCCAGGAGCGCCTCCAAGGCGGGTTGCAGAGCGCGCACTGCGCCCATGGGAACGCAGTTTCTCCCCTTTATTGTGCTCTGTAGAACGTTGCTAAACCGAAAAGGGACTTCTGTTATTGCTTCGTAGGCATGCGTGCAAGGAAGCAGGGTGATGGAGGAAACGCTGTGTAGGGCTGGGGGTGTTAACTTCCTGTGGCACGATTGTACCCCCCCCTAACCTCCGCCGGCTCTGTCCCCCCACCGCCACCGCCCCGGCCAGGCCCCCTGTGCCGCCCTGCCGCTCGCGTCCCGGGCCCGCGCCCTCGCCCAGTGCCTGGATGCCACGGAGCAGTGCCATCTCCAGCCGCAGCAGCCCCTGCAGCCGCGCCTGCACCGCCTCCGACAGCGCCGCGTCCCAGGCCAGCAGCACCTCCCTGCCACGCCGGGCCTCGCTCAGTGCGAGAGCCAGGGGGCGGGGTTTGCGGGCGGGAGCCAATCGCGTGGAAGGGGCGGGGGTGAGTTCAGCTGCGGAAGAGCCACACTCAAGGGGCCAAAGAGCCACATCTGGCTCACGAGCCGCCATTTCCGACCCTTGGGTTAAACTATACCTAGTCAAGATAGAGTGATTGACAGATCACATATGGCTAAATAGATAAATAATAATAATATGAGTAGGGAGGAATATAAGCAATTAGGCTTAATTATTATTTTTAATGCCTTTTTTGTTTTTGTTTGCTTATAAACACTAGATACACTAGAAATATTTGAGCTACACTAGATACACTAGATGCACATACAGTAGAGATATGTGAGTAAAAAAATCTGATTGCAGCAGTTTATTTTTTAACTATTCCTAAAACGGCTAAAGAAGAGGAAGAAGGTTTAACACTTGCTTTTTTCCGATGTTTGCCTGAGGGAAAAAAATATATGGAGAGAACCTGTGTTTTCTTCGGAAGATAAGAAAATATACCATTTCCATGGAATACCATGCATACAGTGGAAAGAAAAATCAGTATAATGGCATGAGTTAAATCTGGGTGGGGATGCTATGGGGTGTTTTTTTTTCCGCCTCTAGTTCAAAAAGATGGAAATAAAATAATGTATAATGTATCTCCAGCAAAGGAGATCGTTACCTTGTCGTGGTGCTGGAGCTTGAGCACCTCAATGAAACCATGAGCTAAACCGTGAAGAGACACCCAAGACGGGAAGGTCGTGGCAGAGAGGTCAGACTAAATATGATCCCTGGGGAAGGTAATGGCAACCCACCCCAGTATTCTTGCCGTGAAAACTAAATGGATCAGTACAACCAGAGATATGTCGGTATACCATCGGAAGTTGGGAATCCCAGGTCGGAAGATGGTCAAAATGCTACTGGGGAGGAACAGAGGATACGTTCAACTAGCCCCAGATGTGATGACGCAGCTAGCTCAAAGCCGAGAGGACGGCTAGCGGCCGACGGTGCTGGTGGTGAACGACGAATCCGATGTTCTAAAGATCAACACACCATAGGAACCTGGAATGTAAGATCTATGAGCCAGGGCAAATTGGATGTGGTTATTGGTGAGATGTCAAGATTAAATATAGACATTTTAGGTGTCAGTGAACTGAAATGGACTGGAATGGGCCACTTCACATCAGATGACCACCAGATCTACTACTGTGGACAAGAGGACCACAGAAGAAATGGAGTAGCCTTCATAATTAATAATAAAGTGGCTAAAGCAGTGCTTGGATACAATCCAAAAAACAATAGAATGACCTCAATTCAAATTCAGGGTAAGCCATTTAACATCACAGTGATCCAAATATACGCCCCAACCACAGATGCTGAAGAAGCAGAAGTAGATCAGTTCTATGAGGATCTGCAGCACCTACTGGATAATACACCAAAAAGAGATGTTATTTTCATTACAGGAGACTGGAATGCTAAGGTGGGTAGTCAGACGACACCTGGAATTACAGGCAAGCATGGTCTGGGAGAACAAAATGAAGCAGGACATAGGCTGATAGAATTTTGCCAAGACAACTCACTGTGCACAACAAACACTCTCTTCCAACAACCTAAAAGACGACTTTATACATGGACTTCACCAGATGGTCGACACCGAAATCAGATTGACTACATCCTTTGCAGCCAAAGGTGGCGGACATCTATACAGTCGGTAAAAACAAGACCTGGAGCTGACTGTAGTTCAGATCACAAACTTCTTATTGCAAAACTTAGAATCAGACTAAAGAGAATAGGGAAGACCCACAGATCAGTTAGATATGAGCTCACTAATATTCCTAAGGAATATGCAGTGGAGGTGAAGAATAGATTTAAGGGACTAGATTTAGTAGATAGGGTCCCGGAAGAACTATGGACAGAAGTTTGCAACATTGTTCAGGAGGCGGCAACAAAAAACGTCCCAAAGAAAAAGAAAACCAAGAAGGCAAGATGGCTGTCTGCTGAGACACTGGAAGTAGCCCAAGAAAGAAGGAAAGCAAAAGGCAACAGTGATAGGGGGAGATATGCCCAATTAAATGCAAAATTCCAGAGGTTAGCCAGAAGAGATAAGGAATTATTTTTAAACAAGCAATGTGCGGAACTGGAAGAAGACAATAGAATAGGAAGGACAAGAGACCTCTTCCAGAAAAATTAGAAACTTCGGAGGTAAATTCCAGGCAAAAATGGGTATGATCAAAAACAAAGATGGTAAGGACCTAACAGAAGCAGAAGAGATCAAGAAAAGGTGGCAAGAATATACGGAAGATCTGTATAGGAAGGATAATAATATTGGAGATAGCTTTGACGGTGTGGTCAGTGAGTTAGAGCCAGACATCCTGAAGAGTGAGGTTCAATGGGCCTTAAGAAGCATTGCTAATAACAAGGCAGCAGGAGACGACGGAATCCCAGCTGAACTGTTTAAAATCTTGCAAGATGATGCTGTCAAGGTGATGCATGCCATATGCCAGCAAATTTGGAAAACACAAGAATGGCCATCAGATTGGAAAAAATCAACTTATATCCCCATACCAAAAAAGGGAAGCACTAAAGAATGTTCAAACTATCGAACAGTGGCACTTATTTCACATGCCAGTAAGGTAATGCTCAAGATCTTGCAAGGTAGACTCCAGCAATTCATGGAGCGAGAATTGCCAGATGTACAAGCTGGGTTTAGAAAAGGCAGAGGAACTAGAGACCAAATTGCCAATATCCACTGGATAATGGAGAAAGCCAGGGAGTTTCAGAAAAACATCTATTTTTGTTTTATTGACTATTCTAAAGCCTTTGACTGTGTGGATCATAACAAATTGTGGCAAGTTCTTGGTGGTATGGGGATACCAAGTCATCTTGTCTGCCTCCTGAGGAATCTGTATAACGACCAAGTAGCAACAGTAAGAACAGAGCACGGAACAACGGACTGGTTTAAGATTGGGAAAGGAGTACGGCAGGGCTGTATACTCTCACCCTACCTATTCAACCTGTACGCAGAACACATCATGCGACGTGCTGGGCTTGAGGAATCCAAGGCTGGAGTTAAAATCGCTGGAAGAAACATTAACAATCTTAGATATGCAGATGATACCACTTTGATGGCTGAAAGCGAGGAGGAGTTGAGGAGCCTTATGACGAAGGTGAAAGAAGAAAGTGCAAAAGCTGGGTTGCAGTTAAACCTCAAAAAAACCAAGATTATGGCAACCAGCTTGATTAATAACTGGCAAATAGAGGGAGAAAAAGTGGAGGCAGTGACAGACTTTGTATTTCTAGGCGCAAAGATTACTGCAGATGCTGACTGCAGCCAGGAAATCAGAAGACATCTACTTCTTGGGAGGAGAGCAATGGCAAATCTTGATAAAATAGTTAAGAGCAGAGACATCACACTGACAACAAAGGTCCGCATAGTTAAAGCAATGGTATTCCCTGTAGTAACCTATGGCTGTGAGAGCTGGACCATAAGGAAGGCTGAGCGAAGGAAGATAGATGCTTTTGAACTGTGGTGTTGGAGGAAAATTCTGAGAGTGCCTTGGACTGCAAGAAAATCAAACCAGTCCATACTCCAGGAAATAAAGCCAGACTGCTCACTTGAGGGAATGATATTAAAGGCAAAACTGAAGTACTTTGGCCACGTAATGAGAAGACAGGATACCCTGGAGAAGAAGCTGATGCTAGGGAAAGTGGAAGGCAAAAGGAAGAGGGGCCGACCAAGGGCAAGATGGATGGATGGTATTCTGGAGGCGACGGACTCAACCATTGGGGAGCTGGGGATGGTGACGGCCGACAGGAAGCTCTGGCGTGGGCTGGTCCATGAAGTCACGAAGAGTCGGAAGCGACTGAACGAATAAACAACAAAATTTCACATTTTGGAGTAGGCCTGACAGAATACATATTAGAGTTCATTTTTTAGATGTAGTTTGGGACTGACTAGGTATGAGCACAATCAGTCAGCAGATGCCCTTTTTTGAAAGCTTATAATCTCTGAAGGACTGCTTGCATTAATTTTAGTGTATTCAATTAGCAGTGGAGACCTTATTGTCCTGACACCAGTAAGAGATACTACTGGAGATTACTATGTGGGGGCTTTCTCACAGAGAAGTCTTGTCCTTTGAAAGTCCCTCCTGAAGAAGACAAGTTATGCCCTTATCAATGCTGACATGAGTCTGATGGTACTTCTCTTTTAGTCTGTATTGCACTTTAATAAAATTGTAAAGCTACTATTTTGTTTTGTTCTTTGTTTTTAAATTCAGACTGTATTGGCCTGTGCTTGGTAATCTAATAAGATTCCTTGAGATAGCAACGCACGCAGAAAAATTGGTAAAAACTCTTTTAAGTCAATCACGCCTATCTCTTTGGGCCATCAGAATTAAATATATCATGAATGTTTATCTGTAACTCTGAAAGTTTTCTCTCTACTCCCAAAACCCTGGCTTGCCACCTGTCCTACCTCCTATTACATACTTCAGATCCTCATACAAATCCCTGCATTATTTTTTTTCCTTATGCCATCATCTTGATCTCCTTAGCTTTTTCACTCTCTATTCATTTCTGCCCATTTTTAAAGAAAGGTGAAGTTTGATCCCTTGAAGCCAATGGAATCTGGCAATTACAGTATATGGTGCTCTCTCAGAACAGATTGTTCAATGGTGTGTATAACTTTCTCAGATCAGCCCTGAATGCCAAATATACTTTATTAACTTGTTAAACCCTTTGCATTCTTCTACAATTTATTACATTTCACTAGCAGCTGCTATTTCTTTTTTCAATGTTATTATACAAGAACAAATGTGCAGATCAGTTACTGTGGTATGACAGCTAATAGCTAAAAAGCCAGACTAGTCTTCAGCTGCAATAACCTGCAGATAAGGGACTGGTTACAGTAAATTTCAGAAAGTATTATTTTCCTCAATCATACAGGAATCTGAATAATCCTCATTTTCTGCATGTGCAAATCTGTGGACATATTCTGATATGTCCATATCTGATATCATATTCACTGATATGTAAACAATCAGTGAAATGTAATTGATATGTAAACAATCAGTGAAATGTAATTGTTAGCATTCACAAATATATTATTATTATTATTATTATTATTATTATTCATATATATATAGAGAGAGGGGGGGGGAGAGAGAGAGAGAGTGTGTGTCAGTCAGTTTCAGGAATACCAGTTCCAAATCAGCTCTCATACTGGAGATAATATAGGCATCGTGGCTGGCAGCTATGATAGCCTTATATTTCATGAACTGAAAATTCCAAAGTAATGGAGTCAGTGCTGAATAGACCCTGTCTTTTGATCTGGACATCCTATAATTGTCAAACAACTACTTAGTGAGCTATGCCTCAGAAGCCAATTACAAGGCTCAGGCAGGGTATGGAGACAGGAGGTGTTAATGTTAATGTTAATGTTAATGTTTCTAGCATTCACTATCACATATCTAAATAGTCAAGGCCCAACCTTATTTAGGTCTTAACCTAACAACAATGTGTTAGGCTTAGCTACTGAAATTGTACTAGCTTAGATGGCCTAGGACAACTCATTGTTGTCAATTCACATTTTTATAAATGTAATAAGGATTCAGGTTTGTGAAACAAATTAAATAAATCCCTTCTTCACCAATGCCTAGTGGCCAGCACAAGCCCCCTGATTCACTCTGCTCCTTGTTTCAGGGCTTCTCTGCACTGCTAGGTTGTGCTGTTGACAGTACAGGCCAGCAACCATTAACCGCCCAGAGTCCCCTATTCAGGGAGATGGGCGGGGATAAATTAAATAAATAAATAAACATTGATAATAAATAAATAAATAAATAATAAAATTAAACCGTTTTATGTTTTTATTAATTTTAAACTTTTTATTGTGAACCGCCCATGGTCCCTCCTTGTGGGGGAGATGGGCGGGATATAAATGTGACAAATAAATAAACATTGCCATGCACTTGTTCTTGTGGTCTCTGGGCATCTTTTTCTGCTCCATTTTCTAAGCACTGCTTTCTTGCTTCGGTAAGCTCAGCCCCTGCTGTTCAGTTTGCCTGTTGTGTTTTATTTTTCTCTAGGTCAGACCCTACATTTGACTGGTGCCTTCATAGAGGCAGGAACATCCCATTGCTGCATTTTCCCTGCTTTTCCTGAATAACAATTGCTGCAAATTCTGTTATGACAAGTCTTCCTTACCAGCATAATGGTTATACTTGCCTTACATGCAGGATGTCTCTAGTTCAAAACCCAACAGGATTTTTCCCTCCTGAATTACCTACTTTTCTGCTGGTCTGTTTGTTTGCTTTTTTAATAAGTTCACCAGTGCATTGTTTCATCATTTTTCCAGTCCCTCAGGTTCACTGGTGGACTTTTTTTAAAAAAAGCCCACTGGAAAGGTAGGTAGCTGATAGGAACTCACACAAACCTTTGAAAGTATATATCTCCAGTAAGACCTGCTACAGGAAGGAACCTTATTGGCAATCAGTCTTCTGGAACAGAATATCGGGAGGGCACATTAGCAAGGGAATTGTGCAATGGGAGAACACAGTAACCTGCAGTCTGGACCTTGCAAGCTGATACAAAGCAGTTAAACCAACTTAGAATCAAACCAGCATGAGCAGGGGATAGGAGCAGCTAAAGATGTACTGCAGATATGCCCTCAGTCACATGTGCCTTTGGGGGAGGAGGGGCAGTTAATTAGTGTAATGAGCTTCATATAAGGCTCTTCTGGAAGACCATTCAGAAACTGGAACTGATTTAAAATGCAGCAACGAGGCTCAGGGTGAGAGTGAGGTTTTTGGGACATGTGACTTCTCTTTTACATTGCTTTAACTTGCTTCTGGCTGTTTTGGGGCACCATTCAAATTATTGGCCATTAAAGTCATAAACAGTTCTAAAGGTACCCTCTTCTCTTACATCATGTCTCATCTAGGACAAACTTTGAGGGTCCTTCCTGAATGTGTCATCTGAAGTACAATTAAAGGACCAATAGAAAGAGGGTGTTTTTTTGTTTTTTGTTTTGTTTTGTTTTCATTTGTTTGTTTGTTTGTTTACACACTCCATTTCTTGGACTTCTGCATGAGGAACTCATTTAACTTTCTCATTACTGGTTTTCAAAATCCTTTGAATATACTTTTGCTTCAGTAAATTGCTAACCTGGCCTTTGTTTCATTTTGTTCACCACCATGATTACGGTCAACCTTATTTAAAGGCATTTCAATCATCTTTGCTTTATTCTTGAACATTTCCCTTGAAGTAAATGAGATGGGGATTTTTTTAAAAAAGCAAATTATTTATTATTATTATTATTATTATTATTATTATTATTATTAATTAAATTTCTATTACCGCCCATCTCCCCCAACTGTGTCCCAGTTTGCTTCCGGGTCCAATTCAAGGTGTTGGTTATTACCTTTAAAGCCCTACATGGCATGGGGCCAGTGCAGCTCGCGTAGCAGGGGTGTTATATGTGCTGATCTTGGTGCACCTAAAATTGCCTGCACAGCTGCATTCTGGACCAGTTGTAGCTTCCAGATATTCTTCAAGGGTAGCCCCATGTAGAGCGCATTACAGTAGTCTATATAGGAGATAACTAGGGCATGAGTGACCGTTCGAAGGGCCTCTCGGTCTAGGAAGGGGCATAACTGGCGCAAAACACGTAGTTGAGCAAAGGCCCTCCTGGCCACGACTGCCACCTGCTCCTCAAGCAGGAGTCATGAGTCCAAGAGGACCCCCAGGTTACGTACCGGGTCTGTCTGGGGTAGTGCGACCCCATTCAGAACTAAAGATGATAAATTCCTAGATACCGAGGGGCCATTAATTCACAGCCACTCCATCTTACCAGGGTTCAGTTGAATCCTGTTGTTCCCCATCCAGGCCCCCACAGCCCCCAGGCACCTGGAAAGGGTGGTCATGGCATCACTTACTTCCCCCAGGATGGAGATGTATAATTGAGTATCATCAGCATATTGATGGTACCTCATCCCATGGTGACGGATGCTCTCGCCCAGTGGTTTCATGTAGATGTTAAAAAGGAGCGGAAAGAGTACCGAGCCCTGTGGTACCCCACAAAGAAGGGGCCGTGGCCTAGATCTCTCACTCCCTATCAACACCGATTGGGACCAGCCCTGGAGGAAGGTGGTGAACCAGTGTAGGACCATGCCGCCCACCCCCAACCCCCTGAGTCAACCCAAAAGGATACCATGGTCGATGGTATCGAAAGCCACTGAGAGGTCAAGAAGGGCCAGGATGGATGCACTGCCCCCATCCTGCTCCCACCAGAGATCATCCATAAGTGTGACCAATGCCATTTCCATCCCATAACCAGGCCTGAAACCTGATTGAAAGGGGTCTAGATAATCCGTTTCCTCCAGGATCCTCTGGAGCTGCAATGCCACCACTTTCTCTGGATGAAAATTGTCCAATACAGTAGGGTCCAGTGATGGTTTCTTGAGGAGGGGGCGAACCAGCACTTCCTTAAAGATCACCGGAAACACCCCCTCTCTCAAGGATGTATTTACCATCATCTGGACCCAGCCGCATGTCACCTCCCGAGCTGCCTTTACCAGCCAGGAGGGACAGGGATCTAATTTAAAGTGGTGGCATTTACAGTCTGGAGGATCCTGTCCATTTCCTCGGGTCCAACAGGATCAAACCATTCCCAGATAACTGGGTAAGTACGTTCCCCAGTATCTCCCCAGACCCTATCTCATGCTCGGACTCCAACTTGGATCGAATCCGAGCGATTTTATCCTGCAGATGCCCAGAAAATTCCTCAGCATGGCCCTGTAGGTAGATTTCTGAGTCCCCTCTCCCCAGAAGGGATTGGGTTATTTTAAACAGGGCCACCAGGCAGCATTCTGCAGATGCAATAAGAGCGGTGAAATAATGACATTTCACCGCTCTTACTGCCACAAGGTAGGCCTTAATAGCGGCTCTAGCTTGTGTTCGGTCTGATTCGAGCTTTGTCTTCCTCCAGCGATGTTCTAGACGTCTCTTAATCCTCTTCAGAACCCTCAATTCCTCCGTAAACCATGGGGAGTGTCGGGCTCAATGGGATAAGAGAGGTCACACAGGCACGATCCTGTCCAAGGCCTCGGCCGCCTCCCTATTCTAGGCCACAGCCAGGGCCTCCGCTGGACCGTGCAGCAGATCCTCGGGTATAACCCCCAGCTCCCTCTGAAACCCACCTGGGTCCATCAGTCTCCGGGGGCGGACCAATCAAATGTTAGCTACTATTAATTTCTTTTTGGATCCCATAAATATACATTAAACTAAGTATTTCAGAGTGTTTTTCACCAAGCATTTTATGCAGGCACATACACTGCACCTTCTTGTTATAGAGCCAGCCTTGCCATACACTGGAAGGGTAACACTATGAGAGGGGCTAGTCTTAGGACTGGGAGAGGTGTTATCTGCAGTACATATCAAATGTACAGGTAGTTTTTGCTTAACAACCACAATTGGGACCAGAAGTTTGGTCGCTAAGTGATGTGGTCGTTAAGCGAATCTGACCCAATTTTATTGCCATTTTTGCAGTGGCTGTTAAGCAAACGACATGGTCATTAAGTGAATCCCGTGGTTCCCCATTGATTTTACTTGCCGGAAGCTGGCTGGGAAGGTTGAAAATGGCGATCACGTGACCGTGGGACATGTTTGGTCATAAATGCGAACCAGTTGCCAAGCACCCAAATCGCAATCATGTGACTGTGGGGCCATTGTGATGGCCATAAATGCAAGGACCAGTCATAAGTCGGGTTTAGCGCCATCATAAGTCGTTTAACCATTGCTAAATGAATGGCCGTTAAGCAAGGACTACCTGTATATTGGGCCAGCACTCGGATCATATCAACCTGAGTCAGTCAGAATATTTGTAACGTTGAGAATATATTGTAAACACTCATAAAATGACTTCTAGAGGGAATATTGTCATTCATAAAATGGCTTCATGGGAGACATAGCTAATCATTAAATACCAGAAGACAAATTACTGAGAGTGCTTTCCTTCAACCCCTCTAGACCCTGACATTCCTTACCACAGTGTTTCTCAACCTCGGGAACTTTAAGAAGTGTGGACTTCAGCTCCAGAATTCCCTAGCCAGCATGCTGGCTGGGGAATTCTGGGAGCTGAAGTCCACACTTCTTAAAGCTGCTGACGCTGAGAAGCACTGCCCTACCTCCTCCTGCTTACTCTTTTTTTTTTGGGGGGGGGTAGGTAGACACACCTCCAAAAAGTAATTTCTTATTTTTTAGGGCCCATGTGGAGACCTGCAATGCCCTTATTATTAAAGGTAGGACTCACAATCTACTTTGCTGGTTGCCACTTTCCATTTACAGTATGTAACATTTGGAAAGTAAATAAAGAGATCTACAATGTGTTTTAAAAATCAGGTGGGGCACAGAGAAACCATATTGGGCACTCTTGATAGATAGTTTATCAGCCTTTTTCATATTTGGCCTTAGGCCCAAAGTAGACATAATAGAAACTGAGTCATATTTTAAAGAGAATTCCATTTCATTTATTTGAGGTGTAGGGATGAGGTGCAATTTAAAAGCCTGAAAGAAATGCAGGCAAGGGTACCAAATTTATCCCTGCTTAGTGCTGGCACTGTTGCAGTCTGCATCTCCAGAAGTGAGAGATCAATCTGTTTCTCCTTTGAGGAAACTTAAGAATGAAAAAAGCCTTTAAAAACATTGGTGTTCTCTCATCTGTAATATGGGTATCAGGCAAAGTGCTGGATGCCTTGCACAGAGCTCTGCATCTTCTTTCTCTCTCCTCGTGGATCCTGGCTTTTGCCCGTGTCTGCCAGCCGAAGGTGCATTAACAACCCTGTTCTAATTTTCCATTGCACTGTTATGCAAATGGTTATGTCATCCTGTAATGAATCTGCTGCTAATTATACAATTACTCTCTATTTAGCAAGCCAATTTTAACAAATGAGTTGACGTTGGCCCAGCCTAATTTGCAGAATAAATCAAGCATGATTCTTATTTGATGTTTAAATCAAGCAAGTTGTCTGCGTGGTTCATTTTCTATGGCTTTCTTCTGCAATAGATTATGATGTTTCCAAGTGCGCTGCATACATCTCTGTGGTTGATATAGCTGTGTGCTCCAGCCTTTTGATGAAACAGTGTAGGGAGGATGTGGTTCAGAGTGTCAACAGTGCCCATGTAGAATCCCATGCCGCCCAAACTCCTGTTTAAGCTGCTGTTCTTGGGTTGCTCATTATGAAGATTTATACCATCATCTAGTGGAACTCCTGTAAAACTACAGCCCATTAATCCTCTCATCTGGTAGGTGCTTTGCATCACCGCCAGAGATTGAAAGAACAGCTGATGAGGTTCTTTGCATGCAGGTTATTAACAGAAAGGTGGGGAGGCCTGCCACATTCTGGGAAATGTTTCATAGACAGGGGAATTAAAAATCATACAAGATATTAGCCTAAGGCAGATAAATTCTAGTGCTTGATCTTAATGCCGCCTCTCAAATCTCACTCCACATTCTAATGTTGTTTTTCTGGAGCTGGAAAGCTTATAGCAGAAAACACGTTTGTAGTATACACTGGAAAAATTCTTGGCAGGCAAAGCAAAGAGAGGTCAAGGGAGAAAATGTGTAATCAATGCCTTCTGTACTGCACAATAAGCACTTTTTCAGTGGAAGAGATGACTTCCCATATTTTTCATCTCTCTGTAGACCACATCCATGACTTTATTTCTGTCTGTGGCTTTCTGAATATCACAAGTCTGGTAGTGCCACTGTGTTATGCTGCAGTTTAGTCTTCTCAGTCTTAGGCAGTTGTACTCACTCTTCTGTTGATTTATTTTGTTGCCAAACTACATTATTCCAAGCTCTCCAGCCATAACTTTCTTACCAAGAATTTACTCTCCTTCATGCAAATAAGATCAGGGCACTAGAAACCAGTAACTGTCTTGCAGCATCTCTGCTAGGTCATCTAGAAAATCCACAAGAACGAAAGTTACTACAAGTTTTCATGTAAGAAACTGCTTTAAGAAAAGCTATTTGTAGGTGATTTGCTAATTTCACTTTAGCCTGGATGTGTTTGTGTTTATGCACATACAAGTTTGTACATGGATTGGATTCCTCTCACTTTATATCATGCTTGCAGTTGGTGTATCACACTGCAATTGCACATTATCATTTAATGCCATCACTGAGTTATGACAGGATGGAGCACTGAATTAGGGTACAATTCTAACTTTGTCTGGGTTCAGAAGCTAAGCAAGGTCAAGCTTGGGGAATACTTGGATGGGAAACTGTAAGGTATCCCAGGGCTGTAGGCTAGGCTGGGAAGGTAACAAAAGAAAGAAATGTAATTGCCCAAAAGACTGAAAGAACTTTTCATGAAGTCAGCGAGAATCAAGCTCAACTCAAAGAAGAGAGAGAGAGAGAGAGAGAGAGAGAGAGAGAGAGAGAGAGAGAGAGAGAGAGAGAGAGAGTGTGTGTGTGTGTGTGTGTGTTGAGACTAGAATTGTATATTAGGTAGCATTTATGTAGTAATTTCTAAGCCCAAACATGTCATATTTTGCAAAATGCTTCCTGCACATGTGGTGGAATGACTTTTATTGGGTGTATAATTTTTAGACATGCAATTATCATAAGACTATATTGCAATTAAGATAAACAATCTTGCTAACTCAGTAATCAAATTCAATAGGGAAAGTTCAGGATGGAGTGAAAGAAATCCATAACAGAAATGCACTATGTCATTTGACAGATTTAGAATATTTGCCTGCAGACTCAATTAACATAGTGTTCTTAATATATTACTTTCTAGCTGTCTTGCATTATAGTACGGTAGTCTCCAGGAAATGACAGATAGAAATAGAAACAACTTGCTGTGTCAAGCACAAAGAGGTACAAGTAAAAGAAATACACACACACACACACACACACACACAAATAAAGGATTTTCTGTATCCTTAAAACAAACAAACTTCAGATGATGCATTTGTCCTTCAGTTTAAGAAAAATATGTTTGCTGAAAATATCAGACTTATATTGCTAAAGTACCACAACTTACCTCATCACTTCTGAGCTTCCGAAGGTCCCTCAAGACCTGGTTATGCCAGCGGGCCTGGGGACCCCAGGGGATGGGTGAACTAGTGAGGTGGCTCCGTTATTATTAACATCTCTTTGTCTATTATTTTTTGTTTTAGCTCGGTTTTTATAGGTTTTTGATATTTTAATAGTTAATAATGATATGGTTTTTATGTACTCATTAATTGTTTTAGCTTTGTTGTATGCTACCCAGAGTAGCTTGCTTTGTGAGATGGGCGGCTATATAAATTAGACAGATAAACAAACAAACAAACAAACTTAAATGTCATGGCTAGATTAAAAATTACTGACATTTTATTTTTCTAAAGTTGCCTGTTTAGTAGTAGTATTGGAGCTGATGGGTATGTCTTAAAATATCGATGGATACCACCCAGATATCTGTTATGAATTCTCCAAATAAGGCATGTTCTGGCTTTTCTTTTTCCTTGCCTAATCACAAACTAGCTAACAGCTACTTTGCAAATCTGGTTATAATGAAAATCAGGTTCAGAGATGTTGGAGGTACCTTTTAGCACACACTCAGAGATCCTGTTGCACCACCCTTCTTCTCCTTGGTACCACAAATCAAGGAGGCTTCATCCACCCATCCCAAAACTATGCAGCCCCCTTTCTAACCTGGACACGGGGTGCAGAAGACAATGTAAAAAAGAGCCATTGCATCTCATTGATTGGCAATTAACCAAACAGAGCTATTGCCTGGCTATGCCATCTCATCATAAGCATGTGTGCAGTCCATATTAATAGTCAATTTAGCTTGCTTTTAAATCATAGAAACCTTAACCATAATGAAAAGGCGTGACCTGTCACTCCTGGGGAGGCCTAGTCACATTCCCGCCTCAAGTTCTCCGTGTGACACAGCCATGCCACAATTAAAGCACAATAATTTGCTTGTTATTCAAGTCAGGCCTTAGCCTTGGTAATGGGGTGCTTGGTGGAGAGATGGATTTCCTTGTTAGGAGCTAAGCACAGGATTAGCTGAATTCTCCATGGAGAAATCTTGATTTGTTCAAGGTCTTTCATGTTTTCTTCAGAGAAAGGATTATGTCTACTTAAAGAGTGGCTTGCGTAAAAAGCTACAACGTATAAGAAAAGGATTTAGGGCAGTCAGGCTTGCAGTTAAGTAGCTGAAGGGGTAGAGGGTGTTTTACAGCAAAGGATTATTTAAATCCATAAATTAAAAAAAAAACGGTTAGGCAGCACAAGGTCAAAACAGAGTAACGTGCTGGAAAGGCAGTTAAGCATAAGTTAATATTCATTTTACTTTGTCTAATTATTGCAAGGATTCGGAGTTAATAAGTGAAAAAAGAAAGAGTCCAGCTGTCTCCTGCTCTGGAGTGCTAGGGGAGGGGGGGACAAGGCAGAATTCAGTCCCGTTTTTCTTCTACTTTGCTTTCAGAAGGCACACTTATTGCGACACTCCTACCAACAGTCACAAACATTAGAAAGGATTTGGGCTTGGCTGTTTAGAAAAACCAAGGCTCTTTCATTAATTTTGAAGTGAGGCCACAACAAAGTAGACAAGTAAAACTTAGGAAAAACTAACGCCAAGCTGACTCCTTCCACTTTTTACTCACTTATAGGTTTGTGTGAGAGAGAGACTAAGAGGCACTTAGCCATAATTTGCTGTAAAACTGGAGTTCAGAGATGAAAAGCTGAATGTTACATAAGCAACTTCGGTCAAGTTGTCAGTATGTTGATTGTCAGCTAATTTACCACAGTTACCCTACAAGCAGATTCATAATATATTCAGAACTTCTTTTGAAATAAAATTCTATAGGGAAAATAATGAATAGAATTTGTACAATGAAGAGATAATTATTTATAAGTGTGTTGAATGTATAGTTAAGAACAAATGAAGCTTTCTGAAAATGAATACTATGGATTATTTTGCCAAGGCAGTTATATCCAAAGGAAGAAAAATATTTTTTCCATTTGCTAAAAGTTTATTTTCTTTCATGTCTTGCTCATTCAAACTATATTTTTCATGCATTGGAACAGCCTGTAGCATCCTTGTTTTCCATCCAAGTGGCATTAATTTTCTAGCAGTTTACATACACCAAACTATTAGATACTGAATGTTCCAGTTCAGATTGGACAAAGGATCTTAATTTTTTTTATCATTAAAAAGGTAAGCATAACATACATTTCAATGAGAAAATGGTTGTGTCAGATTTCAAATCAGTAACCTTCAGCATG
This sequence comes from Charina bottae, assembly GCA_023362775.1. Classification (NCBI taxonomy): domain Eukaryota; kingdom Metazoa; phylum Chordata; class Lepidosauria; order Squamata; family Charinaidae; genus Charina; species Charina bottae. Next base: position 209,125,464 of record JALMGJ010000002.1, on the reverse strand, counting down.
TCAGATGAATGCCATAACCACCATGCTGCTGGAACACTACTGAAACAGTAGCTGCAGCTGAGAATAGGGCCCCAAACCTGGAAAAACGCAAGAAAGGGATTTTTCTTAATAGTCCTCCACTGACCTGGGTGAGGAGATTTCCATACCTCTGCATGTAGTAGTCAGTCAGTGCAAAGGGTTGCACAGAAGAAGGTAAAGTGCAGCAGAAAAACCAGGCAACAATGCATGATCTGTCAGAAGCTGGAAACTTCAAACATGCAGCAGGAAAACACACAGATATTGCATACGTGGTGGGCTGGAAACAAGCAAAGGACATTATCAATTCCTGCCCTCCATAAATGGTTGATGGCCCATATTCACAATGGGGCAATCTAGTAGGGTGGATATATGCTTACTCTAATACAGGTCATGTGCCCAGACCTCAGAATGACAAGCTGAAGTTAAAATATAAAGCACATCTCTTGAAAAAAATAACATTTGATACTTTCTACAGACATAGTGGGTTTTCTTCTATGCAGCAAGATCAAATAATTTCAGCAGGAGCTGAATATGTCTCATCAAAACATTTAAGTTTTAAAGCAAGGTACATTTGAAACTTCATTGCATCATGTAAATTGAAAATATATATTTGAATAGACTGAATGCTTCTGTATGTGTTTAGTGGGAAAAACTGGGAGCAAGCAACTTGCCTAATATTCTGATAAATTTCTAAAGAAGACCGGAGTTTTCCTAATATCATTTAAAATAACATTTTTAGGGGTTTTCCTAATATTCACTTGAAATCTGCAAAAGTCAATATGGAGAGTGCAGAGTATGTACTCACGGATGTGGGATTTGTGGGTTAGTTTTATTTTGTGATCTGTGATTTGGGTTTTCTAGATGTCTAATTTGTTTTTGTTTATTTTTTAAAAAACCTAATAAGTTTTCAGTGTCATAAAGTTGCCTTTCCTAAACTGGCACCTTCCTGATGTGCTAAGACTACAAATCTCAGCATTCTCTGCCAAGAGAGTCAGGGATTCTTGGAGTTGGAATATAACAATCCAGTGGGCACTAGACTTGTGAAGATTGTTATAAATAGCTGTGACATGAAGAGCCACTTCATGCACCACTAAGTGTTCCAACATAAAGTATCAAAGTCCTTCAAGTCATAATATTCTGAATCACAGAAACATGGATGATGTTTTTCTCTATCTAATAGAAGGTAAGCATCTCATTGGCTTTCTGGGAGTGATGGCAATGGGCACAAATATTTCTTCCTGTGCTGATCTGAGCTGTCAACGAAAGCATTTATAACCACTAACAAAAGTATAATTTAGGAGGGCGCGTGGTGGGGCTCAGCGGGTAAGACGCCAGGCTTGTTGATCGGAAGATCGCAAGTTCGGAGGATCGAATCCCTAGTCCCGCGTGACGGAGTGAGCTCCCGCACTTGCCCCAGCTCTTGCCAACCTAGCAATTCGAAAGCATGCAAATGCAAGTAGATTAATAGGTACCACTTCGGTGGGTAGGTAACAGCGTTCTGCGTGTGTCATGCTGGCCACATGACTGTGGAAGCGTCTTCAGACAGCGCTAGCTCTTTGGCTAACAAACGGAGATGAGCACCGGCCCCTAAAGTCGGACATGACTGCACAAATGTGTGTGGAGGAACCTTTACCTTTTTATCTCATTGGCTTTCTGGGAGTGATGGCAATGGGCAGAAATATTTCTTCCTGTACTGATCTGAGCTGTCAACGAAAGCATTTATCACCACTAACAAAAGTATAATTTACAGAACTATTATCATTATTTATTTGACCTATTTGCAAGTTTATTTCCATTATGCCTTCCTAATTCAGAAGTGAACCATCCAAGGTGGTTAAAAGAGGAAGACAAAAATAAAAGCATAAATTGCACCAAACAGAAACAATTTTTAAAAAAGCCACAGTGGAGGTGCAAAATACTAACATTTAAGCTCAGTGACCCAGTCAGAAAAAGACAAATACTGGCTGATGTAAAAGGACAATAAAACACAAGTGCTTTCAAAAGATGACAGAATGCCAGCAGAGAGACATTTCAATAAAATCTAAAGGAGACCCACTCCTGCCATCCCATCAAACTTAACGTGGATGGCTTTGAAACATGGAAAGTTTATCTCCAGCTTACATCAATAGAGAGGCTGGCTCATTTCTCAGGAACTTGAAGTCGGGCGGACAACCAGTAGCCTTAAGGCAATATGTGGCTCTCAGCCAAACAGTATATGTCCCTTAACCCAGTTTCAAATCTGTATGTAAGAGATCAGACTTTTTGTGAAACACACCTCTCCCTTCTCTGCAGCCTGCAGGGCATAAGGGGTATCAGAAAGAGAAAAAGGAATGTTGGAGAATAAGTGGACATCTCTACCTATCTTTGAATCTGTCTGTATTTGTGAAGGAATACAGTTGCCAGTTTTTTTAAAAAAAATTCCACCCTACTTTAAGTATTCCTGTCCTAAGATATTTATGACTATAAAAATAATTGTCAGCACTTTAGATGATGACTGGAAATGAACTGACAGATATAGCAGATGATACCAGAATGTCTCATTGTATTGTGCATTATTTAGCTTTCATTGATAACATATGAAATATTATAAATGTCATGAAATTAGCCATGTATGTTGAATTAGTAATCCCTTTTCTTATTCACCTACTGTATACTTTTGTCACTTTTACTGGAGCTTTGGAGATAACTAACATAAAGTTGAACCAGTATTAGCGGTACAGTACATGTGTTATCTGCATTCTCAGAACCAAGCTGTAGAAACCCCATCAGCAAAGCTTCCTGTGAAAGTCACTGTGGCTGGATTGCTTCCAGTGTAGGAAAAGTTAAGGAGTGGGAGAGATCCAAATATTCAAATTGCCTTCTGTCAGCATGAGTTCTTCCGGCTAAATATCAA